>JADRCH010000300.1:379831-499001 GCA_019843965.1 Rhynchomys soricoides
GGGTAGACGCTCATTCATTGCTGAGGATTAGTCCAGGTGTGAGGGGTAGACGCTCATTCATTGCTGAGGATCCTTTAGTTGTTCTGGAGGTTTTGGAAAATAAATAAGATCTGGTGAATTTTGTGACTATTTAAGAATCATTACTGCAACAAAGTTTTGTAATGACAAAAACAAACTGGGAAACCACAAGTAATCTTTGACAGAAGAATGGGTAAAGTCTCATATTACTCAGCAGTAAAGTTTAGTCTTGTGTGTATGGAACAGCATGGATATAGCCTAAACTGTTAAATGGAAAGAAAATCAGAGGTTATGTATGAGCTCTTCCAGTTATCCAAAAGAGAAACAAAAAACAGAAGTGAAGGACACACCATTCAGTGACACACACAGAGTTAGATCTCTATAAAATGTGGCACCGGCAGGTTGGGCGTGTAAACACCGGCCTCAGGAAAGAGTGAGCACAAGAGATTTCTAGACGAGCTTGAAAACAGCGGTGTCAACAGAGCAGGCAGGGTCGGGGGAGCTGAAACTTCAGCAGCCCTTACTCGTTTCAGCAGCCCTTACTCTGAGAAGGAAAGCAAAGTTTGGAAGGAAAAGAAGTTGGACAGCTTAAAGCTACATTAATATTGTTCTGATTACTGTGTTGGGTTTTACCATGTTGACATAAAATAACAGCCTCACTTTAAGGAAGATGAGAAGAATTTATTCAAGGAATGTGAGTGACCATGACTGGAAGCCTCTTCTAAAGCACAGACTCTGGCTGTGTTGTGTGTGTTTTTACAGACACAGGGCAAAGGGAGGTTGATGGGCTGCAAAAGACAGTGGAATCTTTCTGTAAGGTTCAGATGTCATCTCTAACATCTTTACAGGATTCAGATCTTTATCTCATTCTTCCATTGCTGGAGGTGAGAGATCCACCAGGTTTTCTGATGGATTCCAGTAGTTTCAGCTAGCAATGGCAAAAGGAAGTCAGATGCAGAGATTTATAGCTAAGCGTTATTAAAAAGAACTAATCATATTCCATAACAATTCTCGTTCATTATCTGAAGTATTACATCTCTGCATATTGGCAGAGCTCAGCCCTTAGCAGACTATTAAATACTTGTGGTTTCTTCAGAGACCTTTGGTTCATAATTAACACACTTCATAGGTTTTTGTTTTTGTTTTGGTGAGTCAAATGTTACAGTATAAAGCTAAACCTGATGAAAAGTTCTTACGAGCAACCATGTGAGTTTTACACAGTCTTTTAGATGTTGGAATAGAATGTTCTGTGATGAATTCAGCTTGCTTTTGTGGTTCCCCCCGGGTTGTGGATTTCTTCAAATAGTTTAGGTTTATGTCACCTTTAACCTGAAGATCTTTTGTCTCAGGATGAATCTGAATTTAGAGACAAGCTCACTCCCATCACCATCTTTATGGAGTATCGGTTGGACCAGAGAACAGCTGCTGATGCCACAGGCTTGCAGCCCATCCTGAACCAGTTCTCTCCGGCCAATGTCAGTCGGCAGGTAATGCAGGCCCCAAGTTATTTTTTACCTTGTCCTTTGATCTTTTGTTAAGGCTTTATAGTTTGTGTTCTTAAGTATCATAAGGGATTATTTTTACTGTGTCGGTAGATATTTAATTAAAAAATCAGAGGGGGAAATAATCGGAATATTTAGGTCTGAGATCTTTAAACCTATTCAGTAGTTATATGCATTTAAAGACTGGGCCACATTTCGTATACAGACTATAGTAAAAGGATCTAAGGAAATAACAAAAGATCAGTTTATTTACATGCAGTTTTTAGTACTTACATCTTAGGTATACATTTTGTGATATTTATATATATAAATTTATATGCAGTTTTATGTATATATCATATATAAATAATTGCCGGGTCCAGCCCTGCTTGGTCCTGGAAACCTGAATGGGGGTGGTGGGGAAATGAAGCTGGGATCAGGTGGCTTATGTGCATGCTGATGGAGTAGTGCCATCACACAGCACCTGGGAACCTCACTGTGCTTGTTATGTACAACACAGGGGGGAGGGTTAGCTCGTCTTGTAGGCGGTCTCTGTGGGTGAGGAGTCTCAGCATGTAAACATCTGGGAGGAAGAAGGTGCAATGGCTAGTTTTTGCACACACTGTCAGTATTTGCACTGAGACCCGAGGAAAGCATTGCCAGTTCTGAGCCTGCACTGTATAGGGAAAGTTTTGCCATTCCCATGGGTCAGATGCACTGGTCCTTCACTGCTCTGCCTGTATCAAACAGTACGCTTAAACTCAGAACTTCGTCTGCTTGTTACACATACACTCAGAGCTCCCGGTTCACCACGAGTAATGCTTTTCATAAGGCAGCACAAGATTTCAACAGTTTGGCAGTTTTACAAAACCCTTTGCATGACATCTCTCTTTAAATATTGTTTTCTGTATCTTCCTTGAATTTTACTACATGTCCATAGGGTTTGGTCTCAGAGTTCATTAGCGTAATCTTGGTTGTCAGTTCTTCTTTGACTTCCTGTCTAAGATCTCATGAGCTGCATTTATTTCTGGGGGTACGATTTGAGAATTGTAATAGGACAAAGTAGAAGGCAAATTGAAATATTTTAAAAAGTTTGTATGGAGTTTATGTATTTTAACAAACATTCTAATTATGTTTTGTTTTGTAACTTGATAATTTAGTGTATCTGCCATTCTTTTCCTATCCACTAGCAAAGGACTTGTGAACATAGTTCTGTGTTCAGCGTTGTTATTGGTGTGGATGGATGTTGCACCGATGGTTAATTTTTGTATCTGAGCTTCTTAAATGTGCTTTTTACTTTCTGTAGAAATAACTTTTTACCTGTGCCTTGTAGTATGGGTTTGATGTATGGGTTATGACTATTTTTTCTTTATAGTTTTAGAAGTATTTTAGAAAGCTTTATCATTATTGTTACTATTTTTTTGAGATAAGCTCTCACTAAAATAGCGACAAATAAGCCAAGAATGGCCTGGCCTTTATCCTCCTCGTCTCCTTCATGCTTGTCTTCCTCCCGCGTGTTCTACTGACATCTCTTTTCTTGCATTGTGTCTCTTAGGCGGGTTTTCCCACATGTTCATCATGGCACATTCCCTTGGCCAGAGCCAGAAAAAGCAAGTTTAAATTTTTTTTGCTGTTTTCTTCTGGTTTAATTAATTAACTAGTTAATTAATTAATTTTGGTTGTTTGGTTGATTGTTTTTTGTCTTTTGTCTCCTTTTGAAAAACTTCTTTCCCAGTGTTTTGTACATGTTGAGCTTATTTTGACCATTTTCTCCCTCCTTAATGTTTGCAGTCAGTTTCTGTGATAGCAGCAGAGGCAGTGTCTTAAGGAGGAGCCCTGTTTATCTTGTCACTGCTCGTACAGGTTAGCCAGGAGCACATTTAAAAGGATCGCTCATTTCTTGTATTAGACTTTATACAAAGTCTAACAGCTAATTTGAGAAATACAAAATTCTAAGTAATTGTATTTCATCCGATTTCTTTTCCTTATTCTTTTTGGGTTTTCCGAGACAGGGTTTCTCTGTGTAGCCCTGGCTATCCTGGAACTCTGTAGACCAGGCTGGCCTCGAACTCAGAAATCCGCCTGCCTCTGCCTTCGGAGTGCTGGGATTAAAGGTCTGTGCCACCGCTGTCTGGCCTTTCCTTCTTCTTGATTACCTACACTGACATGTTTAAAGTTGAGTTTCTAGGATCCATGTCAAAAATAATAAACTGTTTTTCTTTAAGGCTCATATTCTACTTGACTGTGGTGAAGACAATGTCTGTAAACCTAAACTGGAAGTTTCTGTAGATAGGTAAGTTTTACTCTAAACTTTAAATATGAAAATATAAGAAATTTAAATGGAAAAGCACACTTTTCTATTCAAAATGCTAATGTTAATAAGGAGAATTACTTACAGTAAATGAGGATTCACAGTTTTCTTCACAATAAAGCAATTAATACCATGGTTAAAAAATACCCCCTGTGTTTTCACTAGGGGCCTAACTTGGCAGGTTTGTGGCCATCAGCTTTGCTTGTACTGTGAGTCCTACTAATTGCCTTCTTACACTTCATTGTGGACAAGCTCTGAACTGAGGAATGCTCTTACCACTTGACAAGACTGTAGTTAGAATTATGACAAAAGAATTAGAAGTCTATGCACAGATATCATGTGACTTTGGTAGTATGTGCAGACAGCCGTGATCTATGACGGCCATCACTGTTCAGTCACAGTGTGGAGCACTGGACTTGCATCCAGTGTGCTATTTTCTGTTGTCTGTTGAGTCGTGAAGAAGCCTTGAGCTATCCAGAGACAGTGAAGGCTGTCTGCCACGTGACTTATCTGTTTCTCTGAATAGTCACACGCCCCCTTACCAAGGAGTCTCTCTTTACTGTTGGATTTGAATTAACTTCCAGTGATCAAAAGAAGATCTATATTGGGGATGACAACCCTCTGACACTGACTGTGAAGGCGCAGAATCAAGGAGAAGGAGCCTATGAAGCTGAGCTTATTGTTTCCATTCCACCACAGGCTGACTTCATCGGGGTTGTCCGAAACAATGAAGTAAGCAAGCTGGCTCTTTGAAAATCACAGCATTCTCCCAGCCTTTATTAACTTTAATGAGATAGTTCATATTTAGTGAAGACTAACCTTAGCCATTCTATCTAAGACTAAATTGCTAGAGTGAATATCTTACAAAATTCCTTTTAGGCCTCATGCTTTGCATAATATATTATTGTAGAATTATTAGGTTTGCCAGCCAAGCATCTGAAAATGAGGTCAGCTAGATCTAACCTCTAAGCCTGCCCATCACACTGCTAGTCAGATGCACTGTGGCCAGAATCTAAGTGCTCCAGGGGTCTTCCCAACACCTTTACATTTACACGAAGCAGTGGTTCACTGCTCTGGCTTCTTTCTCTATTTTCTCAAGTAGATTTATTTGCTTCATAAAAAGAGGAACTTAAACACCCACAGGATGTTGGGTAGGGACTTTGTAGTTTCTCCTTTTTCGGCTATTATTAATTTCCATTTTACATCCCAATCCCCTTGTCTTCTCCTCTCTTGTCTCCTTTCTTGTCTATCAAAGGCCTTAGCAAGACTGTCCTGTGCGTTTAAGACAGAAAATCAAACCCGGCAGGTGGTCTGCGACCTTGGAAACCCAATGAAGGCTGGAACTCAAGTAAGGCCTTGTAATTCAATGGATTTTTCTCCCCATAAATAGAATACTATGATCCCTCCTCCCCCTTCTAGGTTTGTTTATAGTAACTTCAAACTGAGTTGGGTTTTTCTTTGTTATTGACATTTGGTTTTGTGTGTCAGGACCTTGCACATGTTTAGAAAATGCCCTACTGCTGAGCTCCATACTTAGTCCTGTTTTGTTTGTTAGTGTTTTTAAGATAAGATCTTCCTATGTAAGCTCATCATGGTCACAAACTCAAGTTCTTCCTGCCTTTGCCCCCTAAGTGCTGCATCACAAGGCTGCTGTGTATCACCATGGCAGCTCTAGGTCATATCTATATTTTATTTAAAAATTTTAATTATTTATTTACTTTGTGTGTGTGTGTGTGTGTGTGTGTTCGCGTGCGCATTATGCCTACATATGCATACTTGTAGGTGATCACATGCTCCGGGGGAGGTCAGAGGACAACTTTTGGAAGTTGATTCTCTCCTTCCACCATGTAAGGTCTGGGAACTGAACTCAGGTCACCAGGTCAGGTAACAAGTGCCTTTACCCACTGAGCCATTTCATTTGCCCTCAAAGTAGTACCATTAAATTAGATTTGATTTAGAATTTAATTATTAGTAGAGCTCGGTTTGTTTTAACGAGGATACTAAAATTACTGATGGAGTTGTAGGTACTTCCATAAACTTTGTCTTCACAGTGCCATAAATAGTAAGCAGCAAATAGACAAAAACATGATTTAAACTGAGGCTTAAAATGATACTTTTAGTGTTTTGAATCAGGGTTTCTATGGAGCCTTAAAGGCCATGTTGACAAACACAAAGGCCCATCACTCTTACATAAGCTACTGTTATTTTATTTACCTGAAGTCTTATTTCATAGGAAATTTAGTTGGATCAGGCTCCCCTTCTGATGGTGAGCACAGAGCTTTGGAGCATGAAGCCGAGCTCCCAAGGAGGCTTTTCCTAAGTCCTCTAGAAAGGAAACAGTTTTTACTGATATTCAGGAAAATGTGGCTGAACGTGTGGTGATTGTCAAGTAGATTCATGGCGTGGCGCACCAGTGTCAGTTATGTGCACATCTGTTGCCATGCTCCTTAAGTGTGCGTCTGCAGGCAGCCATTTTTCTGCATAGATGTGTCCTAGAGAGGAGCTTTGTATTTTCTTATCCTCTTTGGTTTTCTAGCTTAAGGCTCTTTTAGTTCCTGGTTTTCCCTACTTCCTTCCTTCCCTTCTTTCCTTCTTCCTTCCTTCCCTTCTTTCCTTCTTCCTTCCTTCCTTCTTTCCTTTTCTTTTTGTTTTTCAAGACTGCGTTTTTCTGTGTTGTCCCGACTGTCCTGGAACTCACTTTGTAGACCAGGCTGGTCTTCAACTCAGAGATCAGTTGGCCTCTGCCTCCTGAGGGCTGGGACTAAAGGTGTGTCGCCATGTCTGGAGGTTCCTGGCTTTTCTAAGTAGCCAACTCCAGACTGTGCAGACCCACAGAGGTGCCTGTTTTACATACAGTTACACGAACCCCAAGAAGCCTGCTGTCTTATACATGTAGTTTGGTTGTTTTCTTTAAAGTCAATCAGTTTTCTGACTTCGGGCTTAGGTTGTTTCAAGAGAAGGGGACTGAGAGCGGTGGGAGAGGAAAATTCTGCTTCTTGTCTGACTCCTTTAACTCTGCACTCTTAAAAACCCTCCAGTACGGGGCTGGAGAGATGGCTCAGCCGTTAAGAGCACTGACGGTTCTTCCAGAGGTCCTGAGTTCAAATCCCAGCAACCACATGGTGGCTCACAACCATCTGTTATGGAATCTGATGCCCTCTTCTGGTGTGTCTGATGACAGCTACGGTGTACTCATATAAATAAATAAACCTTAAAAACAAAACAAAACACTGTCCAGTGTTTCCCATCTGGCTTCCTAACTCCAGTCAGGTGTCAGCTTCCTATATCAAGTCCTATACTCAATTGTGCTGTGCTCTCATCGGAACATCAAACATTATAACTTTTAGAAAGACAGTTAATATCATAGAGAGGTACAATTATAGTTAATAATTATTAAATTGCCTCCATTATGACTTCAATGGAAAATTAGATGTAATTATTTTTGTTCAGTTTTACAATAAACTCATGAAAGTGTATTTTAGAACCCATTTCCTTATTTGCACGACAAATATGACGTTTCTAATTTAAAGAAGACACTGACCGCCATTGTTACCTCTTCCCTTCTCAGCTGCTCGCTGGCCTTCGTTTCAGCGTGCACCAGCAGTCAGAGATGGATACTTCTGTGAAGTTTGACTTGAAAATCCAAAGGTATGAAAACACTCCGTTAGGTTAAAATAATTTTCTTATAAATATGTTACATACCACCTTTTAAAGATGATGGAATAATGTAGATTAAGTCCCTTTAGTAGTGCATTATAGGATTCTTAAATCGGTATTTAGTTATACAAATGATTTTATTGTCAATTTGAGTTTGTGAAACAAACTTAAACATTAGGAAATAAAACTTTTCTTCATCTTTGAATTAATGGTAATTAAAATAATTGGCTGATCGGTAGGGCTTCATTTTTTTCTGCTTTGAATAGTTTTAGTTCCCCTGAGTTTTCCCTTTCATAACTTTGATGATAAACGTGCCCAATTCAGTTCCTGAGCATCTTTCTTTCTTTTCTTCATTTTTCAGCTCTAATTCATTTGACAATGTAAGCCCAGTTGTATCTTACAAGGTTGACCTTGCTGTTTTGGCTGCTGTGGAGATAAGAGGGTAAGTGTGCATCTCAAGCTGAGGATCTCATCGTTGTTCTGCTTGCTTCTGCAATGTGGCTGCTGGACTCTGACTTTCTGCAGGCAGCCACTCCAGCTTAGTGCTGCTTTACCAAGGCAGTCGACTATGTAGAGATAAGGCCCTGAATGTGCTTCATAGTCCCAAGTATCTTTCTGGTGATCTTTTGAAAAGGCATGGTAACAGCAGTCTTAAAGTATGTTGATTGAACCTTCACAGCAATTGCTTTCTGGTGCATCTGTTGCATGTTGATATAACAACAGTAGATGTTATGTGTATGTTCATTCATAAGCTTTCTCTTTACGGCTTTTTATAATTAGCTCTGATTTTATTCAGTTGACTATAGAATACTTAGGAAAATGAACTGACCTCATTGTTTGATATTCATGCTAGGTTTCCTTTGGTTATTGTTTAGAGTTTCAAGTCCAGATCATATCTTTCTTCCAATTCCAAATTGGGAGTACAAGGAAAACCCTGAGACTGAAGAAGACGTTGGGCCTATTGTTCAGCACATCTATGAGGTTTGTAGTCATCGGACCTAGTAGAAAGCTACTGAAGGGGTCAATGGGGAGAGCAGCTAAACTTCTTTTAAAACCAATCCTATATAATCTTTACTTGGAGTTTGCAGAGCGTAAATATGTACCAGAAGTATTATTTGTAATTTCATTTTTATAGACAAATATCTATATTTGTTTAAGGAATGCAAAATCAACTCTGAGTAAAAGAAATAGCCCTTGTGTGTGCCCCATGACATTTTGAAGTTCTGACTAAAAATTGGAAATGCCTGTAATTAGGCAAAGTTTTATGGTTTCTATGAAGGCTGTTAAGTCAGCATTCATAACTCTTTGACAGTTTCCTTTACATTTCCCTTCTGGTGGATCTTTCTGTTGAGAGATCAGCATTGTTTGACCTGTGTGTACAATGGTCATGTGTGAAGTCTATTGGTAGCAGCTGCTACTGTTCAGATCCCGTTTTTGATAGGATTTCTAGTGCTAACATTGTACAGGGATCGTAGGACTAATTATTGTCCAAGGCGCTTACGTTTTCTTCTCCTTATTAGCTGAGAAACAATGGCCCAAGTTCATTCAGCAAGGCGATCTTAAATCTGCAGTGGCCTTACAAATACTACAACGCCACCTTGTTGTACATTCTTCATTATGACATTGATGGGCCAATGAACTGTACGGCAGACACAGAGGTCAACCCTTTGAGAATTAAGGTAGTGTGCTTTAAGTAGACCTTTATTATCATGACTTTGCTTTGCTTTCTTTCTAAATGAAACGTGAAATAAAAACAACTATGAACTCTGATTGGATGAACTCTGCAAAAAGTATTTTAGTTCACAACCAGTACACTAAAAATTAGCCTGTTTATGTGATAGGTAAGAGTTAATTCTGTGAAATCCTTGCGAACCTTATATTTATGAATGCTCAGTAATCCTCAGGAGATATTCTTGACCATGGCCCACTGTAATTATCAGCTTATCAGATGTATAATACTATATTTAAAGCTATTTTATTGTTGAAATTTATGTTTTTAGAATAAGATAGACCATCTTACGTGTGGCTTGAATTACAGAGTCTAGGAAAGTGTCATTTATAGGACTTTATATATTTTTGGTGATAAGGGTCTTTGTTCTGGGATATATATTTACCTAAAAATATTACATCAGACTGGGCAATGATGGTACATGCCTTTAATCCCAGCATTCAGAAGGCAGAGGCAGGTGGATCTCTGAATTTGAAGTTAGTCTGGTCTACAAGTTACAGGACAACCAAGGCTACACAGTGAGACCCTGTCGCAGAAAACCAACAAAACAAAAAATATTTTATCATATACAGTCTAAGGCAAGTCAGAAAACAAATAAAAATAAGTCAGACTTAATGACATATGCCTATAATCCCATAATAAGTTTGATGTTATCTGGGACTACATTTTGTGTTCAAAGCCAGTCTGGACTAGATAGTAATAGTGTTTCCAAAGCCCAAAACAAATCAGACTCAAGCCTCCTAACTGACACGCATCATAGATGTGCTGTGGAATTGCAGGCTCTTTCAGCAGGCATCAGTTCCCCTCCAGGCATGCCAGGAAAAGCAGCGGTTAGGAAAAGATAGCATTTGTAGGGTAATTCATGATGTTGATCTTTTACTTTCTGTCTTTCCTGTTCACTAAGTATTAAGTGGTAAATTTTCTGGCATACCACATTTTCATAGACTGTATGCTAATCATACCCAGGTATTAATGTCCAAATGTCAATGTCAGATGTTTTTCTATTATCATTTAGCCACTGATTTACAGTGTAATCCATGTCATCTTTACAGACACCTGAAAAGAATGACACAGCGGCTGGACAAGGAGAAAGGAATCATCTCATCACCAAGCGGGATCTCGCCTTCAGTGAGGGAGACGTTCACACTTTGGTAAGTGCCATCTCCAGTGCACAACGAATAAGCATCTAAAAATACACAATTACAGGACACTTGACAAACAACATCTCAGCAGCACTGCTTAAAAGATCTGCGGTCCTCTTGATCATCTTCTTCCTAGTTACACTAATGACAGTTCTCAACTGATCCATTCCATATACTGTTTAATAAATGCATTTTGTGTTCTGCCTGCCTCAACTGCTCTTGCAGCTGGGCATTTTTGATATCATCTTCTTCTTTGACACTTCAGTGGTATCTTACAGGAGAAAACCAGAGGCCCAGTGATGAAAACATTTGAAGGGAATAGTTAGTTCGGTGATTAAACTTTAATCATGTCAGGTTCTTCAGTGTCTGTACTGTTTGATAGAAATACATTGATAGCAGTCACTATTTTTTAAATTTTTATTTAATTGCGCTAACATTTTTCTTTGTTTGTGGCACATATGTGCTGTGGTATGCCTGTAAAGATCAGAGGACAACTTGTGGAAGTGACTTCTTTGCTTCTAGCACATTGGTCTTCAAGCTTGACAGTGAGAACCTTTACCTGTGAAACCATCTTCCCCGAGAAGCCATCTTCCCAGTGCACACCCACTGTTTTTATATAACTGAGTCTTGGGCTCAAAGGCTCATTGTTCAAATACTGAATTTTCTTCCCATCACCACATCAGGGCATTATTCTCTCCTGGTTCTCCATCTGCTGCCCCTACTCTCCTTGGTCTTGGTTTTTAGATTTTTGTCCCCTGCACTGAACTTCAGGATCCTTAATTGCTGATTAGAATTTCTCTTTAACTGTAAGTCAGCCTTTTCAGATTCGATCTGGAGGATAGCCAGGGTTTTTTCATGGTTCTTTTCAGGACCATCATAGAAAGTCCTGGCAATAGTTCGAAGACTGTTGCATTCCTCAGGAGATGAACCCTGGTTTCAATATCCAACCCCTGAAAAGGAGTTCTTTGATCATTCTCCAAAAGCAACTCCTGACAACTGATGATTCATTCATCTGTCTAAGAACAGTGTGTTCCTCCAGTGGGAAGAAATGAATAAATACTCTATATTTTTACTCTGATGAAAAAAAAAAGTGAGAATTTCTCTTAAATGCCTATCAGAAAATCTAAAAATACATCATGGAGTTTTCCCAGCATTTGTCTGTCCACACTGATCCACCTGTAGTGACTACAAACCTCATTCTCTGTACAAATCCTTCCTCTTGATCTCTCAGCTCCTACATCCTACATTTCCGTAAATTCCATCCCCATCTACTTGGTAAAACACCTCATTCTAACCTATTTGCACCAACTCCCTTCCCGTTCCTTCACAGGGTGACCCACACCACTTTCTGTTGATTTTTACCAACCTTGGCCTCTCACTTTATGCCCTTATCTCCTCTAGTGTCTATTTACCACAGAACCTGTAGGGGTCCTTTGATATGTGGGTCACTGGCAGGTCACTACTGGAGTTTCTGAGTTGACTCAGAGAATTCACAGACAATTGGAAAGAGGGCTCAGTGGATAAGAGCAGCAGATGCTCTTGTAGAGGACTGAGTTTGGTTTTCAGCACCCACAGCAGGCAACTCACAACTGTAACCACAGCTCCAGAGGAAACAACACTTCTGGTTTCAGAGGATACTTACACTCCTACACAGGTACACATAATTAAAAATGAAATATTCATAAAAATTGTGCACTGATCCATGGGTATAAGAGGATGTCATTAGGAGTCATTTTATTGATATATTCTTTTAACAGAATAATAGTGCTAGGTTTTCCCCTTATCTTATTTAATCTCAGACTCTTGACTACTTTTGTTGTGTCAGGTATGGATTCTGTCTTATGGAGTCGCC
This sequence comes from Rhynchomys soricoides, assembly GCA_019843965.1. NCBI lineage: Eukaryota > Metazoa > Chordata > Mammalia > Rodentia > Muridae > Rhynchomys > Rhynchomys soricoides. The sequence continues at coordinate 392,022 of JADRCH010000300.1, forward strand.
CTTAAACCTAATTTTTAAAAAACTGTTGGTTCCTCACATAACATTTGTGCCTCGATTGCACCAGTCTATCGTGTTGACAGGCCACTGTAGTAGGCTGCAGGGTTTGTAACTGGATGATATTGATGATGACATTTCTCCACCAGTAGCATACAGGGTACCTTTCCAGTCCCATGAAAGTTAATCAGTAGGGATGGAGCTTCTAGTTAGGCACCAACTCGACTTTTCCATGTTAGATGTCATAAATAAGTGTTTTCCTCAGCAATAGGGCTTTACCATTAGGTTGTGGAGACCAATAACCAATAACCTTGGCAGTACCAATGTGTGTACCAATAACCTTGGCAGTATCCTGTAATGTTGGGGGATTTTCATGGGGCTTCTTTGTCCAGTGACTGAAGAAGATGTAACCCATCCTCAGCAGTGGAGCTTTGACTTGGTGACTTGCGGTAGTCTAGCTGGAGCGTTCTCTCCCTCTTATTTGATAACTCCATTTAGATTCCTTCCGGGAAGCTGCTACAGCAGTAGGTTTCCATGTAGCTTCCCCAGTGCTCTCTAGTGTTAGCTGTCCTTCCCCGTGTCCCCTGCTTTACCCACTCCCCCATCTTCTAGTCTAGGTTTCCCGTTAGCTCTCCATAACACTACATGCTATGTCTCCTTGTCTGAGAGATCATTTCTCCCTCTCCCCATCCCCATACCTTACTAAGTACCTAACCTCTGTGGTCATTCAGATTGTAGCACACATTTTGAAAGCTTAAGAGCTAGCATCCACATATAAGAGAAAAATATGAGCCAGGCGGTGGTACTGCATGCCTTTAATTTCAGCAGAAGCAGAGGCAGCCTGTTCCCTGATTTTGAGGCCAGCCTGGTCTACAGAGTGAGTTTCAGGACAGCCAGGATCACACAGGGAAAGCCAGCCTCAATCAAAAGGGATAGAGGGCATACAATACTTGTCTTTTTGGTTTCTCTTATGAATTGCTCACAGTGGGTGAGACATAAAATGAATCTCTTCTGAAATCTGTCATTGGATAACTTGGTTTGACTTAGTAAAAGCAGGTACCATGTCTTTTTTTTTTTTTTAGATTTATTTATTTAATTTATATGAGTACACTGTAGCTGTTTTCAGACACACCAGAGGAAGGCATTGGATCCCATTACAAATGGTTGTGAGCCATCATGTGGATGCTGGGAATTGAACTCAGGACCTCTGGAAGAGTAGTCGGTGCTCTTACCCGCCGAGCCGTCTCCGCAGCCCCCGTACCATGACTTTTGGGTCTGAGTTACCTCACTTAGGATGATTTTATTTATTTTTATTTATTTATTTATTTATTGGTTTTTTGAGACAGGGTTTCTCTGTATAGCCCTAGCTGTCCCGGAACTCACTCTGTAGACCAGGCTGGTCTCGAACTCAGAAATCTGCCTGTCTCTGCCTCCCAAGTGCTGGGATTAAAGGCGTGCGCCATCACTGCCCGGCTAGATTCTCTTTGACTTCATCCAACAATATTTCAATTCCTTTCAGGGTTTTCACAATAAAGCTTTTAGTTTTCAGTGCACTAGCATTGCACTTGTAGTTATTCTTGCTGCTGTTGTTGTTCTGTTTGCTGTTGTTGCTAGTGTACAAGGGGCAAGTCATATTTGGATGTTGAACTTGTATACCCTGCAGGATCTGTGCTCTGTTGTCTGTACTTGTTTACTAGGTCCTTATTAGTTTTAGTGTAGCTTGCTAGGTTTTTGTTGTTGATTTTAATACATAAGATCTTTTCACTTACTGAGAGATGGCTTTGCTTTATCTGTTTATTATGTTGCTGCTGAACCACACTGGCTAGACCTGTGCAGTTGACTAGAAGCAGCGTGTCCAGACCCTCTTGCCTTGTTAGTGGTCTTCTGTTAAGTGTAGAGTTAGTTGTGCTTCTTTCAAGGATGCCCTTTATCTGGTAGAGGAAGCTCACTTCTCTTCCTGTTCCTTAGCTGCTGGTGCCATTAACTGGACAGCATGCTCTGAGGTGCATGCATGTGACATCATGCAATGTGACTGGCACATGGAAGGTGGTGGATATTGTTTCCCTTAGCTGCCAGCCTTCAAGTTCCTGATGAAAACACTAATTATGGCAGGTGTCATCAGTGTGTGATTTTCTTTCTACAGGTCTCACGCAGAATAATAATTAAAGATTCACTGCTTTCTTTCGTTTTCTACAGAGTTACTGTGATCTGATGTCTTAAAATGACCATGTTTAGGGGTTGCCTAGAGAATGTTTAGTTGTCATAAAAATGAACTTTTCGATATTATAGACTTTATGTTCCTAGAATAATTTACACTATAAAACAATGCTTTTGCCAGGTGTACTGCATATACCTTTAATCCCAGTACTGGGCAGGCATGGGTTGGCAGATCTCTGAGATCAAGGCCTCTACTTTATGTAGTAAGTTCTAGGACAGCCAAGCCTATGTTGCAAGACCCTGTTTCAAAGCACACAGCGAAAGACACAAAGTAAAACAAAGGAAGCCTGCTCTTTTCTGAAGGGTAACAGAGAAGGAGTGGGAGAGGGGAGATGGTGGGGAGGACTGGGAGGAGTAGAGGGAGGGGAAACCGCAGTCAGATGCAATATATGAGAAGAATAAAAAAAGCCACCCCCCACCCCCAAAAAACCAAAGCACAGAGTTAAGTATCATCCTGTTTGTTAAGCATTATGCCTAGAACGCAGAGAATCTATAGTTTCTCTTTGGTCTTCATGTAAGAATGCTTAATGTTCAAATGTTACAAACCATAGTGTGATCTTGCTTTGTAAGGAAATGGTCTGTTCTTGCAGGGTTGTGGAATTGCTAAGTGCTTGCAGATCACCTGCCAAGTTGGTCGGCTGGATAGAGGGAAGAGCGCTATCCTGTACGTGAAATCCCTGCTGTGGACCGAGACGTTCATGAATGTAAGCAGATAGATGTACCAGCAGATTTATACTTTTTTCAAAGGAATGATAAGGCTTGCTACTTAAGAAACCATCCCATTGTTCTTTCTGTGCAGAAGGAGAACCAGAACCATTCCTATTCCCTGAAGTCATCTGCTTCATTTAATATCATAGAATTCCCTTACAAGAATCTTCCGATTGAGGATCTCTTCAACTCTACACTAGTAAGTCACTGGCTTCAGAAAGTGAATAAAGACAATGCAGAGACCTTAGGGTTTTTAATGGAAGTTTAACTATAATAAGTGAAAATACAAGTTATTTGAGAGGATTATATATTTTAGAATCAAAAGCATTTTCTTTTTAAAAATTACATTTGTTGTCGCTGTGGAGGGGCACATGTCACAGTGTTCTTGTGGAGGCCAGAGGACACTTTTCCAATTGATTCTGGGGCCTGAGGATTGGACCTGTGGTACCAGGTGTGGTGACAAGGGCCTTTAGCTGAGGAGTCATCTCACTAACCCAGGCTCTTGCACTATGGTGTTCCTTTACTTCCTTATCCTGGATTAGTAGAGCTGGCCCTTTTTCTTTAGCACGTGGCGCTGTGTAACAGGGTTTTTCCTGGGTACCAAATTTGTCAGGGGATATTTTGGGATTACTTTCTCCTCACAGTTGTAAGGTTGGACACTAACTACAGTAAGTAAAAATACTTTGAAGATATCTAAGTATTGATAATAGGATCAGCTGTCATGATCTGTATAGGGTAATTTACTAGTCATTTCAGTTTAAATCTGATGTCAGCCTATTGTCAGCGTTTTGTGTGCTCGCGCATGTGCTATGGACACCTAATGTGCAATCATTAAATTATTGTATGAGAAAAAGAACATGATGTGGCCACCACTAAATTAATTATTAAAAGAAAGTCATGTACTCACTGACTAGGCCAATGAGGTATTTAAGACTCAGTGTGTTTTCTCCAACAGGTCACTACTAACATCACCTGGGGCATTCAGCCAGCGCCCATGCCTGTGCCTGTGTGGGTGATCATCTTGGCAGTTCTTGCAGGGCTGCTGCTACTGGCTGTGTTGGTATTTGTAATGTACAGGGTAAGTAATGGGCGTTGGAGGGTAGAGGGATAGAACAGGAGAAAAAGGGACAGAGGATGAAGGGAGTAAAGAGAAGGGGAAAAGGAGCCACGGTGCTGGTGCCTGGTGAGCAGGGCTTATTTCAGGATGAGATACTAAACGAAAACGCCATTTGAATTTTAGAGGTGATAATAGAGTCAGTGGTATTTTCAGCGTTCTGTTACTTAGTGAGAGCTATGCTTTTTCTTTAACTGGCAGATGGGCTTTTTCAAACGTGTCCGACCACCTCAAGAAGAGCAAGAAAGAGAACAGCTTCAGCCTCATGAGAATGGCGAAGGAAACTCTGAAACCTAACTGTGCTTCTTAAGCTGTGCCACTTCTGCACCCTCCAAACTTACGACCTTGATGGTAGATTTAAATATCTCTCATGAAGAATAAATTCCCAGGACTGTATTGCTGAGGGCACCCAGCAGCCTCAGTTTATACACAAAATTGAAATGGGTATTTGTTGACTTATCTTTATAAATAAGTTCAGATTACATTTCCTTCACATACACTAACATGTGTTTTTAGGCATTTAAGTGATGGAATTTCAAATGATTGATTATCTTTGTTGTGTGTTCATAAGACAGATAGCACCTGAGTTACCACGTTATATAGCATAGTACCTCTTCAGTTACTGTCTCTAATTTACTATGTGGAGTTTCTCTCTTCAATGTTACCTTAGGGCAATTAGGATTTTAAAGCAATTCAAATTTAGGCCTTAGCGTCAGTAAGTTTGCACAGGTACTTAGAACAGGTACACATTACACTACAGTTGAGTTCATAAGCTACTGAAGACTGTGCAATTGCATGGACTTAGAGTTTAATATCATTTACACAGTAGAACTTTAAGAAAACATGATACCATCAAAATTCTTTCCTGGGACTATAGCTCACTTCGAAGCACATGCAACTCCCTGGGTTTAATCCTCCACACTGGGAGGAAAAACAATAGTTTCCTGTATTAACAGTGGTACAGTATTTTTATATGAAAATTAGGTTTTTATTTATGTGTAGTCTGCATTGTATTTTATTGTATTTTAACTTTTGTAATTTAAATTCTATATCAAATCCTTTAAGTCGTTTCCTGCAGAAAATTTTATAATTAAAACTACCCGTTAAGTAATAGTGTGGTCTCAGCCGAATGCTGATGATGATTGAAGCCCTTGGAGTTGGAAGTTGTTTCTAAAGTACATCTGTGTCCTCTGTTTAGCTGCCTGCGACCTATAAAAGCTCGAGAGACTCTCTGGGTCTCTAATCGCTCATCCAGAATACGTTCTTTAATTGGACCAGAGCTTTTAATTGGTAGTAATTTATTTCCTCCTGTCCTCCCAGTTTCCTTCCACTTCCGAAACTGAGACTGGCTCAAGACTGTCTGCATAACCTATAGGAGCCTGGGTCTCCCACCCTCACCCCACGAGAAATGCATGGGATCAGCATCCCAAAGGTGGCTCACTGGCTCAAGACTGTCTGCATAACCTATAGGAGCCTGGGTCTCCCACCCTCACCCCACGAGAAATGCATGGGATCAGCATCCCAAAGGTGGCTCACTGGCTCGTTTCTAGCAATAGCATGGTAGTACCTCAGGTTCAGCAAGGTGATGTATAAAACCTGCCTCTGCTGTCGGAATAAATGCTACGAAGGTGTTTTTGTAAGCAGTTGTTGTTACTGAAACCTTCTAAAGCTGTCTTACATCTTTAAATTTAAATTACTTTTCTGGGGCTTTAATAGAGGCAGCAGAGGAAGGTCTTAAGTGGCGGTGATTTATTCACAGTTCCTCAAGGCCCCGGGATAACTATCAATTATAGCTATTTTTGTGTAATTACATCATGGTATGCATTGGAAGTTGAGAATTTTAATAGCTTTTTAAAGCGCTGTCCTCATTAAGCAATGAAAAATATTTCTCTTAAATAATTGAATATTTTTCTACATTTTAAAAAGAATTGAAGTTTGTCTCACCATATCTTATGCTAATTCCATGTGCATATGGATGGGCTAATTTGGAGACTGTGTTTTCATAACATGAAGCACATTTATGTGAGCTGTACAAATAGAATATAGATAGGACCCTATATTTAGCTTTAATAAAATTTTAAATTAATGAGTTTTGGCTTGAAAGATCATAACCATATATGCAATAATTAATTTTTTAAACCAATAAATTGAAATTCTTTTAAGAAACATTTTTGTCTTAGGCCCAAGCGTCTCTTAGCCGCTTAGGACCACCACACAGTCACTAAGTTGGCCTATACAAACTTTTACCAACATAATAGCTGCCATTCCTGAAAATCAATGAAATTCATCCTTTGGCAATAGAGTCAATATTTATTGGTTTTTACAGTTATTTCTGTTACGGGTTCTATGCCAAGGAGTCACTTTCTGTTAGAGATTGAAAGATGTTGTCATTGGAGATTGGCATGATGTGTACTTGTCAACAGCAGTATGGATTTTCTTTTAAAAAATATAAATTTGTATCTCTGTAAAATTAGGAACTGTGATTTGAAAGTTAACTCTCTGAAATAAATGTTGAGATTCTCCTAATCCCATAGCAGCATAGGCATACAGTCAACAAAGTAGCAAGAGATTATTTTAGATTCATATTTGTAATTTACCAATAATTAATTTCCAAGTATAAAATTTTCATAATCTAGTTTAATTAAAGAAATTGATTGATCCAGAGGACACTTGACACACATGAGGAATATTAACACTGATACTGATTTCTTGTAGAGATATTTATTTTAGAGTTGATACTTTAAAACATCTGTGTGAGGGTTACTTTCCCCCCTTATGGTTAATTATTATCATAGTTCTGATTATGTTCTGAATGACTATGAAAGGTCAAAATACTATTGTCTTAAATCTACCTGTATTACAAAATTACTTATTAATGATTAATTCTCACAAATACAACATTATTTATATAATGAGGAAAATCACTAAAAGCAGACAAGAGTTTGCTGCCACCTTACAAGAACAGTGAGAGTTTCTGTAGTGAGTCTAACCCTAAAGAGGGAATTCGGTGGCAAAGTATGTATTGGTAGAGCAGCTGGTTCTTGTCAGGAAATAGAAGGCTGAGGTGGCATCTGTCCCCATGTGAGAGAATGCTGGGGAGCGCCTCAAGGAGAAGTAAGCGAGCTGTTCCTGAGTATCTCTGTGTGGCATTGCCTATCTCAGTGCCACCTTGTTCTTACTCGTGGATGACTCGTACATTTAGTTTGCTGAGCAAAGGGAAATGACAGAAATGTATTGCAGGATCTAAAAAGGCAAATAAAATTGCTTGATGTCTAGTGGTTTGTAAAAGGTTTCTTGACGTGGTCCTTTGATTTGAACCTTGAATCTGTTGATATGCCATATGCAGTATACACTGGCATTCATTGTAATTTCTAATATGTCATGGACTTCCTGTGAGGTACTGAATCTTTGAATTCTGTGTTATTGTTTTCAAGTGCAATATAACAATGTAACAAAACTTAAATATAAGTCTCTATTAATTTAGTAAGCTTACTCTGAAATTCGTTAGTATTTTTTGTTCGCAGAAAAGAACAATTCTGCTGTAGTTGTAGATATACAGGTGAGGTTTTTTGGTTTTTTGTTTTTGTTTTTTTTTTTAACCTCTAAACCATCCAATTTTCATTTTATTTTAGGTGAAAGATGAACTATTCCTTACTAGTTTTAAAACACTTTCTCAGTATGTTAAGGTAACTTGGAAGCTGTGTGTATCAAATTACTTTGCTCTCTAAGTAACATGGAAGATAATTTTCTTTGGCTTCTCTTGTGATCGCCCACATTGGGTGAGACATAAAATGAGTCTCTTCTGAAATCTGTCATTTGCTAACTTGGTTTGAGTTAGTAAAAGCAGGTACCATGTTCTGCTTTGTTTCCAATGTATGACTTGTGACTGCACAATAAACTTGAACATATGGTGCCAGCTTCATGTGTGGATTCTATTCTCTCCCATGATCTCATGTTTCTTAATTACAGGCACCAGCAATAATGCATCAAAACAGTGACTTCAGGGTGGTGACACAGCTCCCTACAAGTTCAAAAAATTAAGGGTTTTTAAAAGAAGATAACCAACAAACATAAAACAAAGGGAACCTAGTGTTAAGCCACATTCTTAGGAAGGAAAATACATTCTTATCATTTCAGTGACTTGAACTAATAGCAAGAATCAGTAAGTGAGATTACTTGAAATTAAAAGGCCTCTGCTCATCAAAGAAAACCGCAGAGAAGAGAGGCTAACTATAGAACAGGTGAGAGTCTCAGTCTGCTTTACAGTCTGTAGACCACTAATATCTAGACTATGTAAAGAACTCAGAAAGCTAAACCCCCCAAAGCTAAACCATCTAATCATTTAAATGAGCAAATAAAATACTCAGGCATTTCTGAAAAGATGAAGTATAAATGGCTTGTAAATACATGAAAAATGTTCAATTTTAGCTGCCAGGAAATGTAAATCAAGAATTGAGATTTGGTTTCAACCTAGTCAGGGGCAATTGTTTAAGAAGCAAGCAAACAAGTGCTGGGTAGTCTGTGTGGAAAAGGAACTCCTATTCAGAGCTGGAGAGAATGTAAACCAAGGTAGCTACTATGGAAATCAGTATGGAGGGTCCATGATAATCAAAACCATCATGTGACTCAGCTCTAGCAGTCCTGGATAGCTAAGCACACTGAATACAGATCGTCACCCACGTTTATTGGGGCACTACTCAATATTTTTCACAATAGCCAAGCTATGGGATCGGTTTAGGAGTGCATTGGTGGATGGACGGATGGAAAAATGAAATATGTATTGATAACAGGATTTTATTCTGCAGTAAAGAATGCTATTATTTGCAGGAAATGGATGAGATTATCAAATTAAGTAAAATCAGAATCAGAAAGACGTTGCATAGTTCCTCTCATGTGTTGATCTTAGCACATGTACAGAAAACGACATGAATGTTGAAGGGGAAAAGGAAGGCAAACAGTGGGACAGGAGGGTGAGGAGAGGGTAGCATAGAGTCACAGTACTGGATACACTTGAGAAGTCGTTGTGCAGCCCGCTGCTTTGTACACTGAAATTCACCGAGAAAAGAGAAGTTCTTAAGGTGAATAAAATTGGCTGGAAAGATAAGAAGCTTTTCATCTCTAAGCGCATGACCTTCAGTTTTTATTGCACTGAACTTTGTTATTTTTTTCTTCATCAGGTTGCTTTAAATAATAATATACATTTACCTGTAAAAGTATGAGCTGATTGCAGTTAAGTTATTGATCTTTTCGTCTTCTGTTTTTATTTCTAAGCCATCTAAAATAGTATCCTGCAGGCTCCAAACTGTTTCATTGTTATTTTCATCCTTATCTGTCTTATTCTTTTTAATTTTACTTAATTCTCTATTAATTTCAAACTATTTATGTCTGCGTATAGTTTTTTATACCCAGTTTCTTTCCTTCAGCATGTAATCAGAAAGTTTTAACCTGATCAGAAGTTGGTCTGTGCTTGGATTTCTTCTGTTTTTTTTTTTTTCCCCCTGGCTTTTGATGTTCAGTTCAAACTTCACGCTCTCTGTTCCACCCCAGCTCTCTAGCTCACAGGGGAGAGGCGGTTTCCCCCACCCAAATTGGTGGGTTTTGTGCCTGGCTTTTTGATCTGACTACTGGGTCACTCCTGTGATCCAGCTCTAAGCTTGGATCTGTCGTGTTTGGATTCTATGCCTAACACATTGCATACCAAATGTAAAAATATGGCTTTTTTACAACTGCCCTTGCTCTGAACAATGACATGAAGACCTGTTATATTTATTAAAAGCTTCAGACACTAAGTAGGAAAGATTCTGATCTATTCCAACCCAACTATGCTGGCCTGACCTATTTCCCAGCTTACATCGTTTGGAGTTGGTCTGGTGCTTCTGTGTATTCAAATTCTAAATACTGGCCCCCAGGTTGCTCCTTAGAGGAGATCGTTATGTACACCAAGTGATGCTACATAACCTTGCTCCCAAGTTAATTGGTCAGTAGAAGGCTTAAACCTGTGATCAGGTGGTAGGCGGGTTTTCAGTTACCTGGCTGGGAGTTGCAAGAAGAGAGGGGAAGAAGAAAGAACAGGGAGAGAGGAGGCCGCCCTGGGAGGAGATGAACCATGAACACATGGCCAGGAGAAACAGCAAGTAACAAGGGACATACGGCTGGGATGTGGGTTAGAACAGCTCAAAACCTGTCCAGTCTAGGCTTCCAGCTTGAAAAATGACACACCAGAGTTGTGTGTCTTCTATATGGGACAGCTAGACTAAATATTTATTTTTACATACTTTCTTGCCATCTTGGTCTTGCCCTGGACTGCTTCGTCGCTTGTGTCTTCATGTTTTATAATAATGGCAATGCCAAGTCCAGACTGAACCCAGATCTCTGGGTACAGAAGTCAGCATAGGAATATAGTGCACAAAAGCATCCCTCCACCCTTACCTCTTTATGTATCTCTAACTCTAGTAGAATAAAACATTCCGGATACCCGATTCCATACTGCTCCTATATTTCAAATGCCGTGCTATGAGGTTGGTGATCAATGCCAAGACCCTTAACTGGTAAAGACGGCACATGCTACAGAATATGAAACATTGCTGACCCCACAAACTTCAGGCTAGAAAGCTCCACACAGATGAAGTATCCTAAACAAATTTTTGAAGAAGATGCTTCAAGAGTGCTATTGTAGTGTGTCAGTCTCATCACAGATGTCTGAGGAGATGGGAACAGAAAGCTGGATGCATACATTATACAATGGAACACGTTGAACCCACATTAATGTGTACAGTTTTGGGTTTCCTGTTCCAGCAGTCACAGGACTCAAGTGGCAGGAAAGTAACACACACAGGCCACGGCCTTTAGAAGTGATTGGAATCTAAAATATTTGTTAAAGTGGAGCATTTATAGCACTTCCCGGGATTTTTCAATACTGTGGTCCTAGATTGCCTTTCTCATCGGCGCTGTTTTTAATCCAAAGAAGGCTCTTGCAAACGAGAGGCTGGTTACTGAAAAGGACTCTTGTCTGAGTTACATACGTAGCGTCAGTTAACAGGAGCTGGAGAGACAACTCAGTGGCAGAGAGCTGTAAAACATGGGGTGCGTTACAATTTGGCTTTTGTGGTTAGATACTAGAAGTCTTAGCCCTACAGTAAAAGCTTGGTAAGGGAAAATGCACTTACGTACTTTAGGGTAAAAGTAACTGTTTAAGATCCACTTGAGATACCGATTTCATTGTAGTTGTCGTTTATTTGGTTTTTCCAGACAGGGTTTCACTGTGTTGCCCTGGCACTTCTCTAACTCACTCTGTAGACCAGGCTGGCCTGGAACTCACAGAGATCCCCTTGCCTCTGCCTCCTGCTGGGATTAAAGGCCTGTGCCACCACCACCCAGCTGAGAGCTACTTTCTAGAGCTGCTCTGAGATTATAAGGAGATTGGACACACCTGCTCTTTAACTTTATATGAACATTTTAATATTCTTGACCACAGAAATTCTCCACCACGGAGCAGCCAGACCATTGTCTCCACCAAGTTGGAAACATTGAGAGGTGCAACCTTAAGAATGGGGAGGGCGGGGCGAAAGCAACTCAAGTGTTTTGCCAGCTTTAAGGTGAAGCGTGCTGTCCAGCCGGATGAGACAGGTTATACGTAGAGTTTCCCTCAGGCACTCCAAATACAAAACACTGCAGTCTTTCAAAACTGGGGTTCCTCACTGTAGCGCTACCCCGACAGCTGATCTTGATAAGGTGATAAACCACCCAAGGTCTCAGTCTGGCAGCTGAGACCTCCAACAGACATAGCCTACCCGGTCCCCATCAACTCCCATCAACCATCTCGGCTGATTCCAGACTTAAATAACAATTCCCCCTGTCTTTCCTCTTGTTTTCAGGATCATGCACTTTGAAACTTCCCATTTTTTTTGCTATTTGATTTTTGTTTCATAACAAATGTCTCAGATGTGTCCGTCTCTCTTCCCTGTCTTTCCCCTTCCAATCTGTCTTTCATGCTAATAGCAAAGTGATCCTCAAAATAGAAAAAAAAAAAAAAGCATGGTTGGTAGGTATCTCTCTCCTGATCAATCTTCAGAATGGACTTTAGTGTAGATCTTTGCTTGCTTGAATAGCATCCAATATTTCTGGAGTTGCCACCTGTGAGATGCCGGAACAACACCCTACACAGTTAGTACAAGTGTCTACTACTGCCGGGCAGTGGTGGCGCAAGCCTTTAATCTCAGCACTCGGGAGGCAGAGGCAGAGGCAGGTGGATTTCTGAGTTCGAGGCCAGCCTGGTCTACAGAGTGAGTTCCAGGACAGCCAGGGCTACACAGAGAAACCCTGTCTCGAAAAACAAAAACAAAAATAAACAAGCAAAAACAAACAAACAAAAAGGTGTCTACTACTTATTTTTAAACAGCTTAATAGTCTGCTCTCCTTTCACTTTAGAAAAGCCTAAGTCCTCTGGTAACTGCTTTCTCAATGTAAACTTTACCAAGTACATTGTGCTTTTACGCCTCTCTCTCTCTTTCTCTTTCTCTCTCTCTCTCACACACAATCCAGTTTTTAGACGAGCTGGTAACTACTATTTCTGTGTGAATTTTTACTCTGTACAGCCTACCTTCCCCAGTGTCTTCCACAGACCATACTTAATTTCGTTCAACTCCGTGTAAGCGCTAAGTGCCCGAGTTGCAATCACAATGGATTATTATATATTTATTGCCATGCCCTAACAGGGAGTAAGCGTTTGGAACGAAGGGATTCTATTTTACTTATTCTAAGCTCCTGACTAAATGAACCGTGAACACCTAGTTCAGTATTTGTTAAGCTTTTGTTTGTTTGTTTTGAGACAGGGTCTTTCTCTACAGCTCTGCTGTCCTGGAACTCACTATACAGAACAGGTTGGCTTCGAACTCACTAATATCTGCCTGCCCCTGCCTCCTGATTGCTAAAATTAAAGGTGTGAGTCACAACATCTGGCCAGACGTTAACAAACAAAACAAACAAATAAAAAACTCCAAACACATGAAAAGCATAGGTTACAAACAGAAAAGGTGTAACTAGGAATAATTTATGACGAAGAAAGAAATCCTCATTCAAGCAGAAAAAGAAAAGTCTGGAGAATATCAGTTTATCTTGTAAGTGGGCCATGGGATTGGCAGAGAGTATTCCGTTAAAGGAGTCTGGCTTTTGAACCACGGATGTCTCATAGCTTTAGAAGGTAATCGATGTGCCACCTTTTCTACCTCGGGGTCAAGTGGGAGAAATTTTATTCCACTTTGTACATTTTCCCGCTGCCTCGGTAAAGATTAAGGGTCCGCGTAGCTAAACGTCTGGGCACCAGCATCACCTTGCGCAGGAGCATTTGCTGGATAGCCACAGGCCCCAGTCCCCCCCTTGCCCCTCCCGGCGGTCACGTGCGCGAGGATGCGAAAGCGGGCTCGCCTTCCTCCTGCCGGTCCGCTCCTCCTCCTGCCGAGGCTGTGCACCGCAGACGGCGCGAGGGGGAGCGAGGGAGCGGGCGCGGCCGGGTTCCGCAGCCCTGGCGCCCGCCGCCGCCCGCAGCCCCGCAATATGCCTCCGTGGCTCCCTGGCTCTTCGCCATGGCGAGGCTCTGCCGGCGCGTACCCTGCGCCCTGCTCCTCGGCCTGGCCGCGGTGCTGCTGAAGGCACGGCTGGTCCCCGCGGCCGCTAGAGCCGAACTCAGCCGCTCCGACCTCAGCCTCATCCAGCAGCAGCAGCAGCAGCAACAGCAGCAAGAGCAAAAGCAGCGGGAGGAGGCGGAGGAGGACAGGGAGGAGGTTCCTGGGGCATCCTCTACTTTGGCAGCTCCAGGTACGTCTCAGCAGCCCAGCCCTGCTTTACATTTGTGCCAGCGATCGCTTCTGGCTTCCCGGGATTCTTAGCTCCTTCCTCATCTCCGTTTAGCCTATCCTTGCTGGTCTCAATCCCTCCGCGTCTTCCCAGGTTGCGGGTTCGGCCTCTGGCTCTTTGCTCGAGTGGGAAATCTCCGCAGAGCACTGCAGTGGGCTTCAGAAGGGTCTGGGGCTGGGGGGTGGGCGGTAAGCAGGATCAAAGCAGGTGCCTGCTTCCGCTATTCCACTAATCTTTTTATTTTCCCTCTTCTTTCTGTGCGCGCACACGCGCGCACGCGCTCGAACACACACACACACACACACACACACACACGCTTTCAAATCCCTGTAGCGTTCTCTTCTCTATCCTCTCCTAGATACTGAGCGAACAGTCTTGCCATGTACACCCACACAGCTTTTGCACTGTTTCTCCTTGCCTGCTGTATTTAAATTTAGAACGGGGAGGGATCTCTATTTCTTTATATTTCTCTTCTTAGCCCAGGAAAGGTTTAAGGCAGCTTGCAAAAACAGGAAAAAAAAAATGCATTTGCTACATAAGATGAAAGAAAACAATGAAACAGGAGTTTGTAGTTGAGGGAAGGGACGTGGGAGGGAGACAGGTGGGAGGGAGGCAGGTAGGTTAGCTCGGAGTGATGCTTAGGTAACATAGCCAGCCCCTCCCCCTGAGGGGAATCTCCTTGTAGTGGAACTTAAATGAGCCATCTCTTGACTCATTCGGTAGGGGTGATGAAATATGGCTGGAGTATATATGACCATAACAGTCCTTGATTTTCTGTTTTCCCTCTCTCAGTTATAGCTGGGTTATACGTTTAGCTTTTACCCAGGCCCCAACCCAGTTAGTTACCTTCTACACTGGGCTTTGGGAAGAAAGGTTTTCTTTTTATTTATTATTTATTTATTTTTTTTATAAAAAGCCATCAATTTTCTGGGTACTGGGCTGAGGTTTCACAAACCTAAGATGAGTATTATAACACTGATATTTTTGTTTTAAAATCTGCCTAGTAACATTATAGAAGATGCTAAAAATGAAATTCTGTAGAGCGCAATCAGCGTCTTAGTTTATCTTGCTTGCTCATCATCAGAGAGCAGTTCGGAGGCATGACAGCTGTGATTCATGACACAGCCCGGATGATTTAATTTCTTGGAGTGCTTTGAGCATGGGATGAAATCACCAAAGTGCACAGGAGAAAACATGTGTTTCTGACACCCCCTTAAACGGGTTAATAACACTCCAAGGTGGTTAAAATGGAAAGGTATGCAGTGCATTTGGTTCTTACTTGGTTTTTAGTATCTGGAAGTGTTGATGCTGTGGAGTACGTGAGGCCCATGTTAAAGCTGGAGATTGTGTTTTCATAACAAGAGTGATTTCTTACATCATCATTGAAGAGGCGTCTGCAAGAGTGTTGGCAAGTTTCTTGCTTTCTGATATTTTTGTCTTACAAGAGTGAAGTGGGCTTGATTACCATGGCATAATGTGTTCTCATGAACATTATGAAGAACTGCAACCATCTGAAACTTTTGTATTTAGAATGAAAGTTAAACTATTTCTTTTCTGTATTTGTGAGGGGTATTTGGAAAAATGATGACTACTTCAGAAGCCATCAATCCCTGTTTTATTTAGGTTAATTAAGGATTTGCTGTCCAGCAGTTCACACTAAGGTCTGAAGAGCAGCTTGGCTGTTGTGTCTTTCTCACTCTCACCCCTGCTTCCAGTGTCCAACGAGAACAACTCAGTAGATTACAGCCAGTTACTGGGATGGCATGTTAAACAGTGATACAGCCCGTACACAGATGAAGTTAAAATGCCCCCCAAACTCATTGTGATCTCCAGAGTGAGTGGGTCTTACTTCAACCTTGGTTTCTTACCCGGATAGACATTTCTGTAAAAACACCTGGTCCCGTTGGTTTCTGTCTCCTGCAGCTCTTGCCTTGGCTGTCATCATGGAAACCAGTGTCCAAAAGCCTCTTTGATTCGCAGTGGGTTCAGGTGTCAGACTTCTGCAATTCCTGATTTCTCTGTATGGAGTTCTGAAGCTTAAGGGACTGAGGATGCATAACCTGCAGCTTCTTCTGCCCTGGTTCAACCCCACTCCCACCCCTCATCTGCTATCCTCAGCGCGTCTTTTTAAAAGAGTCCATTTATTTATTTGTTTGTTTTTGTGTACACATGTATGGGTATAGGAATGTAGGTGCCACAGAACTCCTGTATGGGGAGGAGAGGGGACAGCTTGCAGGAGCTGGTTCTCCTTCTAACACATGGGCCCTGGGAACTGAGCTCAGGTCATCAGGCTTGGTGGCAATCCCTTGATCTACTGATCCATGTCACAGACCCTCCTTCAGTAAGCCTATTAGAGCATAAACTTTGTTGTGGTCACTGCTGTACTTCTGTCACCTAGGAGAGCACTTGGCATGTCTGGACACTCACCTGTCTGTTGGATGACTGAGCAAAGAGGTGGATGATTATGCTGCGCCAGGAACACTCATTTTCCAAGTATTTGCTAAGGAGTTAACATCTCGTAAAGTTCTTTGTTAGAATTTATGTAAAAATAAAAGTTATATGAGAAGATTTGTACAGATGATAAAGTGTGTACTTGGATCTTCAATATTAGCTAGTTTCAGTGCTTGCTTTAGGCTGTCCATACAGAACTAATTGATAACTGATATTGAGGCAATTCCTAGGTTTTGTTAAGACAGTTCCTAACCTAAGTGCTTATAATCCTCCCGTGACCTAGGTTGGTATTAATGTATTACACCTTTAAATAGCTGTGGCTGAGCCTGATTTGTCCTCTGCCTCTGTGTGGCACTTCTCATGCCTTGGACATGAAATGTGAAAACTAAATTTTTTTTTTCTTCTGGCAAAATTTAAATAACCAAAACCCAGTGAATGATATCTTAGCAAAGACATTGACCCTTGGCCTTTGTTATTCTCTGCACTTCACTCCTCTGAAAACCTCCCTGCGTTGTTGAGAAATAAGAAAGGAAAAAAAAAAAAAAAGAATGTATTACTTCAAAAAAAAATCAGGATTTTAGAAAATATGGTTCTACTTTTTCATTAACTCATAGAATATTGTCTTCAGAGGGTGATAAGAAAAGAAAGGCCAAGTTTGGGATCTGCCAGGTCCCTTTGTTCCCTCCAGCACGTACAGAAGTCCTGATTTCCCCATCTGTGCCTAGTGTTTGCTAGAAATAGCTATGTGAAGGACTAGCAAAGAATTAATTTGGGAGCTGGTGGTTGTTGAAACAGCCATATCATCTTTGCTTTGATGGCCCATTAGGTAGGAGACATGTGGGGCTGGAGGCAAGGGGAGCAGAGAAAATAATGAGTGGTGTTAAATTCTCTATGAGAAGCATGGAGGCAGGGCTCTCTGTGCCTCTTCACAAATGTCCTTGCACATAGAGTCCTCAGAGGCATTATTTTTATGGTCTGAAAATTTTAAATCATGTATTTTAGTGATAGATATATATTATATATCTATATATTATCACATGTATATTTAGTGATATATATATATAATATATATTATATAATATATGTATATTTTGGCCTTTGATATATATCAGACATCAGGATAGATTGTACCAGTCATTTAGTTTCAAAATTGATTTACACACACATCTAACCATGTCTAATACATGGCTCTTCCTTGTGGTGACAGGTACACATATGTAAATGTACACTTTACCACACTCTTTTGATAGATAGGTATTTGCTTCTCACCAGTAGACATGCAATGTCTGTATCATGGTGGGAAGTTCTCCCTTGTCTCCTTCCTAAGCTCTCCTCGTCCTTCACCCAGAGCTCTGCGCTGTTTTGATTGCTTTTATTCTTGCTTACTTATCCATTTTACAGAACTTCAAGTACGATTCCCTTAACACTTAATCTTTTGTGTTTAGCTCCTTTAGCTTTACATTATTTTTTATCTATTAATTTTCTAGCACATTAATAGTTTACTTTTCTTTATTGATCAGTAGTATTCCATTTGAGAACTGAGAATTGAGAGTTGGGCTTATTGCTTCTTTTGTTATGACTATTTAGGTTGTCTCTGGTGACTGAAGGTGCTACATCCTTAAGTCTTTGGATGAACATGTTTTTTATGTATCTTTCGTAAATGTGTAGAACTGGAATGGTTGGGTCAAATGGTATACTTTAATATAATATAATTATATTATTTAATATAATATGATTGAGTATGACTCAGTATTCTGTGTGACTGGGGTCTATCTCACTTAATCTAAGGATTACTTAAATTACAGAATTATTCACACTTTTCTCTTAACTTGACTTGAAATTATTTTTGTACAAAAAATGTCGTCCAGTACCTACCTAAAGTACTCTGATATTCTGATACACATAATGAAATAGTTAACTCTAGTCAAATATGAGGACATGTCCATCTTCATCTTGTAGTTACTAAAAATGTACTCTTATCAAGATTCCAGCATATAATACAACATTGTAACTCTCTTCCCATCTGCTACATTTGATTTTCTTTGTTCTCTTGTGCCTTTCTTTTGTTCCCGGTGGTCATCATTTTCTTTCCTACTTAAACTCCCATCTGTGAAAACGCACCCATTTACTTTTTGTAATCAAGGAATCTAAAAAAAACCAGTAGGAAAAGTAAAATCCGAGATGGTTTCATTTTGAAGTACTCCCGCTGTAAAGGCCACATTCCCAGATGGGTGATTCTGATTTCTTTCCAGGATTTTAATAACCAAAGGGAACATTTAGTGGATGTTGATTACAGGTTGAGAAACACATATCATTGTGTTGAGTTGGAGTCCAGTTGGTTTTGTGGTGAGATTTTTTGCAATGTTCTTTAATATGACTCATCAGAAACTGTACCAAATATTTTTTTTCTGAAATAAAACTCTTCCCTCAAGAATATAAATATTGAACTTGATCCTCTTTCAAAGTTCTGTTTCACTGGGTCAGCCACAGTGCTATTGTCCATTTGCTTGGCCTAGTGTACTGTTTAGTTTTCCTCTGTCCAAATTGCCTTCGCTAGAAAATGAGCACAGTGTTTTCCATCTACAATCGATAGTACATGTGTTTGGGAACACTTACCTAGAAGATTCCAAAACTACGAAAGCTCTGCATTTAAGTGTTTGAACAAAGTGTAAGCTAGGCAAACAGCTTCTATTTGGGGTTGGGTAGAGGTGATGCATGCTTTTAATCCCAACACTTTGGAAGCAGAGGCAGGAGGATTTCTGTGAGTTTGAGACCAGCCTGGGCTATACAGGGAAACCTTGTTTCAAAACAAAACAAAACAAAACAAAACAAACAAACAACAAAAAAACAAAACCAAAAGCAAACCAAAATAAAAGATTCTACTTCGGGCTGCCTTTTGAATTGGCCTTTAGTGAACATACCATCTATATGTCCAAGGCAATAGATCTCTGTGCGCATTAAGCGCTTTTTATGGCTGCCCATATTATTATTAGGCTGCATCCCTAAATCTGCGTGATGGTGCACATTCACTTAGGCATAACATGGGTGAGGGATTCCCAATGCTCTTTCATGGAGGGCAGTGGATGCTGAGAAGCGGTAGTCACTTTCCATCATTTCCAGCATGTCAGACTCGCCACAGTTCCTAATGGAGCAAAGCTGGCCTCTGGCCTCAGTAACACACGATGCCTCTCAGCATCTTGAGTCCATTAAGCCAGATCTCTACGCTAAGGTTATATCTTACATGGATCTGAAATTAGTTGTATTTATAAATGATATTCAGTTTCTTTTTAACATACCAACCCCCACTCCCCACAGTAAATTTTTGTGTCTTACAGACCTTAAGGGAATCATCTAAAATTTAAATAAAGTTTTGTCAGTAGCAAGGTCTATTGTACTTCAATTTTAGAAAATTGAGTTTAGAAACTCAATTAAATTTAGAAATTTTAGTTAAAAAAAATGTTGTTTACAAATTATATATTTATTTATTTAAATTTTTTTCTTTTTTAAAAAAATTGTATCTCGTATGTAGCTCAGGCTGGCTTTGGATTGATGATTTTCCTGCTTTAGTCTCTTGAGTGCTGGGATTATAGATATGCACCACTACTCTTGACTTAATAGATATATTTTAAATTCATTTGTTCTGCTGAAATTTAGAGTGCTTACTGGGCCAAGCCAATTATCATTCCTGTCTGTGGACCAAAAAGCTAGCGATCACTTGGCCAGCTGGGAGCCTGTAGACATGTAGGCTACATATAGTCTATAGGGGTCATCTCAGGGCTCAGGGTCTGAAGGCCTGGCTTATATCTGAAGTACCTGCTCTAGGTGAAGCATGAAGTAGTCCATGCATCAGCATTTCATAGCACTATTCCAACAGACAGATCTGTTCCTGCGCTTGTTTGTCCTTTTGTTTTGTAATTAGGGATGTGACAGCAACAAATCAGAGGGCTAAATAGTCCTCTGATTATTAATTAGATACAATAGATTGTTATATAATTAGATATTGTATACAATAGATTATCATATAACAAGATGTAATAGAGTACTAATTAGATATACTAGAAAATTTAGTTTTCGTATTGTGCTGATTATACTCGGAAGGCAGGCCGAGAATGCAGATACACGGGCTGTTGTGTTGCATGCTACTTCTGCCTGCTCGCTTGTTTCTTGGGAAACAGTCCAAGTGAACTTACCCGAATGTGGCTCAGTACGGTTAGACGGGTTATATTTCTTCAAATTCATAAACACGTTTCTGTCACATTTACACCAACAGGATTGGCTTGTAAATGTCTGAGTGACCAAGGCAGGGTTGGCAGGGTTACCAAATGAGTACTCATTTACTGTAAACGTGAAATAGACAGAGATCATGTAAAGGAAGAAATAGAACCAAAAGTGACAGGCACATTCAGCCAATTAAATAAACAAAATAAACTGTATATGGGTTAATGGTAAAGCACGTTATGAAATGAAAATATGACTAATTAAATACATGTCTCTGAAGTAAAAATATGTTTACTTATTTTTATTTGGATGAATGTGTTTCCAAGGTTATATATACACTTAAAGACAACTTTGCCCCCCTAAATTAAATACTACACAAATTATATTTTATCTTCTGCTTTTAAAAATTTTTAAATTAATGAATTAATTAGTTTGTTTGCTGAGACATGGTTTCTTGGTATAGCCCTGGCTGTCCTGAGACTTGCTCTGTAGAGCAGGCTGGACTCTAACCTCTTAAGTGTTAGAATTAGCGGCATTGTCACCTTGCCTGGTCCTCTGTATTTTGCTTGTTTGTTTTTAGGCAGGGTCTCACCATATAGCCCTGTCTAGCCTGGAACTCAGCATGGAGGTCTGGATGGTCTCAAATTCACAATGAGTCATCTTTTTCAGCATCCTCAGTGCTGGGATTAAACCATGTACCTGGCTCCAAATTACATTTTATAATATATTTGTGCTGTTGGGTTCTGGAAGTTTAGCGGAAAGCTATGGTTTCGTTAACTTTTCTTCTCCTTGTTTCCTTCTTCCTCCCTCCATTCCTACTCCTTCCTCCTTTCATTTTGTGTTCCAAAGGACTGAGCATTCTAGGCAAGCGCTCCAACTACACTAGCCTTTATTGAGTTTAGTTAGAGATTGGCTACTACTAAGTTGTGGTGGCTGGCCTTGAACTTGTATCCTTCCTGTTTTAGCCTCTCGTGTAGCTGGGATTCCAGGATAAACTAGCATGCCTGGCTCAGCGTTTCATTGTATTGATTGGCGTTCCACTTTTGTTATAGTTACCTGTGAGAAAACTACAGTATGAAATCAAATCTTTTTAAATTTAGTTTACAGTGAAACGATATAAAAAATTTAAAATATATAACTAAAAAGTCCGAGGTGTTCCCACTGTGGCTTGTACTTGGGTCTTAAAAGTATTCTGGGAATCACGGCCTCTGGGACTAGAGTGGAAATGTCTTAAGAGATTTTTCTGGAGATGTTTGAAAAGTGACTAATATGAACTGAGACGGGTCCTTCAAAGAAATTGTATCACCTGGTGATGACCATAGCCAATAAGGCTCGTAATAAATGATAATCTAATTTAATTTTTAGTAAATATGAGAGAGTGACTTTTTAGTAGCCAATAAAACAATAAAAATAATTAGTGATAATCTAATTGCTAGCAAATATGAGTGAGTTTTTACTGTAATTTAAAACATTCATTAACATTTGGTTCAAGTTTGTGAATCAAAAGAATGTGGGTTTTAAAAGTGTGCCTGTACTATAGGGATGTGTAGGGAAGAGGGCTTGCGACTCAAGAAACTTGTCCAGTGACGGAAGTGAGCATCAGGAAGTCATAGAGAGGTCGTTTGATGCATTGTGACCTTTTTGTGACTTAATTGGCCCCAAATAGAAAAGCACTGTCCGTGATGGATCCTTTCTTCTTTCTGGTATATGGGAAGGATTCCTTACCCCTCTTTAAGCCATTGTCACCTTGACTGGCACTCTGTTTTGGTTTGTTTTGCTGCTGCGCTCTTTATCCTGCAGGGGTTCTAAGGAGCCAGTGGAAGGGTATGGGAGGCTCACGAGAACCTGAAGGGGGACACATCATCATCCGTCTAGTGTTCAGCGCCTAGGAGAATTTCAAATGCCTAGTACTCCAAAGGTTAAGAACCACCTTATCTGGCATCAGTGGGAGGGGAGGCCTTGGTCCTGTGGAGGCTTGATGCCCCAGCATAGGTGGAAGCTAGAGCAGTGAGGAGGGAGTGGGGGAGTGGGTGGAGGAGCACCCTCACAGAGGCAAAGGGTAGGGGAGATGGGATGGGGGGTTTTCAGAGGGGAGCCTGGGAAGGGAGATATCATTTGATATATAAATGAATAAAATGATTAATAATTATAAAAAGAAAAAAAAGAAAGAAAGAAAACCTGCCCTGGTTAATTAAAGATATCTAAATGGTCTCATTGGGAAAAGAACAAAGACATCATTCAGACTCAAATGTATTTTATGTCTTCTCGACGTGTGAACTTTTCTATTAATTTTGCAAAAGTGTTGGTTCCAATGTGAATGCTTGATAGAACGATAAGCAACACCCCATCCCAGAAGGGCTAAAAACAGCAATTTCTTAGGACAACCCTGTGGTCAGTTCTTTCAGAGTTGGTTTTCCAATTCTGTTTACACAGTGGGTACCAATATATAATGCCCCTTTCATAAATCCTAAGACTTTGAATTTGTTTATGTATAGATTCTGTACTGCAGTAAGCTGTTAGAGGCACCTCACACCCCCAAACCTGTTACTTTGGCAGTAGCTATAAACTCCATCCCTTGGCTATCTCACAGGACGACAGTCACTGAGAATAATGATGGCTGTGGTCTTCAGGTTCTGACAGGCCTGAGTTTAAGCCCCAAACAGTTTGAACAAATAAGGGTTAATCTCAGCCATTAGACATTCCCAAAGAAGGCTTTTATGAAACTTAATACTTAATTTATTATGCTTTGGTCTTTAAACAATTTGCAGGTCAAAGTAGTAACTTCAGCGCACAAAGATTTAAATCTGTGATTTCACCAGCACTTTTTGCCACCAGCAGTGAGCCAGGCTTTGCAACTAGCACCGTCTTTAAATTCAGCGGAGCATGTTTTTCTTACTTTTCAAGTTCACGCCTTTTCTGCTTTCAGGAATAACTAATGGATTTGGAGAAGCTAATGCTGTGAGGAGCGAAAGGTGCTGTGAAGGCTGCCTCTGTTTTGAGGACTGTATTGATCTTGTAGAAATTATTCTTGCATTTGAAAGTCCAAACAGGGAAACGTGAAGATAAACAATAGTGTGTTGAGACCCCGCCAAACTGCAGTTTCAGAGAATGTGGGGAGCAGACACAAAGGTCATAAGGATGGAGATGTCCCTGAAAAATCCTGCCACTTTTGTGGCTATTTCACTTCCAGTTGTTCCTGTATGTAAGGACTCCTGCAGGGAATGTGTGGGCCCAGCATGCATCTGGTGGCTCAGAGGCAGAGGCATCTGGTGCTTGACAATGGCAGAGGCAAATGTCTTGACTCAGTTTCCTCCCTTTCTTCCCTCATCAGCACTTCTTACCAGAAATGCAGAGAATCTGTAACTTTTTAAACAATTTGCTATCTAACGATTAAATGGAAGAACTGCATTTACGTATTAATATTACTACAAAAAGCTGTTGGGTGTTGTAATATATATTTATTAAATGTTTATATTCGTCAACAAAAATCTATATTCTTCTACTTTATTTACTATTTTTTTTGGCTCTCAGTTTTTCTCTCATGAGATTACTTCATCTACTACAGTGTCCTCAAATGCTATATATGATGTGTATAAGTGCTTAAATGTTCTTAAATCCTTATATGCTAAGATTCTCCAGCTCTTCATGTGGCGATATAACAGACATTTCTGCTTCATCATGTCTAAGACTGGAGTTTAGGTTTCCCACCACATTACGACGCACCATCAGCATCTCCCTCAGACTTCTTAAAACAAACAGACACAATGTTGAAGCTGACTTGGAGGCACATGTCTCTAATTACAACATTTGGGAAGTGGAGGCAGGAGGATGAGTTTGAGGATAGCCTGGGCTGTATGAGATCCCAAAAACAAACAGAAAAAATTCTAACCAACCAACCAACCAACCAACCAACCAACCAACCAACCAACCAGTCCATCCTCCAAACCCAGTATGCGAGGTCAAACCCAGAGCCCAAATGCACTCTACACTGAGCTACAGCCCCAGCCCTAAATGATTTTATTTTGAAAGAAAGTTACTGAATTGTTTGCCAGATACCATGCATGACACCTGTATTACTTGCTTGTTTTGTGGCTGTGACAAAATCCATAACAGAAACAAGATAAGGATGGAAGAACTTGTTCTGGTCCCAGTTCCTGGTGACAGGACCTTGCATGCAGCGTAGCCTGTTTATATTTCTTCAGACCAGGAAGCAGAGAGCATGGGCTAGAAGCAGGGTAAACATCAAATGAGAAAATTGAGCTTCCCCTTTCCAAAATGACTCTAGCTTCTGTCAAGTTGACATAAAACTAGACAGCACACTAACATGCGGCAGAAATCTTTCTTGGGAGTGTCATGACCTTGATCACTTGTTGTGTTCTTACATCAGTCCTCTGCATAAACTAAGAGAATCAGGTAGTGTCTTGATGTCTGTTAACTCCTCCCTCTCTTGCCTCTCTGTGCCATGTACCAGCCTGCTGACCCTCATAAAAACACTTGACTTGCCTTATTTTCCTGTCAGCAGCCCCAGATCTCATTGCTTATTATTGTTATGATATCTGAATGGAAATTTATACAAAATACAGTTTTCTGCATAGCGATGCCTCTTTCTGCTAAATGAGGGATCTCTTAAGACCCATGATGTATCAGGAATTTTATTCATGAAGTTTGTTTGGTTTCACCTTAGGATACAGATGTGTTCACACAAGAGGTCACGTAGCTGGAAATTTCTAGTGCTGAATAAAAGATTTCAAACTGACTGTAAGGTATATACATTGATGCTATCTATCTATCTATCTATCTATCTATCTGTTATTCATTTAAGAATACCTGGGTTATGGGTGCTAAAACATGACAGATGGGCTCTGTTATTATGAGCCTCATGGTTTAGAAAGGAAGAGAAAGGTTGTATAGTTTTTCTTTTAGCACTTAAGGCTCCCCGATAAAGCAGTTTCTACATCTAGAAAAAATCCATTATGTTCTGTAAATCTTCCAGGCTGGGGGAGCTGAGACACAAAGCAGGTGGCTTCCTGGGGAAGCATATGGGCAGATACGGCTGTTCTCCCTCAGGCTGGGGCCCAGGATTCTCAGGGTACGCGTATAGTATGTTGTCCTTTTGGGATTTCAGGAGCTAAGGGGAAAGTTATACCCTACCACCCCAGTGATAGGGAGAACTGTTGTTTATAGCAGTGATTCAGTTATTATCTGTGCTGTGAAAAGACATTGTCCTAACCCTGTTAGACCTCTATTTCTACTGTTCCACCAATCATCCTACCCAGAACCAGAAGTCCTCATGGAGTCTGGGGTTCTCCCTTGCTTTTAAATATGGAGTCACAGTGGTTTCTTTTTCTTTTTCTTTCTTTTTTTTTTTTTTTTGGTTCCTGCTGTTTTATTTGCTCAGCCATTCCCCCCTAGCCAAACCCTGCTCCATCTGTTTGGACTCTGATAATGATATATCAGGTCTCCCTATGTCTCTGTCTTCTAATTCAAACATCTTCTTGCATCTTCCTGGATTTTTTCAAAAATAATATAATTTCTAATATGAGGATGAAATTTCACCATATTGCTACTATATTAGAGGTCCCCATCAGTCCTTCCTGAAATTGTTTATAATAAATATTTGTAAATATGAGGAAAAATTGAAACAGTGACGGATATTCATATACACTATTGAGATAGAGCACATGGTAAAATATCACCATATTTATCTTACTGACTATCCTTACTTACACACACACACACACACACACACACACATATGCATGCTCGCCTTGCTCTGCAGGGCCATTTGAAGATTGTACACATCTGAATTTTCATTCGGAAAATATTTAGCTTCTTTCTCTTAATATCTAGTTAACTTTCAGCAGATAAGTTTTGAAACAAAACAATTATCACAAACTTTGGAAAAGAATGATGTAAAAGTCAATGAAGAAAAAAATACAACAAATGAATAGGTGAGTCTTACAGGCTGTGTGTGTGGTGGATTCTTAAGATTGTCGTCGATCGTGACACTGCTCTATAGCACACATACACCTGTATGCCCACCAGTTTGGTAAGACAGTGTTCTTTGAGGCTATTACTCTCTGCCTTGCTTCCTGTCTGTTTTCTTGTTTGGTCACCATTTCACAAGTCTCAGGCTGTTTTCCCCTGCCCCGTGCATCACTTTCATGGTGGATGTACATATATTTGCATCATTCTTTTCTTTCCCACCTTCTGTCTGTGCTACCCTCATCCTCCCATGCTTGTGATGGAGTTGGTGACTTCACCAACCTTGGCCTTTACCTGCAGTTAGGGATTCTGTGAGCAGAAAGGAGGAAGGTCCTTTGCTTTTGTAAGCCACCTTGAATTCCTCATGAGGATGAATTCCTATGTCTGCATCAGCAAATCTCACCTGGATTGGCATACCTGTTGGCCCCAAAGTCTTAACTATTTCTGTTATTTTCCATATGGTCTTAATGTCAGGCAGATTTAAAATCTGTTGATGTTCTCTTCCCTTAAACCCCATCCTGCTTCTTTCTCAACCCTGACTCCAGCGCTAGCCTACCCAATCCTGCCTCCATCACATTTGCTGACTCACAGTCAACTCTCAATAAATCACTCAGAGCCTCTATTGGATGAGTCTGAATCTGATAATAAGTTGTTTAAATTAGTCTCCCTTCCTGAATTCCATTATTCCTCCTCTAAAGCTTGTGAGTTTCTTTAGATTGTAAATATATTTATTCACTGATTTTATATCCCACAATGTTTAGTGTCAGGTGGCTAAGAAATATGCTGAATGGGATTTATTGGTAATTGTCTGTCTGCTCATCAGTGTGAAGCTCTAGACTGTATCTCCTTGGTTTTCTGCTACATGAGAAGCACACCAGTGGCTCCAAAGTGCCTTTTAATTAATAGAGTTTATTTCAGATTTACAAGATCAGGGCATATGCTGATGACATTATGGTGAACTGGGGGCTGCTGAATTCACTGGTTCTGTGATAAACTTTGAGATTGAGGACTGTCAGTCTCATTGATAGCAATCTCCAAGTACCATTCCACAGCCAAGAGCCCTTCTGAGGAAGGTTCATTCCCTGTTCTACATTTTTGTTTCTTTTTACTTCTTCTTCTTTTTTAAAAACTCCTATTAGCACTTACTTTGTCGCCTTTTGGTCCAGGCTATGACCTCATGCCCCCTCCCTCCCGCCTCTTCCTTTTTTCTCACCTCCACCTTTCCCTCTACAGGATTAATTTAGATGTCCTTCTGATTCTTCTAAACAGAAATCCTTGCATTTCCCCCCCCCCCACCTATTCTTAAAATACTGCTCAAGAGCCTCAGACTCATAAGACACATTTCTAAATATACACTGCAAATTAGTATACTCATTCGTCCTCCATAATCACCAAATGCCAGGTTTATACTTTGTGTCACAAAAGTGTAACAAAGTTATGCTGTTTTTGAATGCTTTGTAAAACTGAGGAGCTAACTCTGCAACCCTGTAGGGCTTTAAGATTAGATATGGATGAAAAGGACAGATGTGAGCTTTTGAGAACTTTGAGCACAGGAAGAGATGAGAACTCTCTCCACTTGGGGTGTGGCAAGGCTGGGCTTCAGAAAGGTCAGCAATGACCTCAGGCTCTGCACACTTGCACAAGCTTCTGTGTTTGATGGAAGTGCTTGAGAAATCATTCAGGAATATGTGATTTGGTGGTGGAAATATGCATGTTGGTGCTAAGACATAGACAGGCACAGGGAACCCACGTTCTTATGATGTCTTATGTTTTTAATGTGAACTATAAGTCAAGAGATAAGGACAACTACTGGCAGAATTGTAGTAGAGATGATATGTATAAAGCATCTAGGACTCAGTGGACACTCATCAAATAATTACTACTACTTATTTCATGGTTTTGTTTTGTTGTTTTGTTATTTTAGAGAGAGAGTTTATGCTGTAGCCCAGGCTGACCATGGCATGGCAGCACCCCCTACTCCCTTCTTGGGGTTGTAGGAATGAACCCTCATGCTTGTCACTATATATACATACTAAAGATAATTTTTTTTAGAAAATTAAATTAAAATGTAGGAATATGACAGTCTTATCTTACCGATATTTATTCTATAACA
Organism: Rhynchomys soricoides; assembly: GCA_019843965.1. Lineage (NCBI taxonomy): Eukaryota > Metazoa > Chordata > Mammalia > Rodentia > Muridae > Rhynchomys > Rhynchomys soricoides. The sequence continues at coordinate 420,674 of JADRCH010000300.1, forward strand.
TTCTCTTAGTAAAGGTTGAATGTACTGAAAAGGAAATGTACCATCTTATGTGATACTAGATGTTTTTTTTTGTGGTTTTATTTTTTCCATTCTAAAAGTGTATGTATGTTTCTGTTACAGAGTATTAGGTCATTTTATGAAATGGAATTATTTCTGTTTTTCTTTAAAAACAAAACAAAACACCCCAAAGCTTAAAACAGCATTGTCTTTGAAACATTACCTAAAGCAAGCAAAGAAAATATATTTGAAAAGCAAAAAATTAGTGAGGAATTCACCCATGAGCCTGTTTTTCAGTATTCCATTGATTCCTTTTGTTTTGCTGAGAGGGTAAATTGGCTTGTAAGAAAAGACTGAATCAAACAATAGTAGCTTCTGTCTTTCATTTTTTCCTGTCCAGGAAATCTTAGCTTGAGCTAACGGTATTCTCAGCATACAAATAAGCCAATTAAAGCTGCCCTGGCCCTTTAGAAAACTCATTGAAAAAGATGATGTTTTAAATAAGAAAACCACAGAGTTCTACAGCCTGCCTTTGTCTCTCTGGACTTGGCATTGTTGAGGTAGTTTCATTTGTCCACTAAAATGTGTGTCTCAAAGCACCGTCTTTAGAGGGAATTCTGCTGGAAAGCAGATGAATTTTCCCTCCTCCAATACTTAACCTCAAAGGAGTAGTAAATTATGTTTCTCTCTAGTAATGCAGTCAGTGCTCGGCAACAGAGAGGGGCATTAGCATCCTAATGGAGGCAGCTGATTGATTCCTATATTGATTACATCAAGAACGCTGTGTTCTGTAAAATTTAAGGTTGATTTAATCCTAAAATTGGTATGGCAAGTACATCTAAAAAATTTAAAATGTATCATTTTTTCTTTTACAAAATTTACAGGCAAAGCAACCTGCTTAGGCACTTTCCTTGAAATGAAAAATCACATATTAAAAGAGTTCAGAGATTACTTACCGTTCAATCTATGTCTGTGAGTAGGGAGCAAAAGAAAGCCATGGGTTATTACGGCCACATAGGATTTGTTTATTAAACATTATTCTTTACGATATGGGTTTCCCAAAATGAAAGGAATAGATCTGGTGTGAGTTTAAAAAGTTGGCAGGACAAAACCAAACAGGGGCACAGTCCTTAGGAATAACTTTTGGTCTGTTTCCGTTACAAGTGAGGCTAAGTAGCTCAGCTATGTTTTGTATCTCTTGCATACATTCACCATCATAATGGGTTCTCCTACTTCTGCGTTCATTTTAAATGAATGTCTCTTAACTATGACAGATTTCAGACCTGTAATCTGTAGATAATGGACATCCCTGTACTCGCCACTGGGATCCACCAAAGCTTTGTTTTGCGCTGTATTTGGGTTACATTCGTCTGTCTCTTTTAAGAAATAAAATTTAAACATGAAATCAAGCCCCATTCTTATTTAATTTTCCTCCTCCCCGGAACTAATCACCAGTATGAAACTGGTGTCATTTTCTGTTTGAAGAATCAAATAGATACATGTGTTATGTATATCCATCTGAAACAGGTGTACATCCTTCTGGGAAATATGGATATTTTATGTATATCCTTCTGAAGTCTGGTTTTGTTTTTAATTCAGAATCATATTTGGTAGAGCTCCCTCACTGATACATTTATATCTCATTACTTCATTTGAATAACTGTATAGTATTCCTTGTATAAATAAATCATTCTGTTGAGCAGTAAGGATTTTTTTCGGGTTCGGTCATGCTGGATGTCTTTTATATGTGTGCAAGACTATCTTAAGGGCTCATACAAAGAAACTGACTGCTGCAATATGTATAATTTTTGAGTTCTAAGGCTATCTATATAATTCTCGAAAAAAGTTTCAGGGTGTAAAAATGGCCTTATGGAACCTTGTATAATAGTTTTCTAAAGTCGTCACCTGATCTGCATTCACTGCTTGCTGTGACTGGTTGGTTTCTTTCCCCTTGCCCTTTCTTGTGGCTTGTCCTGCAGTCCTGGGTTGGTTTGTTCCTCCTGGGTACTTTCCCCTTTCATTCCTGACCTTCTTGTTCTCTGGAACAGTACTCTTCTGTAGTGTCCCTGTTTTGTATATTGTTTTTTTTTCCAGTGTCTGATCAGGCTTCCAACATGGGCTTTTTAGAGATTTCTGTCATATTCTTTTGCAGTGTACTCAAGTCACATTTATTAATCACTATATTCTTGCTTAGTAATTCATTACATAATGTTATGTAACAACATCCCCAAAACAAAAACAACAACAACAAAAACCCCAAACCCTCAAGCCTGTATTTAATCTTACAAAATTTTCTGTTTATATTTAGTAAGTCTTAGCCAATCCAGCACTCATTTTGTGTAGGTCATGGGGTAGAAATGAGGTGAAATGACTTAAACCTTTAAGCATCTCTAAACCTTTATATACTGTGTTTTGGATATCCCCGTGAGCCTCAAGAGATGCGGGAAAGTTGAAAAGTATTCTTTTAATTCTTCAGAACTTAACTATTTCTACCTGGTATGTCATCGTTTTTTATTTAAATGTATAGTCTATTCTTTTAAATTATTTATTAAGTAATTATTGCTTTGGAAGCCTTCAACATGAACATGATCTGTGAGGCAAACAATTTCATATCGTATATCACATTAGTGTAAAGGATACAAGGCTCAACTCAGAGAATGTTAGTAAAATCATTTATTAATGAAGGAACTCTGTGTGCAGTATCTGTTGAGACCTGAAGCAGGATGATTTCTGGTAAGTGAAGAAACCCCCATTTCATACCTGAAAAACATACAAGACTCCCAGATTGGCTTATTTGCTGATGTGCAATGCGATGCTGACTCCACACAATCAGTTAAGAAGCAGTTTCTTGCCAGTTAAAAAACAGTCTTTAAGGTATTCTGTTTCCCCCATGAGAAGGAGGTTTCTGGGATTAGCTATCTACAGAGGGGTGAACAGCAGAAGCCGCCTTCTCAGGCTGGCTGGGGTAGTCAGTGGCATAGTCAGGGTGGGGCCATTCCTGACTTACTGATGCTCAGCTCTCTTGCCAGTGCACTTAGGGGGCTGTTAACCAAGCCTCAGACACAGTGCTGTGGTTCTAAACTCATAGAACTGGCGTATTGATTAATGTTCAAAGCTTATTTTTGTCTCTCCCTATTACCATGGTTACAGAACATTCTGTTTTAGTAGTGTGAAGATTTCTTTCATGTAGCATGATTTGTTTCCAGAAATGACTGATGCATACAGCAGACTATTGTATATTTTCTTTAGAGAAACTATTGTTTAGATTTGGGGTGGTAAAAGTCACTATGCCTGGTTCTGGGTAAATTTGCTCCTATATAGAGTTTGGCATAGCTTGAGTCGAGGGAATTTTATTTAGGTTCATATAATGTTCCATAATCTCACTGTTCACTATTACCATATCATTTAATATTTCAAGTGTTTCTGGTAGAATATAAATAAGATCTTTCTTTTATTTATTTATTTATTTATTTATTTATTTATTTTTGGTTTTTCAAGACAGGATTTCTCTGTGTAGCCCTGGCTGTCCTGGAACTCACTCTGTAGACCAGACTGGCCTCAAACTCAGAAATCTACCTGCCTCTGCCTCCCAAGTACTGGGATTAAAGGCGTGTGCTACCACTGCCTGGCAAATTTTTCTTTATTATCTATTTGTTTGTTTTATTTTTTGAGACAGGGTCTCCCTACATAGCTCTGGCTGTTCTGGAATTATCACTTTGTGAAACAGGCTGGCTTTGAACTAATAGAGATCTGCCTGCCTCTGCCTCCCAAGTGCTAGAATTGAAGGTGTGTGCCACCACCATATAGCTTAAAATAAGATCTTTATAAAACCTGGCAATACTGTCTTCACTACTCTGTAGCAAGAAGCTGAACATTGTTTTTTTGTCATGTTAAAATTGGAAATAATATCTGAAGTGTTTGTGGGACTTCCAAGGACCAAACATGTGAGGTGCTTGGAGCACTTCCCAGTGTTGGTGTTCTTACCTAGCCAACGTTTATTGACTAAATAAATCTTGACTTCAAATTAGACTTTTCTCTGTCCATTTCATCCCAGATCAATTCAAAGAATGTTTAAATGAACAACTCCTTTTATTTGCTTAACAGAAGTCATAAAAGCAAATTGAGTGCTGTCGTCAGCTATAAATGTGGGTCATATATCAACATTTACTATGATATTTACCAAGTATCCCCATGACTGTTACATTACATGAATTGTGTTTATACAAAAGTTTTATTGGAGTTGCCTAGTTTTGTAGAAACAGTGCATCGTGAGTAGAGGCTGAGTTCTCAGTCCCCTCTTTGTTAGTCTCTGTCCTGTGCTCCTGCCTGCAGCCTGGCCCTCTGCTCTGTTAGCATTGGTGTCTGTGTCTGCCTGTCTGTTCCCTCCCAGCTGGTTAGCCTCTGCTTGCTAGAGTGAAGAGAGACTTCCTGACAACACATTTCCTATGCCCGGTCCTTCTGTGGACTGCCGTCTGGCTTTGTGTCCTGGTTGAACATTTCACCTTATTAAAGCTCCCACTCTCTGTAAAAGTGGCCTATTGATCTGTCTGCCACCTTCCACGGACTTTCTGTTCATAGAATATGGATCAATGTTATTTTATTCTGTTTGGCTGCTCTTCGGTGACATCCTATCACCTCAATGGACAGGCATTGCTTAATAAATAATTGTTAAATAAATATTTTCTTCAGAGCACAAAAATCTCAGCACATTAAAAGCCCAACACTGATGAGTTGCCATCTTGCTTTTGACATGACTTTCACTGTAGTTTTGATTTTTTCTTTCTTTGATCCTAGTGTTTCAGTAGCTGTCTCTAGTCTCTCACTGTGCATCTTGTTTTACAGATTGCTCCCAGAGAGGTCTTTTAATACCCCAAACATCTTGCCATGAGATGCTGGACCTTCCTTCCATGGGCACCTTGACTTGTCCCTTTGTTCACTGGCTCGCTTTTCTTAGTCGCTGTGACTGATGTTGTTCATTTTCCCCTTTAATCCTGCATTTCTTCCCTTTGGAAAAAAACCTTGGTGACACCTTCCTTTTGCTTCCCTTTCTTCCTGACATGTTCTTACCTCAACTTTTCAATTTTAGAATTTATGTACTCTTGTAGTTTTAGTCTCAACCTATTCTATTTTTCTAATTTTTAAAATTCTTCTCTCATATATTACATCTCACCTGCAGTTTCCCCTCCCTCCTGTGCGCCCAGTCCTCCCCACCCACCCATGCATCTCCCCTCTTCCCTAGATCCACCCCTCCTCCTCCCCTCAGAGAACAGCAGGTCTCCCTGGGACATCAACCAAACATAAGAAGCAACATTAAGACCAGGCACATAGGATCACATCATTGTTAGGGATTCCACAAGAACACCAGAGTAATCAGCTATAACATATGCAGAGGACCTAAGTCAGACTCCTATAGACGCCCTGATCTCTGTGAGCTCTCATGGGTCTTATTTATTCCATAGGTCTTGTTCTTGCGGTGTGTCCTGGATCCTCTGGTTCTTCTGATCCTTCCTTCTGTTTGTTCCTTAGCAGAACTCCCTGAGCTCCACGTAATGTTTGGCTCTGGTACTCTGCATCTGCTCCCATAGGTTGCTAGATGAAGTCTCTCTAGTTTCTAGGAAGGCCAGTATGTCAGGCTCCGGTCTCAGCACACTCTACAAGCAGGACAATCTGCATGCCGAAGGTTTTGTGACTGGGTTGATGTCTGAACCCCTCTACTTGAGGCCTTGCTTGGTTACAGAAGATAGCCAGTTTGGGTTACGTTCATAGATTCCTTGGCGATTCCACTGCACTAGGTTTTCACCTCACCCCCAATTCCAGTTGTGTCTCCCAGTATTTTCTCCCTCCCCACATCAGATCTGTCCTGTTCCCAGCCCCTCCTGCCCCCAGTCCATCTGTGAAATCTATTCTATTTCCCCTTCCCCAGGAGATCCTTGCACCCCCTTAAGCTCTCCTTCTCAACTTCTTAAATGAAAATATTTGATTTCTGTGACTAGAGTTCATGTTCCCCTTTCTTGATACCAATAATTCTTTGTGCATACCAATTTTTATGTGATCCTCCCACTAGAGCCTGAACTGCCAAGAGTTTGAAATTGAGGAAAATCAGATCTAATACTAGCATGCATAGAATTTAACTATATGTTAGCATATACTGCAATCGAATAAACAGAAACTGGTGAGTCATGTTGCTTATACTGGACTTGATACCTTCATAATCCAGTCAGGTTTACTGAGTTGAGTTTAATTGGCATCCAACACTGACATGCTACCTTTGGACTCTCCTTACATGCAAAAAATATATAATTTTTTGCATTGTGTCATGTCTGCTTTGTTCATTACAATCTTTGGACATATTTTTCACTGAAAAGAATAAGTTAATGATGGGTATATTGCTTGTAATTTCCGGGACTGACAATATCTGTAAATTCCACACACATATCATTCATGCTGTAAGTTCATTTTGGCTAAGGTTTTAGGCAGACCATGTTTTCCTGGTACCTGAATTTTTCTTGGCTACCCAGTACAAATTTCAGATGTCAAATTACAGGAAAATCCTGTCTTTTCTAAGGTTTGAATAACGTAGAAGTGGAGCCTTGGAGAAAAGCTGGGACTCAATCCATTTAAACCTAACCACTCTTCCAGACTGGCAGTCTCATCAGGTTGAATGGAACGCTGACAGGAGATTTCAAACCATTTCTAAAAGGGACGCTGAATGAAGTGTGTGCCTGGCAGTTTCTAAGTAAGCTCCATTTTCTCTCCATTGATTTAAACAAACAAGGAGCCTTCTTTAAAAGGGAACTGGGTCTTACTAAATCATTTCTTCTTTATTTTTCTGTGAGTAAAGGGTATAAACCCACCAGTGGAACCGCAAAGCAAGGAAAGGACATCCACAGAGCCCTTCTTGTTCTCTGTCTATTGTTTGTGTCTTTAGTTTTCCCAGTGAGGGCTCTCTCAGTGCACAAAAGGGGTGCGGTGTAAAACAAAAGCAAACAACAGTGTAGAGAGGAAAAGGTAAGTTACCAGAGAGCGTGCTGCTCTTGAAGCTTTATTGAACATTCTCTCTTACACTAGCTCCCCCGGGAGCCATGAGCAATTACACTGATACATTGACTATAGTAAAATAAAATAAGAATACTCTCCTGCTGAAAGTATAAATTGGTTTTTCACTTGGAAAGCATTTTGGCAATTCATACCAAGCAGCTTTGCAGCATCTATACCTTCGATAATCCCCAGGAAGTAATCGATGGCTTAGACAAAGGTACTGAGATTTTAATGAAAGCATTGTTTGCAAATGTGAGAAATTAAATTAAACATGGCTAGCCATTCTCTAATAGGGTATTCCATTATCTTTAATAATGTAATGCTAATCTTAAAGACTATTGAATACCATGGACTTAGGCTTATGATACAACCTTAGAAACACAGCACAATCACATTGGTGAGTAGTTGATTTTCTTTCCTTCCTTAAACATGTAACTGTAATGAGTCAGATCCTGGGCTCTTGAGGCTGTTGGGATGGTCAATGGAACAGTGCAGTGGGTTTCTTTCCCATCTGTCCCGTGCTCATGCAAGCATTCACATATATTTCAATCTCAGCTCTGTAGGTCTGTATTACTCAGTAGGCATTTTAAAAGTACTGAGTATAAACCAAGCTACTTCTGGGAACTAAAACAAGAACAATTTTATTTTCCTTTAGATAGTTCTAAATTCCAAATCTTCTAAAAAAATAATATTTTTAAAAATGCAATTAAAGGAATGGAATAAAAAATCATAGAGAATCGAGTAATTTGAATATGGGAAAGACACAGAAGTAAATGACCAGAAAACATTAGGAATCAGTGGTTAATTCTCTCCTTTCCCCAACAGTAACTTAGCAACAGCCACGAGAAGACCCAGATCAGCTTTTACTTTTATCAGTATACCGGATCTGTTGCTTTGGGGTGCTCACTCCTCCCAAGAGTACAGAGTGGAGGAGTTATGAACAACTGATAGAATATTTTTTAAAAATTAAAGTTACATAATTTAATTTTAATCATTATATTAAAAGAACAATTAACTATGAACTGTGAGAGGATGGCTTCAAGCCAGATCCGAGGATCTCTGTGAAGCTGGCTGTCTTCAGGTTTAGTGGTTCTCAGCCTCTCTTGTGCTTTAAAGACATCTTGGACCCTTTGAAAATAAGATCGACTGATTTCCATCTCAGTGATTTTGATAAATGTGGACAGGAATGGAGCCAAGGAACAGAAGCATCATTTCATCATGTAAATCTGATTTTAAGCAGAGTCAAGAGAATTAAGAAATCTGCAAAAGATAGCAATGATAACATGCTACACAAATGTATAATCTTTCTGTGTAGTATATGTTCATGTGTGTTTGTGTGTGTGTGCACATGCATGTATATGTGCTACATGTAGAGTCCAGAGATCCACATCAAGTGTCTTCTTCAATTTTTCTTTACCTTATTCTTTTGACACAAAGTCTCACAGTGAACTTGGAGTTTACTAATTAGGCCCTAGGGATCCTGATTGTCTGCTGTCTGCCCAGCACTGGGATTAAAATCATTTGCTGCTGCACACAATTCTTATTAAGTTTTATATTTACATTCCACTCGGGGTCCCCCTCCCCACTGTTCCTCATCCCATTGATCAGGGAGGGTGCTCCCCCCCACCCAGCCTCCCCCTTCCCTGGGGCCTCAAGTCTCTTCAGGATTAAGTTCATCTCCCACTGATGCCTGACTAGGCAGACCTCTACTATATTTGTTCTGGGCCTCAGACTGGCCAGTGTGCTCCTGGTTGGTGGCGCAGTCTCTGGGAGCTCCCAGGGGTCTGGGTTAGTTGAGACTGCTGGTCTTCCTATGGGGTCGCTTTCCTCTTTCACTTCTTCAGTCCTTCCTCTAATTCAACCGTAGGGGTCTTGACTTCAGTCCAATGGTTGGATGTAAGTATCTGCTTCTGTCTCAGTCAACTGCTGGTAGAGTGTCTTAGAGAAAAGCCATGCCAGGCTCCCATCTATAAACACTTCATACCATCAGTAATAGTGTCAGGCCTTGGTCCCCCCCCTCCCCCCCAATGAGATGAATCCCAAGTTGGGCTGGTCATTAGACTGCCTTTCCTTTAGTCTCTTCTACGTTTTAGTCCCTTCAGCTCTTTTATACAGGAATAATTCTGGGTCAGAAATTTTGACTGTGGGTTAGTAACCCTGTCCCTCTGCTTGAGGCCCTGTCTATCTACTGGAGGCGGACTCTTCAAGTTCCCTCTCCCCAGTGTTGGCAATTTGGCTAAGGTCATGCCCAATGAGTCCTGAGAATGTCTCACCTCCCAGATCTCAGGTACTTTTTAGATGGACCCCCCCACCTCCCACCCCTCAAGGCTGCTTATTTCCATTCATTCTCCTGGCCTTATGGGCTTCTACTCTGCCCCCAGATCTGATCTTGTTCCCCTCTCCCCTCTCTCACCCAGGTCCCTCCCTCCCTCTGCCTTCCTTGATCATTTCCTTTCCTCTTCTCAGTGGGATTGAAGTCTCCTCACCTGGGCTTTTCTGTCTGTTACAGCTCTTACGGTCTATGGATTGTATCCTAGGTGTTCTGTACTTTTTGGCTGATATCCACATATCAGGGAGTACATACCATGCATGTCTTTTTGGGTCTGAGGTGCCTCACTCAGGATGATATTTTCTAGTTCCACCCATTTGCCTGCACAGTTGATTATTTGTGAAGATTGCTGAACTCTGAAATATTTTTGTCTCTACTTTCCTTCATATTAGTGTTCTCTCTAGATAGTAGGCCTACATATTTAAAGATAACTATTCCTTTGTCTCCTTTTCAGTGAATAGGATACATCTTGCAGATAGTAGGTGCTTAATGAGTGTAGGACATGAAATTGGCACAAACAAGGCTCCTTTGTGGAGTCATAGCTCATTGATACCTTGGTGAGTTCCTTTTGTGTCCGTACAACCTAATTTCAATAACTCTAATCAGTTGAAAAAATACATATTTGCTAGTTATGTAATGATATGGATCTGTCTATTAGGCACCATACAGCTTTACAAACTCAGTGATAAGACTGAACACTGCCACTCTCATTTCTTGCTCACAAATTTTCTTAGTTAGGGTTTCTATTGTTGTCATAGGTATCATAATCACAAACAACTCAGGGATGAAAAGGTTTACTTCCTCTTAGAATTCTCAGGTCACACTCCATCACTGAGGAAAGTCAGGGCAGGAACTCAAGGCAGGAACCTAAGCAGAAGCCATGGATGGATGCTGCTTACTGACTTGCTCCTCTTGGCTTACTATGTTTGCTTTCTTGTACAACTCAGGACCACCTACCCAGGCTTGGAAGCAACCACAGTGAGCTGGGCATTTCCATGTCAACAAACTGCCCTACAGGCATGCAACAGGCTGGTCTGGTTGGGGGTGTTTTCTTAATTGAAGTTCCCTCTTTCCAAATGACTTCAGCTTGTTTTAAGTTGACATAAGCTAGCCAGCACACAGTGAATTTGCTGTCTGTCAGAGCAGTCACTGGAAATTAAGTTTTATACAACTACCAGTAATATAATTGAATTGAGTGATAAGAAGATAGAACGTTGGGATTGTAAACTCTTGTGTGGTACCCAATGGATGTTAGTATGTTTGTGCTTATATGGACCAAAAAAAATCATCTGGAACTCCTACGAACATTTTATCATTTTGCTAAGTTTTGCACATTATTTAGGAGATGTAGATCCAAATCTCAGCTTCCAGGACTTATGTTTTAGCGACAACACATGATATATTTACTGGTTTTGGCCACGTGATTCACTTTCACTAGTCAATTTCTCAGCTATTGCATGCATTTTAAGAGAGAAACTGTCATAGCCTTCCTTTTTGGCAGACCTTTAGATTGTGGGGCCATTAATAGTAGGGAGTTTACAAAAGAAGCACTTAGACAAACTCAAAGCATTGTGCTAAATGAATTCTGTAAATTTACTGTAGTCTTTGATGCTGCAACCAATACTTTTTACACTTTAGTATTTTAAAACATCAGTATGTTTGGAAATTGTGTACACTGCATATTATTGGTAAAGACATTTTCTTTGTGAGGTGCTGACCATTGGGCAATGTTGGACAGTTCTCTTGGCAGGAGATGGAGGCCCTTGACCTATGGAAATAGGGAGTTCTGCCTTATAAACACGTCTTTGAGAATGGATAAATTCCAACTCCAGAAACTGGTTCTGCCTCACTCTAAGTCCCCAGGCTTAGAATTCTGTAAGTAAAAATAGTAATGATATTTGATAGCTGCCACTTCAGGTCCTTTTAAGAAATTTTAAGTGAAAATTTTGGGGGATTTTTTTTGGGAGGCATTTTCAGTCTTAGATGCCATTCTTTTCAGAATATCAGTTACATGTATGCCAGTGGATAATTCTTCCATTGGCCTGGGAAATACATCATCTCATCTGGTCTATGTCCATTAGTTATACTAAGTCGGGATTACTCAAGAATATCACATCATTAAATTTCAAAGAAAGCTACAGCACTCTGTGTCTAACTCAAATAATTCACACTTAATCTGTCCTCAAGGGGACATTGTGCCCTAGTTAATGAATCTAACCTGATTTCCACTGTTCATTCATGGGAGGGAACATTAAGGAATTGTGGTTTCCTGGAAAGCATTTTTCTTGTTCCCATATCTGTTCCCACCCACATACGTGAAAGACATAGCAGACAAATCAGTGCTAGTCAAAGACCCTTGGTGGATGACAAAGCACCCAAAAGAAGTAACTTAAGGGGAGAAGGATCAATTTGAGCTCAAAGTTTGTGGATAGAATCCATCATAAGAAGGAAGGTACGGTGGTCAGGAGAGCTGTGTAGGCAAGAATAAATGGCAGCAGTCTTTTGTATCTTGGTGGTTAGGTTCCAGAGAAGCAGATTGAAGCTGGTCTACACTATAATCCTCAAAGGTCACCTGAGTGACCCAACTTCACCAGGCAGACTAAAACCCAGGAGATTCCTATAAGCATCTCAAATAGTACCCTAAGCAGGGCACCAAGACATCAAACTCATGAGCTCATTCATGGGAGACATTTCATATTTCTCCCACAATACAACAGCCGTATCTCAAATGAGTACACTGACATAACATTTTTCCTTCTGGATCTGGAGATTGGATCTCAGGCCTGGTGCATGATATATGCTCTGTCACTCAGCTATATCTCTAGCTTTTTTAAAATTTAACAACATTATTTTAGTGTACTCATTGAAATTTTCATATATATACATATATGTATCAATATATCATATTATATATAGTGGATCTTGATCATATCTGTCCATCACTGTCCATTTTCATTTCCTTCCCCACCTCATTTCTCTCTCAACTTTATGTGGGTGGTTCTTTCTTAATTAGCAGTTTATTAAGGAACTCAAATTTGTATGAAATAGATTTTGGATCAGCTCTGTATTAAAAAAGCTTTTAAATCACTACTATGATTTCCTAACAGTCTCCCCACCTTTATTCTCATGTTTACTACCTATGCTACTAATTTTAAAGTTGTATAGGAAACAATTAATGGAAGCTTCATATTTTGTGCGCTCTCTCTCTGTCTCTCTCTCTGTGCGTGTGTGTGTGTGTGTGTGTGTGTGTGTGTCTGTCTCTCTCTCTCTCTCTGTCTCTTCCCTCCTTCTCCTCCTCCTCCCCCATCTTCCACCTCTCCTTTGTCTTCCTCCTCCTCTTCTTCTGGACTATAGTTTATCCAACATAAATTAGTCTTCTCCAGTTTTCCAACTCCACTGAGGTGACCGACCATGTCCTCAAACAAAGAAACCTCTGGACTGGATTCTGTTGCTGAGCCAGTCTCCAGCCTCAGCTTTCTTGTCAGCTTTAGGGGGCACAGCACTCCTTCTGTAGATGTCTCTGTCAGCTTCCCCACTTTGTGAATCTAGAGGTTGCTCTTTCTCCAGACCTTTGGGCCAAAGCCGGTCACAGGGTGGCCAGAGCCACTTTGGGAGACAGGTGGAGGTAGTTGTGGAATAATGGAAACCCTCTCTGGTAAAACAGCTGCAGAAAGATTCCTGGGCAAACTGTACCTTCATACAGGCTCAGAACTTGAGAGACTGCATGGCCTTCATGTTACAAAGGTCAAAGGTTGGATACATTTTTGTTTGCCAGCTCTGGGTGTGTGGGCATGTGGACACCTTCCATGGTGATCATTACATCATCCTTAACAAGTTCACAGATGGCAATCCAGCTCTTTGTGGATATCATCCTTGGTGGCTGTAGGGTTGGACACTGAGGTTGGGAAGGAAGCTGTGTTTGTTTTCTAAGGAGAGGTATCACTGGGTGTTCATTTTGGTGATTTGATGTTCTTTCTATGGTGTCTTTCTGTGGAAGAGGTTGCTGAAGGAAGCTGAAAAGAATCAGAAAAATGTGTGCTTTGTCTACAGTGCAAAACTCAGCAAATGCGTTCTCTCCTCGTTCAATCTTCTGCTGGAGTCTCATCTATCTCCTTTGTGTCATTTCTCTGAAATGACGAGTTGGTTCTAAGTGGTCCTACCTTGTGGTACCACAATAAGAAATCCACTCGTTAATTCTTTCATTCAAAACATTCAAAATAAATCACTCAAAGACAAGAATTAGTGTTTGAGGATATTGCAATAAATAAAAAAGTCCAAAATTTCAAAAAACCATAATTCTAGTTAGGGAGACAAAACAAATCAACACAACCAGTAAATTATATGCGTTTAAAGAAGGTAGGGTAGACGAGGTTAGAGGCTGGGAGTGAGCTTGCACAGTGTGTTGAAGCTCACTTGGGTACAGCTGATTCTTCTGCACTAAGGTAAAGGGCTCTGTGGGTAAGAGCTGAGCCAAAGCCCAGTAGCTCAGGGCTCTCATCTGCTCCCCCACTGAGTGACTTATTTGTAGCTTATAAAGACTCTTTGCATGATTTATTTCATTAGCTTTGCTGAACCCACTTCAAGCTTTTAGTCCTACAGGGAACAGCAAGTATTTTATTTGTTCCATAACATTTTTTTTTTTACCTTTGAAGATTGTGTCCTTGTATCTTCTTAATTTCTTAGATTTGACATTTTCTCTGATATAAACACTAGTTTCCAGGTGATTGCAAATGGATTCCAAGATAAACAGTATTTTTTTCCATCTCTCCTTTTCTCCCTCCCTTCCCTTCTGCTCCCCTCCCGTTCCTTCCTTCTTCACAGCCAATACTATATTTTGGCTCTAATTCTGGGGCTTAAGCAATGAAAAGGTGGCTTTTCTACTTTACTGAGATTTTTTTAATTCAGTGCCATTTTGTGCCTCTAAAAGAAGGCAGTTAGTGTGTCCGATTGAAATGCTGTCGAGATTAAGCTGTGTAAGCCCTTTCTGCTTTACAGAATGCATAATTGTATGTCCTTTCTCTTTCTAAGCTCCTTTGCTGTCCTCAGCTCTTTTTTAAGCTTTTAGCTCTTGTTTCAATTAAATAAGGAAATTGAACTCACATCCTGGAAGAAAGGCTTTTAAAACCTCCATGTTGGTGCATGTTTGTAACTGTGATAATAAAGCGTTTTATCTTTTCTGTGGCACACTGTCTTGCATTTAGGAAGTTCTGCCCTTATGCATTCTTTAGTGAACTTCTCAGATTAAATACCCTCATTTGATGTCATACAAGTTTCCAAAAACAAAGCGAACCTTTCTATTTATCATTGTTATTGTAGCAATGTATTCTTCACTGGCAACTGTGGGATGAGGTACAGGTCTTTGTACTGAAGTTACAAGCAGGCCATGCTTTCAGGGGACCCCTGTGGAACCTAGTGCTACCTGATTCTCCCGGCAGCATGGCCGCTTCTGGTCTCCATTCTCGTCCTTGCTCTAAAGCTCTTCTTTTCTCACCATCCCTTTCCTTTCTGTGCTCCACCCCTTTCCCAACCAGTGTATGTCCACATGGCCACCCAATAAAAACACAAGGCTGCCCACAGCTGAACATTGGATGGAGCTGGAGGACTCGTATGGAAGAATTGGGGGAAGGACTGAGGTCCCCGAAGCAGATAGGAACTCTACAGGAAGACCAACAGAGTCAACTAACATGGACCCTTGGGGTCTCCCAGAGACTGAACCACCATCCAAAGAGCATACACGGACTGGACCTAGGCTTCCATGTACATACATAGCAGATGTGCAGCTCAGACTTCTTGTGGGTCCAGAACAAATGGAGTGGAGTCTATTCCTAAAGCCTGTCTGTGAACTATGTTCTTCTAGTTGGTCTGCCTTGCCTCAGTGAGCAAGGATGCTCCTAGCCCCGCAGAGACTTGATGTGCCAGGGTAGGGGGAGATAATGAGAGGGGGGACCAGGAGGGAGGGACATCAATGGACATGTAAAGTAAATAGAAAAAAAAAGACATGAGGCTGTGTGGGAAACTGTTGGTTATGAAGCAACCTAGCTTTGTAGAGTGAGAAGACATATCTGTGGAAAAGCGACGTACACAATAGGAGATATCACATGTTCTGGGATCTGTCAGAATAGGATCTCTTCTGGAAAAAATATGTATTTGAAAAAGGGGTGTTTGACTTAAGCTGAAGGGTGAAATGAAATTTCCATAGGCAGAATGAATGAAAAAAAAGAAAAAGAAAGAACATGACTGGTCCTGGGTCTCAGCACCAAATGAATGAAACAAAGACATGAAAAGGAAAGGAAAGGAAGTACATGACTGACCATAGGTTTGGTGGAGGAAGGAGAAGGTGTTGAGGTTTGGTCTTTTTCTGTGTATTGTAATGCTAAGAGAGATCCCCAAGACGAGAGTTTTGGCACAGAGACCCATGTGAGCTATGTGACCTTTCCTCAAGTTATTTCTGATAGGTGAATAAAGTTGCTGACAGCCAGTAGTGGAACAGAAGAGACATAGACAGAGTTTAGGGTTCCCAGGCTTGGGGACCGAGGAGAACCATGAGGGGAAGAAGGTGGAGGACAGAGAATCTGCCGTGGGTTAGGTGAGTCAGGGCCATCAAAATGTGGCCCTGAGGGTTGGCCAATTGGAGTTAAGAGCTGCTCAGATAAGTAGTAAGTAATAATTTGGGATTATTGATAGAAAAGTAGATTATAATAGCATAAAGAGTAGATATCTGCCCAGCTCTTGTGCTGTTTAAGGCTTATTGTAAATAAAAAGGTTGTGTGTGAGTGTGTGTGTGTGTGTATGTTTTATCCAGAAATTAAATTGTCAAAATTTTAAGATTAAAAATTTCTACATCAAGGTTTAGATATGTGAGAGCATAGCCAGAGGTAGAGACAGCTAGGAGAGTCCACAGTGGACATGACAAGACTGGGCTGGGCCATGTAAGCAAAGGGGAGGGAGGGAAGAGGGGAGAGCAGAGGTCCCTGGTGCAGCAGCCAGGAGGCCGAGCCAAAGGTACAAAGAGAAAGGTAACCAAAACGGATTATATAGGGAAGGGCAGTGGGGGAAGAGCCGCCCAACCCCTGGGCTAGAGAAGTTTAGGATTAGGGGTAGGGTGTGCTAGCCAAGAGGGCTCTGCAACAGGTAGGGACTGAGGATATAGGGAGAACTTGACAGCCAGGTCTGCTGTTAAGTAGGAATCTCAGCCATTTGTCACAGGTTTGAAGGTTGTTAGGTAACACAGAGGTTTTATAAAAGTTGTTTGTATTAGTTAGGGTTACCATTGCTATGATAAAACACCATAACCAAAGCAACGTGAGGAGAAAAGGGTTTATTTGGCTCATGCTTCCATATCGTTCGCTGTTCCTCAAAGGGAGTTAGGAGAGGAACTCTAACAGGGTCGGAACCTGGAGGCAGGAACTGATGTAGAGACCTTGGAGGGATGCAGTTTATTGGCTTGCTCTTCATGGTTTCCATAGACTGCTTTCTTATAGGACCCAGGACAATCAGCTCAGGGTACTGTCATCACAGTGGACTGGGGCCTCCCACATAAATCACTAATTAAGAAAATGTCCTACAGACTTGTCTGCAGCAGGATCTTATATAGACATTTTCTCAATCCAGGCTCCTTCCAGCTTGTGTCAAGTTGATAGAAAACTAGCTAGCATAGTGTGTATTTGGTCTTGGATAGTGACTAGGGATCCATTTATGTAGCAACATAGAGGAGGATTCTGCAAACATTTTCTGTAAAATTCTAGATAGTAGATACATTAGTCTTTGAAGGCCATATGGTCACAGACACAACTGTCAAGTTTGCCAGTATAGGGAAGGTAGTCTGAAGGTAGCCATAGATTCATAGATCTATGATCTTGACTGAGTTACAAGAAAAGTATTTTTATACAATCAGGCAGTGGGTCAGAGTTGGTGTGTAGGCTGTGGTTTCCCAGATCGTGGAAGAGCAGAATTAGAGGGAAATAGGTTGCCGAGGAAGGTAGTGGCAGATGCCCGAGGAGTTTGGATGCTAGCCTTGAGCTGGGAATTGATATCCTCTTTTTTGTCTCCCCTTCCCTTCTCCCTCTTGCTCTGGCACCCGCTAGCTCAGCTCGCTCCGGGCCCCGCTTGCTCCTCGATATCCTCTTTAATGAAACCAAGCCTGGTATCATCTGCTCAAAGTTATCCATATGCAGACATTGAAATTAGAACCAGATGTTTTCTATTTATATCTTAAGAGAGTTGTGTGCCCAGCTATAAACTAAGACATTTCTGTGACTGAATATGAAATATACTAAAGTGATATGTGGAGAGCAGACTAAAGTCTGAGTTGGCTCAGAAGCAGAAACTTGGCATCTTTGGAGTTCTTACTATAACTGGCCCTTAGGAGGATGACCAAAAGTTCAGATCCTACAGAAAACCAAAGAATGCTTGGCCAGGCCCTCGGGTTCTCTGAACTCAAAACAGCAACATGCTCCCTGTTTAAAATACCAGTGTGAACTGATTCCAAAGTAAATATTCAATCCATATCTTGACTACTTGTAGGAATTGTTAGCAACATCAATTCTGGGTATTATAGAAGGTGCTTTTGTATGTTTCAGTATGACTTTTTGTTCCCTATTATCAGAAGTTCTGCAGTCTTTTCTCCCTCCCATGTGGTTTTCCCTCTGCCTAAACCTAACCAAGGCTCTGTTAATGTTTTTATCCCCAACACTAGCCCAGGGCTGGTGTGAACTGCAGTCAGCGGTAACTGAGCATTTGCTGAATGCTCAGGGGTAAACTATTGGTCTTTATTCAGAACAAATGGTTTAAAACTGTATTTCTGTGCTCTTCACTGTTGCCTATTTTTCGTTGAGACATAGTCTCCTAAAGTCTTTTGTGTTTATTTCCTGAAAGTATTTACTATTCAGTTTCTAAAAGCTTGTATTTTGGCATTATATTTCTGGAAAACATTGCAGTATGAAAGTATTGTAGTCGTTTGCAGCATACTGGGGCAAATGTAGGCTGGTTTTTATACCAGAGAAATCTGGACCTTCAGTGGTGGTGTCTGCACAGTTGTAACCTACTTATTGGCAACAACACAGTGAGATGTCTCCAGATTCTCTCAGAAAACAGTGGGCTTGTAATTCTTCCTCCCTCCCACACCAAGATGTTAGTGTTACCCTAATTTATACCCATAAGCGTTTTTAAAAGTCCTTTTCAGAACCTGAGTCCTCTACCCTTGTAGCATAAGAAACTGTTCTTTTAAAAGGACATTTCTTTATGCTGATGTAATATTCAATGAGTTTTATTGATCCACACAACTCAATGTATATGATAGGTAGCAATCAGTAATCCCAGGACATAGCTCATCACTATGTGTTTTATTTTAGTTTTTTTCCCACAGCATTTAAATTATATGTTTCCTAGCACAGTTGAAATAATTTGTTATAAGACCTTTTTAAAACTAAGCATGACACATTGAAAAGAAGATTGTGTGGGCAGGACATAATTATTATAATTAAGTGACAGAGAAAATAACATACCTACCGAAAGCTGAATAAACAATGGAGAGAAGAAGATAGATCATGGAGACAATTGCATTGCTGGTGGAAAATTATATATATTTAATCAAGAGGATCTGCTTCATGTTAATGGCAAAGCCTTTTTGTTGGGAGTGGGGAAGGGGGTGTGTCTGTGGATATGTAGTGCTGCTGGCTGTCGATGTTGCTTGCTTCATCGGCTGCCCCGCAGAAGTCCGAGCATCCTGCTTAAGTCATGGGCCGGTAATTCTTTGTAACTTAAACTTTGGTTATATTTAAAATTCTTTTATACCCTTTGAATTGCTTGGACCAGACTTGTCAAGCTTTCAGCCAAGGTTTTGTTTCTTTTCCTCTTTCGTCTTTCCAACATGTTTTTGCTCGAGCTTATGCTGGGGTAAGAGATAAACACTTTCAAGGGTTGGGCAAAGAGACTCCGATTTAACCGCTGATTGGTTTTAAAACATTGGTGGGGAGGAGATACTCCAGTAAATGTGATGAAGGTCACAGCTCAGGAAAAATGTGGGACACAGAGCGTAGGAAGTGGTAGCCGGGGACTTCCTTGCTAGCTTATTTTCTCCTTGCCTTAAGCATTAAGAGAGACCTTTCAGGTTTGCCAAATAGGATAACATGTAGTTCCAGCAGTGAACCCTGTGTGTGTGTGTGTGTGTGTGTGTGTGTGTGTATGTGTATGTGTGTGTATGAGTGTGAGTGTATGTATGTGTGTGTGTTTGCCTGCCCATATTTTAGGAGGCCAGATTCGTTAGGTGGAATCTGGGAGGAAACAGGTACAAGTTACAAGAGCAAAGCTGTCTAGTCTTCTTCCAAGTTGGACTAGAGAGGAATTTGCTGGCTAGGCCTGTGTTCCCTAAGCTTATTAGTTGATTGAAAGTGGAGCTGCAGGGGTTGTCGCCAGGGAGGAGTTGGAGTGTTGACAATCTTTTCCTCCCTAAGGACATTTTCTGATCAAATTTGTAGCACATTCTTGGGGAAGCATTGTTGTAAGTCATCTTATCAGTCGAGCCCAGCACTGGGACATCTGGAGCCAGTGTTCTTTATTTTGTTGTCTGCTCTTCTACAAGCTTAGAGTAAACGGGATTTTCAGTTATTTCATGAATTTCCTTTAGGATCTTATCCACACATTGGGATCTTTTAATCCAAAAGCTCTGAAGTTTGAAGCACATGAATTAATAAAACCCCCTTTAGGTCTTATTAGTATGGCCTAGAAGGAACTATTTATTTAAAGTGTATTTTTACTACAAGTACAGGTATCAAATTAAATAGGAAATTCCTTTAACTTTTGGTTTTACCGAGGTTTTGCTTTCTTTTCTTTTCTTTCTTTCTTTTCTTTCTTTCTTTCTTTTTTGGTATTTAATATTACTCTTTCTTCCTTTTTGTCTTATACAAAACAATGTGGCCTATCAATTAAACACACACACACACACACACACACACACACACACACACATGTATGTATAGTTGTACATGATAGCATTTAATGTTTGTGTTTTAGAAGCAAATGACAAGACCTCTGGCTCCCTACAATAAATGTAGGGAGCTCACAGAGGAGACTATGCTGAAATCACACGGGTTAGAGCTCATGGGTTTTCTAGGAGAGTTTAGTTTCCGAACTGTTAGCCCATGTGTCTTTATTTCTGTTTAAGGTACTAGAGGGTTGACATCAGTGGGTTTGTTGGCCAACTGAGTAGCAGCTGCATGTCCTCTCTAGTTAGATTTTTTTAATTCTAACCCGTTCAACTACATTTAGTATAGAAACCTAATGTGCCATGTACACCACAATATCTTGCTTATGCAAGAGTTATAGTTCCCATTTAAGTTGGAAGCCATCAACCCAGAGGGCCTCAGACTACACAAAGGGTTAAAGGTAATCAGGGAGTCTGTGAATGGGAGGAAGTACTCTTCCCCCAGAAAAAGCACATGGATTGGTTATTTAATACCAAATGGTCATCCCTGAGAACATATACAAGCAACATTATACAGACTGAGTGGGTTGTACACACACACACACACACACGTAACAACAATAATTGATAAAAAAGGGACTATGAGGTTGAAAGAGAGAAGAAATATATTGAAAGATTTGGAGAGAGGAAAAGGAAAAAAGAAATGATGTAATTATATTATAAAAGAATAACATATTTAAAAATTGGAAGCCATGATTTGGTGTGTGTGTGTGTGTGCGTGCGTGCGCATGTACACATGTGGTCAAGGGGTACTTTATTTCTCTATTTAGTTGGTATTAGGAATTAATGTTCTCAGTGATGATTACAACTATGTATTCTTTGCGACACAATAGTTCGACATTTAACATCATATCTGAGCTCTGGAGAGGATCAGAACTGTTTGCTTTTAAGTCTGCTGAACTGTTCCTTCCCAAGGACAGAGGGATTGTTCATTAGCTCTGTTTATATTTAAAATAATCCAAGAGAAATTTAAGGTGTGGCTTAACACAGTTGGAGTAACCAGGCCTGACGGTGGCTGGTTAGCAGTAGTGTGGAGGAGTTAGCATTAAGTAGGGGTTTTCCTTTCACCTGACATGATTTCTTCACAAAATGATGTTTAGTAAAAATGAGTTTATTTATGTAAATAAATGTCATTCCTTAAGGAGATATTTACAACAGTGCTAGATTGGGTGTTGTGTGGCTTTCCAATTGTAGAAAATATTACTACTAATAATCATAATGACCAAACATATTTGCTCTAACTTCATTTTGTTACCTTAAAGCAATTGCTATTCACCCAGGGGTCCCAACGTTGCATTTAAGGGTGACAGACCTGTGGTCACATATCTGAGGAATGGCATAGTGGATCTTGACTGGCTCCAGAGCCCACTTACAGGGAAAAAGAAAATGTCTTTGACAAAGATGTGGTACTTCCTCACAAAGTCATCTCCATGGTGCCAGTTCTTTGGTTTTTTGCCAGATAGCATCTGGGGTAAATCCCAGTGAGCATACAGATCTGTACTTGAAGATGGATCCAGAGGGTTCAGAAGAGGTGGTTTTAATTCCCAGTGTCTTCACTTTAGATTAGTATGAAATCTTAGGTAGATAAGGAAGATTGTTTTTATATTTTTTCAGAAAGGTTTCTGTGTGATATTTTATATTGATAAAATAGTAACACATTCCTTGCCTTCTAGCCAACAACAACAACAACAACAACAACAACGAAAACAAAAAGGAGCTCTCTGTGAAAGGGTGTGTTTAATTAGTGTTAAAAGTCTGTAAGTTGAAAGCAGGCAAAGTAAACATGTGTTTTCCTCAAGAGCAGCTCACTGCTCTCCTTTTAAATGACAAAAATTAGAATAACAGTAGTGTGTTTACTAATAGTGAATATTCTAATTGATTTTGATTTTAGGAAGAATAATGTATTTCTTGGACTGCTATCACCTTTGTAAAAAAGCTATGTCTTGTTATTTGGAAGTACTGAATGACATTTGATTGTGCAAATATCATACATTTTTAAGTTCGACCTGATTCACTTTCTGTTGGTTCGTTTGTTTGTTTTCCAGTGTCTGTATTTATGCTGAAAGTCCAGGTAAATGACATCATCAGTCGCCAGTACCTGAGTCAAGCAGTTGTGGAGGTGTTTGTTAACTACTCGAAGACAAATTCTACAGTAACCAGGAGCAATGGAGCAGTATTGATAAAAGTACCCTATCAATTAGGACTCAGCTTAACCATCATTGCTTACAAAGATGGCTATGTCTTGACACCTCTGCAGTGGAAAACTGGAAGGATGCCAAGTAAGTACTTGTCTTAGTCAGGGTTTCTATTCCTGCACAAACACCATGACCAAGATGCAAGTTGGGGAGGAAAGGGTTTATTGAGCTTACATTTCCACATTGTGTTCATCACTAAAGGAAGTCAGGACTGGAACTCAAGCAGGTCAGGAAGCAGGAGCTGATGCAGAGGCCATGGAGGAATGCTGCTTACTGGCTTGCTTGCTTGCTTCTCCTGGCTTGCTCAGCCTGCTTTCTCATAGAACCCAAGACTATCAGCCCATAAATGGTACCACTCACAAGGGGCCCTCCCCCCTCGATCACTAATTAAGAAAATGCCTTACACCTGGATCTCATAGAGGCATTTTCTCAACTGAAGCTCCTTTCTCTGTGTTAACTCCAGCTTGTGTCAAGTTGACACACAAAACCAGCCAGTACAACACTTCAATGGTGTTTTCCATTCACAAATGTAAATAATTTCTCCATCGGTTGGAGGAAAATCTGTTAAGCTGAAAAGGGGAACACCTGGAAGAAATCCATATGCTATGCTTAGAAGAAAAGGAAACGTAGAAATGCTGTTTGTCTGTTTGGGATGTTAGAACAAAATACTACAGGTGAGGTCCTTATAAAGAACAGAGATCCCATACAGTTCTGAAGGTGAGGAAAACCAGGATTAAAATGCCAGCGCGCCCACTGTCTGCTGAGAGCTTGCTGTTTCCCTTTTTACAGATGTTGCCTTTTCACTTTGTCCTCACGTGGACGAAAGAGCTTTGGAGGGTATTTTTAAGGCAGTCTGACTCCACTGATGAAGCCCCTGCTTTCTTATCACTCCCTAAATCCCACTTTTTAACACTATAGCTTTCTTCAGTGGTGAAATTCAGGTTGACAAAAGTCCTGGGCTCATCGCAGCCATGAAGGCACTTACTTCACTTCCACAGAGGCTTGCACACTGCCCAGTTGTGGATGCCGGTGGTAATTATCCTTTCTTGTAAGAACTTTCTTGGGTGAGGATTGACTGAGGAACTGATCTGTGAGTATAGCAATATGTCATTAGCAGTCATTGTATTGCTATGTTCCATTAGCAGAATGATCATAGTCGGTTTTCTTCACAACCCATGATCTGTTTAGCCTCAGGTTTTTGGTCACCTTAGCAATGTCAGGTATGGGTTCCATTTCATGGAATAAGACTTAACTTCAGGTGTGGAAAAGCCAGCAACAGGAGGACTCCAGACGCAGGGACTGAGGAACAGCCGGGAGGTAAGAGCCTGCCGGTTTCCACCTGTGGCGGGAGACCTCTGCCTGGGCCACCAGGCCTCCATAACCAAACAGTGCCGGGAGAAAGGAAGCCACCCACTTGTGTGGAAAAGCCAGCAAAAAGGAGGGCTCCAGACGCAGGGACTGAGGAACAGCCAGGAAAGAGAACTGGTCTCCAAGGAATACTGACACCTGGGCTTGTAGGAAAAACAAGCCACAGTCAGAGAGAGAAAGACCAGCTAACACCAGAGATAACCAGATGGCGAAAGGCAAGGGCAAGAACACAAGGAACAGAAACCAAGACTACTTGGCTTCATCAGAACCCAGCTCTCCCACCACAGCCAGCCCTGGATACCCCAACACACCAGAAAAGGAAGACTCAGACTTAAAATCACTTATCAAGAGGATGATAGAAGATTTTAAGAAGGAAATAAAAAACTTCCTTAAAGAAATACAAGAGAACACAGGTAAACAACTGGAAACTCTTAAAGAGGACACACAAAAATCCCTTGAAGAATTACAGGAAAACACAATCAAACAAATGAACAAAACCATTCAAGAATTAAAAACAGAAATAGAAACAATAAAGAAATCACAAAGGGAGACAACCCTGGAGTTAGAGAACATAGGAAAGAAAGCAGGAGTCATAGATGCAAGCATCACCAACAGAATACAAGAGATGGAAGAATCTGAGGTGTGGAAGATACCATAGAAAACATGGACACAACAGTCAAAGAAAACACAAAATTCAAAAGCTTCTAACCCAAAATATCCAAGCTATCCAGGATGCAATGAGAAGACAGAACATGAGGATAATAGGTATAGAAGAGAGTGAAGATTCCCAACTTAAAGGACCAGTAAATATCTTCAACAAAATTATAGAAGAAAACTTCCCTAACCTAAAGAAAGAGATGAACATAAATATACAAGAAGCCAATAGAATGCCAAATAGACTGGATCAGAAAAGAAATTCCTCCCGTCACATTATAGTCAAAACACCAAATACACACAACAAGGAAAGAATATTAAAAGCTGTAAGGGGAAAAGGGCAAGTAACATATAAAGGCAGACCTATCAGAATTACACCAGACTTCTCACCAGAGACTATGAAAACTAGAAGATCCTTGGCAGATCTCATACAGACTCTAAGAGAACACAAATGCCAGCCCAGGCTGCTATACCCAGGAAAACTCTCAATAATCATAGATGGTGAAACCAAAATATTCTATGACAAATCCAAATTTGCACAGTATATTTCCACAAACCCAGCCCTACAAAGAATAATACGTGGAAAACGCCAACTTAAGGAGGGATACTACACTCAAGAAAAAGCAAGAAAGTAATCTTTCAACAAACTCAGAAGAAGATAGCCAAACAAACATATAAACAACATCGAAAATAACAGGAATCAACAATCACTATTCTTTAATATCTCTTAACATCAATGGTCTGAACTCCCCAATAAAATGACATAGACTGACAGACTGGATCCATAAACAGGACCCAGCATTTTTCTGCATCCAGGAAACACACCTCTGTGTTAAAGACAAACACTACCTTAGAGTAAAGGGCTAGAAAACAATTTTCCAGGCAAATGACCCCAAGAGACAGGCTGGAGTAGCCATTCTAATATCAGATAAAATCGACGTTCATCCAAATGTCCTCAAAAATGATAAGGACACTTTATACTCATCAAAGGAAAATCTACCAAGAAGAACTCTCAATTCTGAACATCTATGCCCGGAATGCAAGAGCTCCCACATTCATAAAAGAAACTTTACTAAAGCTCAAAGCACACATTTCATCTCACACAATAATAGTGGGAGACTTCAACACCCCCTAGCAACAATGGACAGATCTTGGAAACATAAACTAAACAGAGACACAGTCAAAGTAACAGATGCTATGAACCAAATGGGTTTAACAGATATCTATAGAACATTTCATCCTACATCAAAAGAATATACCTTCTTCTCACCACCTCATGGTACCTTCTCCAAAATTGATCATATAATTGGTCATAAAAAAAAAACCTCAACAGATATAAGAAGATTGAAATAATCCCATGCTTCCTATCAGATCACTAGGGATTAAGGCTCGTCTTCAATGGCAACAACAACAACACAAAGCCCACATACACATGGAAGCTAATCAATGCTCTACTCAATGATAACTTGGTCAAGGAAGAAATAAAGAAAGAAATTAAAGACTTCCTAGAATTTAATTTAAATGAAAGTACAACTTACCCAATCCTATGGGAAACAATGAAAGCAGTGTTAAGAGGAAAACTCATAGCTCTGATTGCCTCCAAAAAGAAACTGGAGAGAGCATATACTAACAGCTTAACAGCGCACCTGAAAGTTCTAGAACAAAAAGAAGCTAATACACCCAAGAGGAGTAGAAGGCAGGAAATAATCAAATTAAGGGCTGAAATCAACCAAGTGGAAACTAAAAGAACTATACAAAGAATCAACAAAACCAGGAGCTGGTTCTTTGAGAAAATCAACAAGATAGATACACTCTTAGCCAGACTAACCAGAGGGCACAGAGACAAATTAACAAAATTAGAAATGAAAAGGGAGATATAACAACAGATTCTGAGGAAATTCAAAAAATTATCAGATCCTACTTCAAAAGCCTATACGCAACAAAATTGGAAAATCTGGAGGAAATGGACATGTTTCTAGACAAATACCAATTACCAAAGTTAAAGCAGGATCAGATAAACCATCTAAACAGTCCCATAACCCCTAAAGAAATAGAAGCAGTCATTAAAAGTCTCCCAACCAAAAAAAGACCAGGACCAGATGGGTTCAGTGCAGAATTCTATTCAACGAAGACCTAATATCAATACTCTTCAATCTATTGCACATAATAGAAATGGAAGGAATACTTCCCAATTCATTCTATGAGGCCACAGTTACACTGATACCAAAACCCCACAAAGACCCAACAATAAAAGAAAACTTCAGACCAATTTCCCTTATGAATATCAATGCAAAAATACTCAATAAAATTCTTGCAAACCAAATCCAAGAACACATCAAAATGATCATTCATCACGATCAAGTAGGCTTCATCCTAGGGATGCAGGGATGGTTCAATACCGGGAAATCCATCAATGTAATCCACTACATAAACAAACTCAATGAAAAAAAAAAAACACATGGTCATTTCGTTAGATGCTGAACAAGCATTTGACAAAGTTCAACATCCCTTCATGATAAAAGTCTTGGAAAGATCAGGAATTCAAGGAGCATACCTAAACATAGTAAAAGCAATATACAGTAAACCAGTGGCCAACATCATATTAAATGGAGAGAAAGTCAAAGCAATCCCACTAAAATCAGGGACTAGGCAAAGCTGCCCTCTCTCTCCCTATCTATTCAATATAGTACTTGAAGTTCTAGCTAGAGCAATCAGACAACAAAAGGAGGTCAAAGGGATACAAATTGGAAAGGAAGAAATCAAAATATCACTTTTTGCAGATGATATGATGGTATACTTAAGTGACCCGAAAAACTCCACCAGAGATCTGCTACAGCTGATAAACACCTTCAACAAAGTGGCTGGATACAAAATTAACTCAAGCAAATCAGTGGCCTTCCTATACTTGTAAGATAAACAGGGTGAGAAAGAAATTAGGGAAATGACACACTTCACTATTGTCACAAACAATATAAAATATCTTGGTGTGACTCTAACCAAGCAAGTGAAAGATCTGTATGACAAGAACTTCAAGTCTCTGAAGAAAGAAATTGAAGAAGACCCCAGAAGATGGAAAGATCTCCCATCCTCATGGATTGGCAGGACTAATATAGTAAAAATGGCCATCCTGCCAAAAGCATTCTACAGATTCAATGCAATCCCATCAAAATTCCAACTCAATTCTTCATAGATTTAAAAGAGCAATTCTCATATTCATTTGGAATAACAAAATACCCAGGATAGTAAAAACTATTCTCAACAATAAAAAGACTTCAGGGGGAATCAGCCTCCCTGACCTCAAGCTATACTACAAGCAGTAGTGATAAAAACTGCATGGTATTGGTACAGTGACAGGCAGGTAGATCAATGGAATAGAATTGAAGACCCAGAAATGAACCCACACACTTACGGTCACATGATCTTTGACAAAGGAGCTAAAACCATACAGTGGAAAAAAGACAGCATCTTCAACAAATGGTGCTGGTTCAACTGGTGGTCTACATGTAGCCAATTGTGAATTGATCCATTCCTATCTCCTTGTACAAAGCTCAAGTCCAAGTGGGTCAAGGACCTCCACATAAAACCAGATACACTGTATCTAATAGAAGAGAAAGTGGGGAAAAGTCTTGTACACATGGGCACAGGGGAAAAGTTCTGAACAAAACACCAATGGCTTATGCTCTAAAATCAAGAATCGACAGATTGGACCTCATAAAATTTCAAAGCTTCTGTTAGGCAAATAGGACAAAATGGCAATCTACAGATTGGGAAAAGATCTTTACCAATCCTACATCCGATAGAGGGCTAATATCCAATGTATAAAATGAACTCAAGAAGCTAGACTCCAGAGATCCAAATAACCCTATCAAAAAATGGAGAACAGAGCTAAACAGAGAATTCTCAACTGAGGAAACTCGAATGGCTGAGAAGCACCTAAAGAAATGTTCAACATCCTTAGTCATCAGGGAAATGCAAATCAAAACAACCCTGAGATTTCACCTCACACCAGTCAGAATGGCTAAGATCAAAAACTCAGGTGACAGCAGATGTTGGTGAGGATGTGGAGAAAGAGGAACACTTCTCCATTGCTGGTGGGAATGCAAGCTGATACAAGGTCTCTGGAAATCAGTTTGGCGGACCCTCAGAAAAATGAACATAATACTACCTGAGGACCCAGCTATTCCACTCCTGGGCATATATCCAGTAGATGCTTCAATATGTAATAAAGACTATGTTTATAGCAGCCATATTTCTAATAGCCAGAAGCTGGAAACAACCCAGATGTCCCTCCACAGAGCAATGGATATAGAAAATGTGGTACATTTACACAATGCAATACTACTCAGCTATTAAAAACAATGACTTTATGAAATTCACAGACAAATGGATGGAACTTGAAAATATCATCCTGAGCTAGGTAACACAGTCACAAAAGAATGAACATGGTATATACTCACTGTTAAGTGGTTATTAGCCCAAAAGTTCGAAATACCCAAGAGTCACTTCGCCACAACAGTTGGGCTGAATGTGAGGTCCCAGATGGAGGACTGGGAGAAGGGACTGAAGGAGCTGAGGGTGTTTGCATCCCCGGGGAGGCAGCAAGAGTGGCAAGTGGCTTGAACCCCCGATACTCCTGGAGACTGATCCACCAACCAAAGAATACACATGGAGGGACCCATGGTGCTGGCCACATATGTGGCAGAGGAAGGTCTTGTTAGACATCAGGGGGAGGAGAGGCCCTTGGACCTGAGAGTGTTAAATTCCCCAGTAGAGGGGAATGCCAAGGAGGGAAGACGAGAGCTGGTGGGTGGGTGTGGGGGGGAATACCCCCATAGTGGCAGGGGAAGGGGGGAGGAAATGGGGAGGTTCTGAAGGGGAGATCTGGAAAGGTGGAAACATTTGAAATGTAAATAAAGTATGAAAAAACATACTTAACCTCAATAAAGTGATTTGTTAGCTCAGTAATATTTTTGACACTATTTTAGCAATCTATCTTGCAGACAAGTCACTGCTGTAAGTCTCAGGGTTTGTAGCTGGGTGATACTGATTCACCTGTAGCTGGGCATTACGAATCATAGTCTGTAGGGGTAAATCTTCTAGTTGGTCATCAGGTTGATTTCTCCACATTAGATGACATAAGTATGTGATGTCTCCAGCAACAGGGATTTTTACCATTAGGATGTGACAGTAACCAGTAGCCTTGGCAACTGTCTGTGATGTTTGGGAGTGGGGATTTATGGGACCTCTTTGTCTGACTCCTCGGCAAGATGTTACCCATTCCTGGGGCTGAGGGATTTACTTAGTGACGTAAAATGTCTAGTTGGGGTGTTTTCTTTCCCCTTATATGTAGATTCCATTTACAGTTCTTTCATAGTTCTGCAGTAATGGTACATTTCCATATGGTTTTGAGAAGGCCCTTAGAATCAGTGTCCCTCCTGATAGTCCCTTCTGTACACCACTCTTCACCCCTTCCCCATCTAATCCTAGTCTATTTTCTCCCGTATCCCTTTGAACTACATTCTACTTCCCTTTACTTGGAAGGTCACAGTCCTTTTCCTTGGACCCTTACTAGGTACCTAGCCTCTGTGATTATTTAATTGGAGCACACGCATATAAAAAGCTTTACATTTAATACCCATATATAAGAGAAACCATATGGTATTTATCTTTCTGGCTCTGGGTTACCTCTCTCGGGGAGATTGTTTCTAGATCCTTCCAGCAATTTACTTGCAAGTCTCATTTTTCTTAACAGTGGAATAATATTCCATTGTATAAATGGACTACTTTTTCGTTGTCCATCCATCAGATGGTGGACAGCTAAGCTGTTTCCAATTTCTGGCTATTATGAATAGAGCAGTAGTAAACATGGATGAGCAAGAGTCTCTGGTAGGATAGAGTCCTTTGGGTATATCAAAAGCTTTTGAGACACACCGTGACAGAACTACACCTGCCTCAGTTTCCTCTATCTTAAACACTTTGATTGTATTGTCCTCTTTCACAGTTTATTCTTCAGTTACACTTCCGCTGTTCCCTCAAAGCCAAGCAAATATATGGCTCTTTGAAGACACCGTTTTGATTACTGGAAAATTAGCTGGTAAGTGTACTACTTCTTGACTAAGGATGTTTTTAGGTGATTATTTTATAAGAGAATCAGGGCTGATTATAACTTAGCAAAAGGTCAAGTTGGGCACTGATCAAAACTAGTTTTTTCCTTTTTATAAAATTACATTTTTGTGTATTAGACATTATCTTTAGTATGCGCTAAGCATGGGGCTTGAGGATGTGAGGAAATGGTGGAAATGGCTCTCTGTCCTCTTCAAGTCTCGTCTCTCCATGGGCCTTTCATGGCCGGTGGGATAGTGATAAGGTCAGAACCTGTTTTTCCCATCTTCAGGCTCCCTGTGTACTGTTCTTCCTATGCCTCCCTGAGGAATCTGGCTTCTAATGTGGGAAAGGCCTGTGACTGGGGAGTCTAGGATCTTCTAGGCAGCTCTCATCTGGAGTACTTGGTACTTGAATGTCCACAAGAGCAAGTGCGAAAAGCGCCCCTTACCATCTTGTGTCCCTTAATTGAAGCTTAGGAGAAGCTTAGCCACTGTGCCTCTCTTTTGATACACATTACATAATGCCCTTATGAATTAAAACTATTTGTGTGATTTGTCTTGGTAAGTTAATGTTCAGCTGTAATGTGATGGACATAACCAGAAGACAGGAAGTCCTCATGAAGGAGTCTGTCAGGAGAGGCATGGCCTAAAGAATTGCTCGTGAAAATTCTCATTTAGAAGCCAACCTATGCATTTCTGATGGATTAAATAAGAAAACACAACAGTACTCAAGTTAGGACTTGACTTTGGCATTAATCGATCTTGGACATAAGGCTGTAGAGCCTCCTTCCCTAGATATTAAAGCATTCGGTTCTCATGAATTTGACGTGGAGTTGTGTGTAGAGATTAGAAAGTCAACAGGGGACACATGGCTGCAGAGAGGCTTGGTTTCGTGGGGCTGGGGCTTTAATGAAGCTAGCTGCAGGTGTTTCTGGTCACATATCTCCATAAAGTACCTACTGCTTTCCTTAACGCTCATAAAATGTCAAGAAAGCATTTGGTTTATATAATTGATGTGTGTTCAGTATATGTGAATGGTTTTGTGGTCAAGGGGACAGAAAAAATTATAATCCTTTCTGAGGAAATGCAGATAATTTACATAGGATGTATACTTTTTTACTTGTAAGAAATTTGTATTCAGCATGATCAAGCCACGCATTTTTAAAATTTTATTTTTAAGGTTAGCATATAAAAATAGTGCATTTTATCGTGGTATCTTTATATATAAAGGTCACATAGTTTAACAGAGTTAAAACATAGTTTAATGTTTTAGGTCATATTTTAAATGATCTGATAATACCAGACTGTTTCCTCAAATATCTTAACAAAACAATAATGAATATATAATTGTGATGTTTTCCTCCAATGTTTTGTAGGCATTTTTTCTCCCTTTATGCAAAATCCTAGAAATTGATTTTGAGAATAATCTTACATTATTCTTTTAATATCATACAAATCTTTAAAATTTGATACATTTCACCCTAATAACTTGAATGATTTTTTTCTGCCTTTATCAGTAATCTTATTAAAAGTCCAAGGTCAAAGGTAATATATCTGGTAATTTTCCATTTTAATTTTGGAATTGATCCTTGGCTTATTAAATCATTTTGTTTATAGAAATATCAATATGCCACTGAGTTCTCAATTAATAAATGTCAGAAGAGTGTCAGTTCAATACCATTGAAGTGAAGTACTGTGTATGTCTGGAATCTGGCATTTGGAAGACTTTTAAAAATTACTGTGTGGCTCTCTGATGGAGACACCTGCCCATTTCAGTATGTGGCCGAAGGTCCTAAAGGACAGTTATTTTTGAAGTGGCTGGAAACTCATCCTAAACTAGCTTAAGCCCAAAGGAAGCATTTTTCTTTTACAGAGCAGGGTCAACTTCAGGTATGATTTAATCAGAAGGACTCAAGTTGAAATAACTGAAAAACTGTTTTCTCTCTCTCTCTCCACTTCTCAGCTCTGTGAACACAGCCTCCATTTTCAAACAAGCTCCCCTTTTGGGTTACATGATGGAACCCTGTGGGAGACAAAGCAAACCTTCCATTCTGCATCCCGGCATGCACACCCCTCATGGGTTGTGCTTGGGACCAGGCCCATTGTTAAGCACAAACAAGATGCTTTATTGGGCTTGGCCCATTCTGACACACACCATCAACCCCACTCTTGTTATAGACCATGCTGGCTGAGGATGGTCAATGTCTGTTTCCCTAAAGTGAGACTGGAAGTGAAACCATGAAGACATTCTGAGCAGCAGACTCAAGCATCTGTAGTCTGGAGGTGTTTAGAATCTAGAAGACACATGTAATACTCATGCTGTGCACTATGTTTTCCACAGTCCAGAACTTATCATTTGTACTACACTGACATCTTTCCCCACAACTTCTGCTTTACACTCAAGTTTCTTACACACATCCGTGTGCACATCAGTGGCTCATTTGTGGTCCACAGATCGATACTGTTGTGGAATAAAAGTACTCTTTATGTCGATATATAACAGGCAGCTTGGCCGGGCCGTGGTGGCACATGCCTTTAATCCCAGCACTCGGGAGGCAGAGGCAGGCGGATTTCTGAGTTTGAGGCCAGCCTGGTCTACAGAGTGAGTTCCAGGACAGCTAGGTCTACACAGAGAAACCCTGTCTCGAAAAACCAGAGAGAGAGAGAGAGAGAGAGAGAGAGAGAGAGAGAGAGAGAGAGCATAAAAAGGTAGCTTGTTAGTTCTGAATTTAAGGTAATTGTGTGAGATGGTGAAACTCAGAAATTATTATAACCACATCCTTTAAAAGAAATTGTCCTGACCTGTGATGTTGTTTTTAATATATATATATATATTCTCCTCATTTGTTCATGGGATTTCCTTTGTCCAGATGCCAAATCCCAACCAAGTGTTCAGTTTTCAAAAGCCTTCATTAAGCTCCCTGACAACCATCACATCAGCAACGTGACTGGCTACCTAACCGTTCTACAGCAGTTTTTAAAAGTGGACAGTTTTCTGTATGCAACTGGAGTCACTTTGAAATCAGGTATTCTCTAGTTTTTAAATATGTAATCATATTTCTAAGAAACATCAGCATATACATTTTCCATCAAATTATATTTATGTATATGACATTACACATTTGATTTTTATTTAAGCTTTGCAAAATACATGTTGCTTTTAAAATATTTATTACTAAATTGCTTATAAGCAATTTCCTTTTATCCAAAGAAGAATAATTAATCTGGGTGTGGTGACACACTACTGTAATTCTGACACTCAAAGGGTAGAGGCAGGTGGATCTCTATGACTTCACGGCCAGCCTGGTCTACAAAGTGAGTTCCAGGAAAATTGGGGCTACACAGAGAAACCCTGTTTCAAAAAATCAAAAACCCCCCAAAAGAATCATTATACCAAAGTCTTTGGCATACATTATGTCAAATTTAATCCAAATGTCCTTTTATTTTAATTCATTAAATTCCATTTGGCTAAAGCAAATAAGCCAAATATATAGAATTGCGATTATTGTAAAACTTTTCAAAATAGTTCATTTAGAAATTTTGACATAAATACATATTCCAGTTTGCCTTTCTATGCAATCTTACCAAACTGATGAGAAGTGTCAGTTTAAAAGCCAGAGAGAGTGTGCTATTTAACTGATCCCCGAGTTATGTTTACCGAGTGTACAGAGGTGGATACGCTACCGTAATTTCTACTCGATCTGTCTTAACTGAGTAAAAGCTGCTACTTCTTCCAGAGCCCACAGCTTTGGTGTTAGGCTCTTATGGTGTAAAAGCTAAGAAATGAATGGAAAGTCATTTAATTAATTTTAATTAAAAACGCAACCACATTTGTCATACCATTTCTAACCTTCTTTGTAAATCTAACCAGAACTCCACTGTTTGAAATCATCTCAGACATCCTGTAATTTTGAGTATATCAGTTGTGTCAAATGTTTGGTTTGTTTGGGTACTTCTAGAAATGACAGTACCAAGAGGATAAGGAATATGTATTGTAAATTATAGATAAAACTGATGTTTCAGTGTCCCAGCCTGATGAGGCCCCCTCTTCTGTCACAAGCCTGTTTCCTACTGCACACATCAGTTACTGCTTGAGAGCACTGCCTAGTCTATGAAGCAGGCTCTGCCCTTATGCGGAGCATACGAGAGTTGACACATAACACGCCCATTTCCTTGATTTAACTAGTGGGCTTGCACTGGAGTTACCTCATTGTCTCTCCTTCACTGGCTTCCTCCCTTGTGTATGACTCTTCCACTATATGAGGGCTGTT
Source organism: Rhynchomys soricoides (assembly GCA_019843965.1). Lineage (NCBI taxonomy): Eukaryota > Metazoa > Chordata > Mammalia > Rodentia > Muridae > Rhynchomys > Rhynchomys soricoides. The sequence continues at coordinate 455,611 of JADRCH010000300.1, forward strand.
TCCGGGGATTACTTCCCCAGTCACTTCCTGCTCAAACGATCCCAAAGCCTGCTACTTGAAGACATCAGTCTAAGAGACGTGACAATTTTCTAGATGTAATTTAGAGAATGTGCAAAATAAAGGCATTTATGGGAACACTACAGCACTAGCTGCCACCAGTGAGCTCACGTTGTCCTGAAGGTGTTCAAAACAAAGCTCCTGAGACTTGGGCAGGGTCACAATGTGCTTTCCTGCCAAAGTCCTGCTTTAGACATTTGGAGTCCTGTAAGGGGACTGCTCTGCTTCATCCAGCCTAGTGCTGCCGGTCACATGTGCTTCGCGAGAGTGGGATGTCATCAGTGTACTGAAGGTCTGAACTTTATATAAAAGCCACGTGCAGCTGGCAGCCCCTCTATTGGATAACACAGTTCCAGACCCTTGTGAGTCTAAAGGGTTTTTTTTTTTTATGTTTCAAAAAGGTTATGGTTGAGGTTTAGGGATTAGAGTGTGCACACTCTGTGGAGGCCAGATGACAGGTTTTGGGATCAGCGTTCTCTGCCCTACTTCACCCCAGCTGCAGGGACCAAATTCAGATTATCTGGCTTACCCATCAAGTACCTTTACCCATGGAGCTATCGCACTGGCCTGGGATTCGCTTGGATTCCAGTGTCCTTAAATCAGATGACTCTGCGAGAACTAGATCAACTGAAGCATAGGCTGATCTGTCAGTGTTACACTATTAGCCAATACATATTTGTGAAATATTTTGGAGCTATATTTTTCAAATCTTTAATGTACATCTAATAGAGTAATTATTAGAATGGATAACAGTGATGAAATAGAGTAAAACAATTTTTAGAAACATAACTATTATGTGAGTGAAACATACCCTTGTATATAATTTTAATCAGTTTTACTCTCTTTTAGGTTTGGAAAACGTTGAGTTGACTCCTCATGCTGCAGTATGTGTGAAAATATATTCTGGAGGAAAAGAACTGAAGGTGGATGGATCCATCCATGTTTCTCTTCCTCTCCTACATACAAGTAACGTAAACATAGGAGACCGAATACCTGCTTGGACATTTGATATGAACATAGGTATGGGAGCAAGAGGAAAATCATTAGGATGTTTTTCTTTTGGACATTTGATTATTTGAGTTTAGAGTTTGATATGAATCTAGACTTTCACTAATATTATCATTTTGTACAGTTTGTTAAGGGCCATAACTGGCCTCACTGGGGACCAGTAAATGTGTTTGAGAGGGAAATGATGCTAATACGTTGTCTTGGTTGCTTTCCCCTACTGTCATAAAATACTCTGACAAAAGCAACTTAAGGGAGAGAGGATTTATTTTGGCTTATAGCCACAATGGTTATAGTCCATCATGGTGGGGAACCTACAGTAAGGGAAGGGTTGAGGCAGCTGGTCTCATAGCATCCACAGTCACAAAGCAGAGAGTGATGAAGGTCGGTGCTTCTCCTTTTACACCATTCAGGATCATAGCCCAGTGACTGGTGCCAACCACAGTGGGTATATATGTCTTTTTACCTCCTCAATTAACCCTCTCAAGATCATTCCCCACAGGCATGACAGAGGCAGCCCATGTCACAAGGTGATTCTAGATCTCATCACATAGACAATTGAGATTAACTGTTGTGTACATTATGTAAAAACAAACAAACAGTTCAGCAGTGAGTTCCAGGAAACTCTTCTGTTATTCACCCACACTGTCTTGTTCTTCTCTAACATTTTGAGGAAGAAATCATTTAAAATTTAAAAAAAATATTTCCTCAGGAAATTTTAGTAGGCAGTGTGAACTTACTGAACAGCTTGGTTAAAACCATCAAAAATGTCTGCTAATATCATGACGGTCAGTTGAGCAAGAGGTGGAAGGAGCCGTGATCCCTGTTTAGATACCAATTTCATCCATTTCGTTTTGCTTCCTAGATGGCAACCAGGAAGCCTTTTCTCCTGTGCAGCTTATTAGTTTTGCACTTGTTCCAATGTAAATAAAGTAATGGTCTGACTTTCAAACAAACAACCAACCAACCAGACAAACAAAGTGCTAGATGCAGGATGGGCTTGTGTAAAGCATGCCACAGAGCCTGGACAGTTTTCAGGACTTGCTTTATCTCTTTTCTCACAGTTTCCTCTATGTTAACACCTTTCTAAGGTAGGACCTTGGAATCCAAGGTAGCCCAAGAGAAGGGTGTTGGTGCTGTAGCTTCTAACTGTGCACTTAGTCAGGTGGAAGGCTGGTGACGACAGATATGCTTCAGGTGGTAGCCACAGCACAATCCCTTCACTGTCCTGTGTTGTAGAATAGAGTCAATGAGCCAAGTATACACACATTGTATGTAGAATTAGCTCACATGTTGATGTGGTATGGATTTCTAAACTCACCATGTCATCTGAGAACAGAGCATGGCAAGAGTCCTGTGAGATGTGTGTTGAGCTGCCACTGAGAATGGAAGGGTAGAGAGTAAGGCCAAACAAGAAGAGATGTCCACTGTAAAAGAAAAGCTGCACATCTCTGTGTTCTTTAGATTAGTGGAAACTATGTAGTTCATAGTGGTAACCTACTACTGAGAGAACCAGCCGTGTCACATGGAACAAGTCGTTTAAGTGACATGGGACTCGGTGTCTTCATGTTAAAGATGCTGTTTGATCCAGGTTTCTGATCATTCTTCCTGGCAAAGGCCTTTCTTGAATGTTCCTTTGAGTGAATTTGTTTTCACTGAGCATTGATAAGATGGCTAAGCAGGGAAAGGCGTTTATAGAAGACTGACAACCCAAGTTTGCCTCATGGAATGCATGAATGCATGGAAAGAAAGAATCTACTCTACAAAGTTGTTTTTTGACATCCACATGAGTCCTATGCCATGTACTCACACATCATACCTCCTTCACACTCACACACAAATAATAATAATAATGATAATAATAATAATGTTTAAAATATTTAAATTGATTTATCATATGTACTATGTTAAATTTAACTTAAACTAAAAGCAATAGATGGGACGATTCTCTCATTTCAATTTTCTCCACCTTATTTTTCAGATTAACTGATCAACATTGCTGCAACTGATTGCGTTTATATACTTTTGTATAACTGACTAAATTAATCCTGTATAGATATGTTTTATTTACCCCTTGGTGGACATCTTGGTTGATTCCATCCATTGGCCATTGTAAACAGCGCTCCAGTAACCCCTCCATGGGCCGAGGGCTACAAAAGCAGTGAGGAGGAATTGGTTTTAGTGTTCCATCATATAGTGGGGCAACTTATCTGTGATACTTTCTGATATGTTCCAAGATAACTTCAGGAGTCCAGAGACCTCCATCATATAAATGTGGTTGATGTGTGTGCACGAGGTGATGGATATGCTGTTTTAAATCACACATTGTGAGTTTCTGTGAAATTCTCCTGTATGCCATGAATATGTACAAGTGTGTGAGTTATGGTTAAAAAGAATATACCCATTTTACATTTTGTAGATAATAAGCCAAAATACCAATATATACGGAGCTCTTAAGTAGCTGTGGAAGTTATTTGTACATAGCATTTTATCAAAGGTTTAGGTTTTACTGAATTCGTTTTACTATGGGTGATGAAATTCCCCTGGAGTAGACAACCTTCTTTAAAGTTAAGAGACAGTTCAAGCTTTTCAAAATTGAGTGTGAGGTTGTGTATTCTCGTGTGGGAAAACACTGGACTCCAAATGGAACTGAGAGGGCCGTCAACTCCAGGCTCACCTAGTCTCGGGTGCTACTGTGGCCTGAGTTCTACACTGGTCATTTAATCCTTTCCTCCTGGATTTCCTGACTCCATTCTCCATTGCAAATAAGAACAGGTCAGGGCTTGCTTCCCAGGTCCAGCAGCATGTCGTCAGCAGTGAACAGCTTTAATTTTGGGCATCTGGTTGAAAACTGCATGTGAAGTCTGATTCATTCATAGATGAGGCTCTGGGATGGAAAAGACATTGTTCTGGAGAAACTATCAGTGGCATTAGAACAATGGTTCTTAAAGCGATAAGGCCTCAAAGCACAGGCTGTAAGTGTTTAGCCACAGTCTCAGGACAAGTGACAAATTGCTACCTGTCAAGGAATTGGGATTTATTTCTCTTTTGTTACATGCCTCTCACTGGCAATTAAACTCTGGGATTCAAGCACTCTATATATGATCTTTAAATTAGAATTTTCTTCTAATTTATTTTTAATCTATTTTATCTTTATTAATTTTATCTAATTTATCCTTAAAAAGGTATCTCAGGGTCCATAAGTTGAGTTTTGTTATAATGGTTTTATGTCCTTTGGTCGAGGTGCATAATTCACGTTATATTATTATGTATGTATTATATTATGAGTATGATGTAATATTTAATGTTATCATCATAGGTGTTTAGTATTGTGGTATTTGTAATTTCTGAAATGTTCTGTATTTTTTATGACTATCTGCAGTCTCCTGGTTTTATACCTTAGCTCTAAGGAATAAAACTATAACTGTTGTTTTTTGCTTACCACATGTTTTAGGTGTTTGGGTACATCACGGCTGGGGAACAGTCAAGGAGCATAACAGTCATTTGATTTGGACCTACGATGCACCACATTTGGGCTACTGGATAGCAGCTCCATCCCGAGGCACTATAGGTACTGTAAAAATGAAACAAAGTCACTTTAAAGAATAATGCACATAGCATGTTGAAGATGATATCAGCCTCCAGCTTAGGCTAAGCATAGCCATGTACCAGGTGAATGAAACCTGACATAGCTCATCCTTTTCTTGTGTACATGACCAAAGAATTAGGTACCATGAGCTCTAAGTCTCTTACTGTGATGTGTGATGACTCTAGAACGATTGAAGTTTGTTCACATGTTTTCTTTTCTTTTTTTTCATACTTTATTTACATTTCAAATGTTTCCCCCTTTCCAGATCTCCCCTTTGGAACCTCCCTATTCCCTCCCCCTCCCCCTGCCACCATGGGGGTATTCCCCCAACCACCCACCCACCTTCTCTAGTCTTCCCTCCTTGGCATTCTCCTATACTGGGGGATCTAACACCCTCAGGCCTAAGGGCCTCTGCTCCCCCTGATGTCTAACAAGACCCTCCTCTGCCAGATATGTGGCCAGCACCATGGGTCCCTCCATGTGTATTCTTTGGTTGGTGATCCAGTCTGTTGGAGCATCGAGGGGTCAGGCCAGTTGCCACTATTGCTTCCTCCTTGGGACTGCAAACTCCCTCAGCTCCTTCAGTCCCTTCTCCAACTCCTCCATCTGGGACCTGTTCATGTATTTTCTAAGTTTATGTTTTCATGAATAAATTCTTCCCAGTTCAGAGCCTCTGGCTATAAGAAATAGGGGCATGTTGAGTAATTTCTTAGAAGGTGGAGCCTATATGTTTAGTTTACAGGATCCTGGGGAAGAAGGAAGAACTTGGTTAAGGTAGCCCACATCTCTGCAGCTCCAGAGCCTACTTAACTGTCATCACCAGGTGTCTGCCGCTGACTCTAGTCCTTTGCAGTCTTTCTTCGACACAGTGCCTGATTTTCCTAAGGAGGAAGACTCTGGGGTAGGGGACATGAGAAGAAAGGCTGTTGAGTCATAGTGTCTCCAGATTGTTTTGAAAAAGCAGATAGATGATACACAGAGTGGTCTCTGACCTGACAGTTTGAACTGAAGGTAGCTGGAAGCAGGTGGACATTCTCCAAGAATTCTTCAGTAGGGATGATCCATGCTGTTCTAGTGCAAGGTATTTAACATGGTATCAAATTCCGTGGAGAACCTGAACCTTTGGAACCCCACGTTTATCACAGTCAGTAAATTTCTTAAAAATTTCAAAAAAATATCGTGTATTCAATCCATCACATCTTCCTGAATATAGCTCGGCATAGTTGTGCCTTTATTCCTAGCACTTGGGAGGCAGATGCAGGCATGTCTCCGTGAGTTCAAAGCCAGCTTGGTTTATACAGCCAGTTCCAAAACAGCCTGAGTATATAGTAACCTTGCCTCCATAAAGCTGAAAAAGCAACCAACCAACTAACTAAACAAACAAACCAAAGGACAAAAATCTACCAAACCTTCCTGAATAGAGAACCACTCTGTCACATGTTGGAGTGTGGATTCGTTCTATCAACCTGGCGGTCATTCGAATTCAAATAAGAATCTTGTAGCTGCATTTTGTTACTGCATAGCTTGGGTTCCCATTTTTATCACTCCCTGAAAGAATTCCTTCGGTGTTCTCTGGAAGACTTGAAGGCTGGGGCCATGTACTTTAGGGCTTTATTTTCAGTGCCTCATCAGCCAGATATCAGTTCTGCAAGAGCAAGCTGTTGTGCTACAGTCAGCCATTTCAGTGACTATATTACGTATTTAACGTTTAAGTACCTTGTGTTTGGGGTTGAATGGTCTGCTCTTGGGCCTGGCACGGTTATTTTAGAACTCAGGTTGAAGTATTCTGGGACATGTCAGACATCAGACATCACATGTCAGAGTGCCTTAGCAAGATAAGTGAGCCACATCACATACTTCGATGCCACATGAATGAAAGGCTCTTCCACTTGGAGTAGTTTAAATGAAAACTGGCCCCAATTTTGGATTCTCCACTTCTTTCCCTGTATCCTCTGTCTGATTCTAACAAGGAGCTTTGTTCTATATTTATTGGATAGTATAGAAAATATGGTATGAGAAACGAATGAAGAATCTCTTCCCTTAATTTTTGTTATACCAGCATTTATGAGGGAAGATTTTAGTGACCCCAAGTAACATTTCAAACTGCAAACAGATGCTGTCAACCTATATCCACCTGTAGCTTCCAACATTTATGGCAACTGTTTTCTTTAAGGTTGCTTTCAACATATTGACTACTTTCAGAAAAATGAAGAACACAACGAATATACATTATTTTGGGTCAGGGGCATAGAACAGTCACAAAGGAGAGATGGGAAAATGATCTGAGATTAAAGCTATGTATTCGGTTTATTTTGTAAAAGTAAATTACATGGGAATTTCAAGGCATAGTGAGATTGGTTACATTGTTTTCTTAAAGGTAAGTTAAACAGAAACAGGCTGAATACATAATTTTAAATGATCTTAATGCAGGGTATTAAGTAGGATGCAGTATCAGGTGAAGGTTACGTTTCAGGAGGCAAGTGGTATTCTGGAGACAATTCCATTGTCATGGAGAATTCACTGGTTAAAGCAGGCCAGTTGGTTAGTACCACAGGGCACGAAAGATGTACTTCACTCACAGAAATCCACCACAGGAAAGAAACAAGTCAATAGAAGTGAACACACATGCTCAGTCTGTCTCATCCAGGGTAAAACAAAACTAAAAGTCTAGCCCAAAATAATACATTCCATTTTCTGTGTTTCCATTGACTCATGCAGGTTCAAGTATAAATGAAGATTTCCAAGACATCACTGCCTACCACACAGTGTTCCTTACAGCCATATTAGGGGGAACGATCATCATCATCATTGGATTTTTTGCTGTACTGCTTTGTTATTGCAGGTAAGAACAGCACTAATCTATATGTATAATCAAAGCGCTGTCAAATAACAGTATCTTTTCAGTATATTATGCGCATTATAAAGGTCACTTACAGGAATAATTGGAGGACCTGGAGAGATGCCTAAGTGGTTAAAAATTCTTGCTCTTACTGAAGCTGCAAGCACAGGGCCTGCATGGGTCTGCACCAGGTCCTCTGTGTATATGTTATGGCTGTTACCTTGGTGGTTTTCTGGGACTCCTAACAGTGGGGACAGATTTGTCTTTCACTCTTTGGCCTGATCTTGGGACTCTTTTTCTCCTATTGGTTTGTCCTGTTCAGCCTCTATATGAGAGCTTTTGCCTTGTTTTAATGTATCTTGTTTTGTCATGTTTGATTGCTGTCTCTTGGAGGCCTGCTATTTTCTGAAGAGGAAACATAGGAGGAATGGATCTGTTTGGGAGAGGGGAGCAAGGAGGAGCGGAGGGAGGAGAAACTGTGGTGGAATGTCCTGTACGGGAGAAGAATCTATTTTCAACAACAACAACAACAACGTCAAAATAAAAAACCAAAACAAAAAGCCCACTTGCTCTTCCAACGGACCTGAGTTCTGTGCCCAGGACTCATACCTGCCTATAACTCCAACTTTAGAGCTCAGACATGTACATACATGAATACAAATTTAAAGATTTCAAAGAAATAAATTGCTTAGACTTCAGTATATGTAAATTGAAAAGCAAAACAAATGCATTCTGATAACACCATCAGATACATATTTGTATTTGGTATACTTTTCTTTGATGAAACTTATAGATGGTAACTTTAAGTATCTTTTGCCTTTTCTTTTTCTACTCTAGGGGGAAGTGTGGAACACCACAGAAAAGAGAAAGAAATATCACTAAGCTTGAGATCCTCAAGAGAGATCAGACAACATCAACAACACACATAAATCATATCAGTTCGGTCAAAGTTGCATTAAAAGCTGAGGATAAACCACAGTTGTTTAATGCCAAAACTTCCTCCTACAGTCCCCAGAGAAAGGAAATCACAAAGACAGAGGCAGAAGAAAGAATTTCCATGGTGAAAACTCGGGACAACTTTAAAATCTACAACGAAGATGTTTCCTTTCTGTCAGTCAATCACAATAATTATTCAAGAAACTCAACACAGTCTTTGGAGCCCAGTATAGGGAGCAAACAGCCTAAGCATATTAACAGCAATGTCTCTCCGTCACTAGGTGATGCTCAGGAGGAAAAGAGATATCTTACAGGGAACGAAGAGGTCTATGGGCATTCCCACATTCCAGAGCAGCTCATGCACATTTACAGCCAGCCCATTGCCATCCTTCAGACATCAGACCTTTTCTCCATGCCAGAGCAGTTACATGCTGCTAAGTCTGCCACTTTACCAAGAAAGGGACAATTAGTCTATGGCCAGTTGATGGAACCAGTGAACAGAGAGAACTTTACACAAACACTGCCTAAAATGCCAATGCATTCTCACATCCAGGCCCCAGATGCCGGAGAAGACATTGTACTGGAAGGTCAGCAGAGCTTGCCATCCCAGACCTCAGATTGGAGCCGATACTCCAACAGCCTGTTGGAGTCTGTGTCTGTTCCTGGAACTCTAAATGAAGCTGTTGTGATGACCCCCTTTTCATCGGAACTTCAAGGAATTTCAGAGCAGACCCTCCTAGAGCTGTCCAAAGGCAAGCCCTCTCCGCATCCCAGGGCTTGGTTTGTGTCTCTTGATGGAAAGCCTGTGGCCCAAGTGAGACACTCCTTTATAGACCTGAAAAAAGGCAAGAGAGCCCAGAGCAACGATACGAGTCTAGACTCTGGGGTGGATATGAATGAGCATCAGTCAAACAGAAAGCTGGAGAGGGAGAAAACGTTCATCAAGAGCATACATCAGCCCAAGATCCTTTACCTGGAAGATTTAGACCTGAGCAGCAGTGAGAGTGGAACCACCGTCTGCTCCCCTGAGGATCCTGCATTGAGGCACATCTTAGATGGAGGGAGTGGGGTTATCATCGAGCACCCCGGTGAAGAGTCTCCAGGAAGGAAAAGCACTGTGGAAGATTTTGAAGCCAACACATCTCCCACTAAAAAAAGAGGCCGGCCACCGCCACTAGCCAAAAGAGATAGCAAGACTAACATCTGGAAGAAACGAGAGGAACGCCCACTGATTCCCATAAACTAATTGTGAGAGCTATGTAGAGCCGTGAATCTCTGTAGTCTCATGGTGTGTATTCCTGCTTCTTGTAAATTGCAGTGTGAACTTCTTAGGAAGCTGAGACTGAGCAATCTCATGGGCCATAGACACATCTCAAGCAAAGTGGATGGTAAAATAATAATTCAAAAATCAGAAATGCTTTCTCTGGCCTGTTCTTTTTTTCATTGTTTTATTTGGGGGGGGGGTGATGAAGTTATCACAATGTAAAATAATGTAAAGATGTTATCTGAAAATGTTGCTCAGTTTGCCAACTGGTCCTGGCTCTTAAGAATACAGCTGTGAAATGTGTGCTACAGTTGCTTTCTAAAAATCTTGCCTCTGCCTTGGTCTTAGAAAGGCAGGCGTGTTCTTCAGGCCTCATCCTCGTGCAGTGTGACTGTGATGCCCTTTCCTGCCCAGGCTTAAAAACAACCTGATAAATGTTTATATGGATGTTAAAGGCCAAACAGCATTTTCTTGTTTAAGATTAATGGCTTGTGGATTGTCACCCCCAGAGTAAATCCTGTGCTCCTATAACATGGGCAGGAAGACCCCTAGTTCATTAGAGAAGGAGACCCAATTCTGGTTATTTGGGGATACAGGTTTATAGGGTAAACAAGGCATTGACTTGCTATGTAGAAATTTGAGAACTGAAAACTCTGATATTGTCTCTTTATTTCGAATGAAGTGACCTTCGTTTCTAGCTGAGAGAAAGCTTTGACTTTAAGGTTCACGAATCCATAAAGGCTAAAATTGGTTTTTAATATGTTTTTGTCATCTCTCCCATTCCAAGTCAGTCATTTAGAGACTATCAAATTTGATTTAAAAATACAAAAATTTCTTTAGAGTGCCGAAAAATGAAGAGACCGAAGAGACAAAGGGAAATGGATATTTCTGTGTAATTGGAACAGTTTCCAGATATTTAAAAAACAAACAAACAACCCTCCTGGCTTTGAGTTACATTGCTAAGTGTTAACACTTTGGAACTCTGTTGGAGAAACAGTCTGGGATTCCAGGGGACGTGTTCCTTGTCTCCTGAGCCTGTGCAGCCTCGCTTGCCAGTGTCAGGAGTTTACTACTGTTCTTCTCTCAGGGTGAACTCCGGAGCTGTTTTCAATTACTGGTCCTCCACGCTCCTAAACAGGAAAGCTCTCTAGTGACACCAACCATCCTGTTTTCCTTAAAAATTCTCACTAGGACACATTTGTGCAGCAGCCCCACCTTTTCTTTTGGTGAGAAGAAAAGGTTCTTCTCACCCCCTACCATATGAGCAAATTCAAGCCACCTAAATAAGTTTGAGGAAACTAAAACAGACCCAAACTTTGTAAAACGGTAGAAAGTTAGACAGTGGACGTCAGCAGCCTTTCTCCCCGAGACAACAGACTTCAGCCAGTTTTTGCTATAATCACTTCGGAAATATCATGTCTTAACTCTCTTGGCTTTCTGCATTTAACCCAAAGAATGCAGTTTCTTTGCCTGTGTTTCTTGTATATTCCCCCTCTCCACGTTTGTTTGGGTAACACATAGGCTTGCTACTGGGGGTGCAGTGATATGGCTCACTTTTAGAGGAAGCTTTTTATTGATTCCACACGGAAATCGGTCACACGCAGCATGAACATGAACAAAAACGACTTGGAGAAGTGTAAGGAGTGAGTGCTCTGTGGAAGTGCCTTTGACTCAGACTTGCATTAGGAGGATTAGTAACATCTTTCTCCCGTGTACATTTTGTTAGCCAAATTAAACATGTGCAGTCATTAAGAGATATAGACCTAGTGTTTCACGTTGGAACAAGAAATTTTGCATGTAACATGTTCTTTTGCGTGTTGTTTTTCGAATCCACAAGATACTGATAAATTGCTTATGTCGGAATGAGGTTAGGAATGATATAGTTCAATGCTGCGCTTGGTCAACACTTTTAAGTGTATGTCCTCACCTTTAAAAAGGTTTCATGTCTCAACTGGACAATGAAATACACATATAAACATATGAGTATGTGGCCCAAGCATGCCAGTGACTTCGCTCATTCTTGTCTAAGGGAAATGAGATGAGGTATCTTAAGGGCTTTTATAGAATTTTAATTTCACAAAATACTTTAAAAAAAAATACTGCCATGCTGTTTTTGATTGGCAGTGTTAGGCAGTATATCTTTCCTAATCAGAGGAATGTGACTTCTCATTTGTGAGCCATTCACAATTCCTGGTAAAAAGCTGAAGCCATCTACTTTTTCTTAACCCAAGTGATAAGTCAAAACTACTCACTACTTTCTTAAATTTTTAAATTGAAAGCCGATGCGGACTTTTGCATATGTAAACTAGAGAATTTTGGTTACAAATTGTTGACATTTGGGGTCCTTTGTACATAGTTTGGATATATCTTGAAGGCACAGCTATCAGTTAACTGATGGAGTCATTTACCGAATAAAGCACAGCTATGTGCGCTTTTCAATACACACGACCTTGAAACTTTATAAAACCCATTTTTATGACTTTCTGCAGTTGAGTAGGGATCATGCCCTTTTATAATTCAGAGTATGCCACAAAGATCACAAATACTGAGGAGGAGTAAAGCTCTGCTTTGCTTTGGCAATTATTGTCAGGCCAGTTTCTATGGATTTGAACCCTCTACTATCGATATCCATTGTAGGGTTTTAGACATTTTGGGGTCAAATATTGTCCTTCAAAACTTCCCAGAAAGGAAAAGCTCAAAACTCCATGCTTATTTCTCTGGCTTGAGTTACCCTGTGTTGTGTGTGGACATCATAAAGAGGTCTGCTGGGTTTCGACTTCAGATCCAGAGCTGACGTCTTGCCCTCTTATTCCGAGGCGTTTCCTTTTTTGTTTTTCCTTTGTCTTCTTTTATCAGAGAAATCTCATGTTTTGGTGTATTTATTGCTGTTGCTGTATTTCTTGAACAGTCTGAAGATTTGTAAAATGTTACAAACAATTCTTTAAGGATAATAAAACCAATCTAAATGTATACTGGTTCTAGTGTTTAATTTCAAATAAAAGGCAAAGGGTTCCTCCCTAACGTAGTAAATACTGAATTCCCGTTACTCTATTCATTACGCCCCATGATATCATTAGCCCCGTTTATATAATGAACGTGATAACCCCGTATTCTTTTTTTTTTTAAATTTTCATATCTTATTTACATTTCAGATGTTTCAGATCTCCCCTTTGGAACCTCCCCATTCCCTCTGCCTTCCTCCTGCCAATATGGGGATATTCCCCAACCCACCCTCCCACCCACCCACCCACTCTCATCTTTCCTCCTTGTCATTCTTCTGTACTGGGGGATCTAACACCCTCAGGCCCATCTCCTCCCCCTGACGGATAACAAGACCCTCCTCTGCCACATTTGTGGCCAGCACCATGGGTCTCTCCATGTGTATTCTTTAGTTGGTGGATCGGGGGGTCAGGCCAGTTGCCACTGTTGCTACCTCCCTGGGGCTGCACACTCCTTCAGCTCCTTCAGTCCTTTCTCCAAGCCCTCCGTTTGGGATGTCACACTCAGAACTACTGTTGTTGCAAAGTGACTCTTGGGTCTTTCAAACTTTTGGACTAATAACCTAACAGTGAGTACATACCATGTTCATTCTTTTGTGACTGCGTTACCTCGCTCAGGATGATATTTTCAAGATCCATCCATTTGTCTACGAATTTCATGAAGTCATTGTTTTTAATAGCTGAGTAGTATTCCATTGTGTAAATGTACCACATTTTCTGTATCCATTCCTCTGTGGTCGGACATCTGGGTTGTTTCCAGCTTCTGGCTATTATAAATATGGCTGCTATGAACATAGTGGAACATGTGTCTTTATTACATGTTGGAGCATCTTCTGGGTATATGCCCAGGAGTGGAATAGCTGGGTCCACAGGTAGTATTATGTTCATTTTTCTGAGGGTCCGCCAAACTGATTTCCAGAGAGGTTGTATCAGCTTGCATTCCCACCAGCAATGGAGGAGTGTTCCTCTTTCTCCACATCCTCGCCAACATCTGCTATCACCTGAGTTTTTGATCTTAGCCATTCTGACTGGTGTGAGGTGAAATCTCAGGGTTGTTTTGATTTGCATTTCCCTAATGACTAAGGATATTGAACATTCTTTAGGTGCTTCTCAGCCATTCGAGTTTCCTCAGTTGAAAATTCTCTGTTTAGCTCACGTCCCCATTTTTGATAGGGTTATTTGGATCTCTGGCGTCTAGCTTCTTGAGTTCTTTGTATACTTTGGATATTAGCCCTCTATCAGATGTAGGATTGATAACCCCGTATTCTTGCGTCTGCAGAATTCCCAGTTTTACCGTTGAAGCTGAGCGTAGACAACTAGTTTTCTATCGGATGGGATTCATTGCTCTCATGGGCATTTTAGAATTATAATTTATTTTAAATTCTAAGTGAAAAATTACATAAAGCCTTCATAACTCTTTTAAAATACCCTTTGGAGTTTTGGCCTGGCACTAAGTAATAACTCCAAGGCTCTTCACACTCAGATTTCCAAGGTCCTCTCTTAGCCAGTTGAACAATGTTTAGATTCAGTCAGGTGGTGTTTGGGAGCTTTAGAATAGTTTTGAGACTTATCCTGGATGCCATGTTTTTAGACACTCCAATGCTTCTTATCCATTATGTGACCAGACATACTTTCGCCTAGATCTAGGCGTTAGACTCTGAAATCCCTTAGCCGACTCTCTTACTCCACGGGCCTGTGCTGAAGCCTTCCACCTGGAGCCCTGCAAGCTCCAGCAGGATTGTGGCTACCTTTGTGCCAGGACCTGTGTGCTCCATGCAGTGAAGACTCATGCATTCTAAGAAATGAGGTGGCTAAGTGAGAATTGGAAGTACAGCTGTGAAAGCAACGAGATATGTGAGCTGGTCAAGACACATCTGATCTCAGAAAGAACGTGTAGGAAGAATGCTGGGCAGTGTAAAAAGCTGCGGAAACAGAGTTGGGTGGAGACAGGATATTTTAACGTTAGGGAAGGTGATTCTACTCATGCAGTTAATAGTTGGAACAGATAACCAGGGCCCTACCCTTCGACTATGTATTGGAAAATATGAAGTAGGTCACGGTGTTGCTTTATCTTGGCTCCACAATTGGCGCCTTTTCTCTGCATCTAAGAACAGATCCCTTTGTCAAGATGCATGACAAGATAGCTTCCTTCCGGGAGCATGCTCTCACACCAGGAGAAGGGCAGAGGAAATGGATGAGATTTAGATTTGCCTCACCATCAAAATGAAGATTAGCTCCTTGGTATTTTTTATCTTTATTGGTTTCCCATTCTTAAGGACAGCATTGTAATTTAATGCCAGAAAAGTAGTCAGGAACTAAGTAACAGTTTACAATGCTAAGTGCAAAATATATTGGTAATTAATATAAACTCATTAATATAATTTCTGGGTGGGGGAATAACTTTTCTTCCTGAAATAGCTATGTTTAAAGATCACATACATCTCCACTTTGCTAGTTAAAACAAATGAACATCTTTGCATCTCTGTTTATATTATGAATTATATGTGGACAGAATCTTCCTTAGCTGAACCCTGCATTTCTGGTCTTGGTTCCTAAACTAGAGGTATTGTAAATAATAATCCATATTTTGTAAGAGTATCCTACTTTTTAATGAGTTGGCTCTTTTCCTTCTTTTGTTCAGGTTGACAGTGGGTTTCATAATTCATCTGTTCACTGTTTCTAGTCCTTGTAGACCTTATTAAAATACTAGACTAACTACAGACAGTCTGATTCAAAACAAACCAGATAATTACAGCCCCAGGAGTCTCTAAGCTAGCTACACCCTGATGCCGTCATTAAAACACCTTTCAACAATACAATGGTGAAAAGCACAATTGTGGCTACTAAGAAAGGTAAAATAGTGCTCTTGAATATTTTTACTTCATATTTCCTTCTTTCAGCTCAGAAAATTTGTCTTTGTCTTGTACAAAAAGTGGTGGTTAAAAAGTTATACTTCTTTATCTCCACTAACTAGGATTTTGTGTTAAATGGTGTTTTGGAGCCTTGATTTCTAACTTGGATAATCTCTGAAATATTTGTATCCATTAAATATAGAAAATTTTAATTATTAATGTACACTTTTATAATTTTTCTTTTTGCTCAGTTTTCAGTTGTTTTTTTTTTTGTTTTTTTGTTTTTGTTTTTGTTTTTTGTTTTTTGTTTTTTGTTTGTTTGTTTTTTTTCGAGACAGGGTTTCTCTGTGTAGCCCTGGCTGTCCTGGAACTTACTCTGTAGACCAGGCTGGCCTTGAATTCAGAAATCCATCTGCCTCTGCCTCCCGAGTGCTGGGATTAAAGGCATGTGCCACCACTGCCCGGCCTTTTTGCTCAGTTTTATTTACTGTTTATTTCTAATTTGAATGTTTTTATTTCATGAATAATTTATTAACTATTTTTCTATTTTTTTTAAGATTTCATATATTTATACAATATATTTTGAGCTCTTTAGTAAATACAGTTGATTTGGACTCTGACTGTTAGGGCAGAGCACATGAGGTTTGTAATTTAGGACTTTGTTTTTCTTGGGAACACATGCTTGGGAACAAAGGAAGAAGAGGGAAAACATGCCTGATCAGATATTTTGCTTTCTTTCTTGTTGATAAAAATTGCAAATTAGTTTTTAAGATGATTCAAAAATGAATTTTTTAAAAAAGATCTATTTATTGTATATGAGTACACTATTGCTGTTTCAGGCACATCAGAAGAAGGCATCAGATCCCATTACAGATGGTTGTGAGCCACCATGTGGTTGCTGGGAATTGAACTCAGGACTCTTAACCACTGAGCCATCTCTCCAGCCCTCTAAAAATGAATTTTATGTGAATAATTACTAACACACATACTCATTTTCTGAAATCCTCATTTCTCAACGAATATTCCTATTTGTGATTTTCCTTTACAGTCAAAGAATAAGTTGTAAATTATTTACAGTGGAGCTGTACTCGTTCCTCTGCTTATTGAGACTTACCTATCTCATCTGCTTGCCTGTCTTCTTTTAGAAGTCAAGGTGAAATTTAGTACTATTAAAATTAATTTTAGTAAAACAATTTTAGTGTAAACCAGATACTTTCTAAGACCTCATCTTCCAAGACATACTCAGTTCACTTCTAAAGAGAAGAAAAGTTACATGTTACTTATGTGTGTCCCACTGTATGAGATGGTTGTACTGATAACCTTACATATGTCTGCTAAGATGATAGGACCCTTGTGGACAGGAACTGTGCTTTAACACCCCTGGTTTCCAAGAATACCTTTGTGGTATACTTAATAATATTGATTGATGAATGCATGATGATAGATTTTGTTAAACGGAAACATCTAACGTTTCAAGAAGCAGGGAGACAGGTGTCAGCAAGGTGGTAGAAAAAGAGCCTCTGGGAGAGATGGTCTAGGGGACATAAGGGACAATGAGAATATGAGTTTGAATCGCAACACTAATATAAAAAGCTGGAGACATTTTCCTGTGACCCCTGTGCTGTAGTGGGACAGCACAGGAACAGATGTAGGAGGTGCTTCCTGGGTGCCAGCTTACACCTTGGTTTAGTAAGAAATCCTATCTCAAAGGAGTAAGACAGAAAGTCATAAAACAGGATAATCATTGTACTCTCCTTTGGCCTCTGTTTGTGTACCCATATACATGTTTATATGCCAGGCACACATGTGTGCACACATACCTCCCACCCACCCATGTGCATATCACACACACCCATGTGCATATCACACATGTGCCTATCATAAACACAAAATACACACACACAGACACACACACACGGCCTCCCTTCTTGCAACTTTAATAGTAAAAATTTAGTACCTTTCTACATACTAAAGAGTCTTTATAGCATCTTTGGGATATAGATAGGAGGTTGTAAAATCCTATAAAGGTCAGAACTTTAAAGGGCCTTTTTAATTGTTAATAATTAAATTGTAAAATTAAATTGTAAATTAATTGTAAAATTAAATTGTTTTAGATGGTTTCACACATGTATGCAATGCATACCCCATACCATTCTTTCCACAAACCTCTCTCACATTCAGATCTATTATTTTTTATGATCCCCTCTAGCCACACATTGGAGTCAGATGGGCTCGGCAGTGGATACAAAACTAAAAACTGGTGCTCTTGCAAGAATCTACCAATAACTAATAGTTCAGAGATAGAGTGGGATTCCATGAGCACTGCTTCCTTCCTTGACTTCCTCCTGGGTCTTGTGTGGACCCAGAACAGTACAGTTGTGAGCTAATGGCTGCAATTATATGAATCTAGAGAGTGGCATTTTGCAGCCCTTCACCCTGTCTTCCCCTCTTACCTTCTTTCTGTTTTGCTTCCACAGTGTTCTCAGTTCCTAAAGGCAGCGGTATGAATGTTTTGTTGAGGGCTGGGTCCATGTGATGGGTTGGAAGGGATCCTGTGGAGTGTGCTACTCATGCCTTGTAAGTCCTGCTAACAATCCAGAGTCGATGAGGTTACAGGTCTAGCCAATGCATTTATCACTGATATTTAACGAAACTGATAACGCAGCAAAACTCCTTCTAAGCTTATGCTGATAGGTAAAAGTTGCTTTCAACCTTAGAGAAGCTTCCCTCTATGGAATGTGAGAAGTGATGACTTCCCAAGACAGAGAAAAAGAAGTGCTTTGAAAGGACATAATTAGTTTCAGACATTAGGCTGGAAGACTACGACAGCCCTACTCTAGGGTCAGAAGTGGCTCTGCCTACCTTGTAGATGTTACTGCCAAATTTGATTATAATGTCGTCATTAAAACCTCAAGCAAGTGAGAAAGGAAGAGTCATGACCACTATGTCTCAGATGACGGGCCTTCCACACTTGGTCCCAGTTTTAGTCCCTGAAATGGTCCTGATATGCAGCTGCAACCTATTTTAGCTATCAATGGAAAGCAGTGTTGTGCTCTTTCAGCAACCCAGAGGCTAGAAACACACTTGTCTAGTTCCCAGTGTCAAGACTGCAGACCATGGTCTCAGCTGTGGAACTGGCTTTGATTTGTGACTTGGTTACAGTGAATCTCATATATGGACAAGGGCCAATACTCTTTGCCCAGAGACTTACCCAAGAGCCTGGTGGGAGCTGTCTGAGGAACCCAGAGGAAGCCACAGCAGTTAGCATGTGTAGTGACTGGCCTGTCATCTGAGGGCCATAATGAAGCCTCATCCCAACAGAGCTCCACTTCTAGGAATGTTTCCCCTGGTAATAACAAGCAAACCAAATATTGACATGGTAGCAGTCATGTGACCTCATTTCAGCCTTACTTGAGCATGACCTTGGAGGCATTTATATCAACCAGAGACCAGAGCCCTAAAAAGGATAAGGAATTTTCTTACCCAAACCAATTAGTAAACACTGGAAGAAGTTTTCACTTTCAAATGCTGTCAATTCAAGGTTTTGCAGGTAATGGACAATTTAGCAAACATGAACATTATAGGAAATTAAAGATCCAGGAACCAATTCTTTGGAAAAGGAGGTCCACAAAATTCTTGAAAAGTCATTCAAAGTAATTACCTTAAGGCTCAGTTAATAGCAAGAAAATACCACAAAGAAACTACATAAGATCAGGGCAACCATGCATGATGAAACTGGAAATTTAGTAAAGAAATAGATTTCAAACAAAACAAATTTAAATCCCAGAATTGCAGAAGGAAACAGCAGAACTGAAAAATCCAGCAAGGACTGTAACCAACAGAGTCTGTCCTATGGGAAAGGTAATTAGTGAGGTTAAATAAGCATGTTTAAGCTTAGTGTAGAAATGATAAGAAATTAATGAATGGAGAGGCAAAAGGACTAATGTGATACCACTGAATGGATGAGTAAATAAATTATGGAATTTTAGAAGGAAGGAGAGTAAGGTAGAGGAAGAGAAGGAGGAAGGAAAGGAGAGGGATGGATAAGGAAGAAGGAAGAGAAAAAGAGAGAAGTTGATTCAAAGAAATACTATTTCAGAAATCTATAAATATCGAGAGAAACATGGACACCTAGATTAAGACAAGGATTTTAAGCAACATTAAAATAAATCACTATAACTAAATGATCAAAGAAGATTAAAGGCTGTTTATAACAATAAGAGAAACGTGATGACCTCTGCCAAGGAGCAGTTATGCTTCTATCAGCAGACTTCTCAACAGATCCTTGTGAGGTGACCATGGCGTGGGACAATATATTTAAAATGCTTACAAGTCCCACAACTATAGGGACTACTCTACCCAGAAAACTGTTCCCCTAAAATGAGAGAAACATTCCCGGATGAACAAATGCTGATGGAATTCATTGCTATCAGATCTTTCTCAAGAGGAATGGTCAAGGGATTCTCTGCACGAAACAACACAAAGCGTGAAAACATAACGCTCACTGCTTCAAATAAATACACAGTCAGATTAAGACAAATAGTATGTAAATTACTCTCTTCTGTAGTACAAAAGCGAGAAGCAAAAGTATTTAAAAATATAGTTGCACTAGTGTTAAATCATAAACAGAAGGCTATAATGCATAACATCAAGATCGTAAAAGATGCTGGAGGAAGGAAGTAAAGTGTAGAGTCTTACAGGTGTCTGAATTTAAATTATTATTTCCTTAAAATAGAATGTTACAAGTATGTTTATGTAAGTCTCATGATTAATTAAAGGGAAAATTCCCTCTAGCATAAACACAAAAGATCAGAACCAAGGAATCAAAACATGCTACTATAAATTTTAATAAATCATAAGGGAAGGTGGAAATTAGGGAAACACAAAGGAATTACAAAATAAACAAGTTAAAATATCAATAAGATGTCTTTATAAATCAATCATTACTTTAAATTCAAAAGCATATATTCTTTAGTCAAGTGATGTACAAAGCTTGAAATTAAAAATGGTCAATCAAACACTATTCTTTACCATTTCTTTGAGATCAAAAAATGTGCTGCGCACAAGACAGTTGTAGCAGGGCTGTCTAAGAGTGTATTGGCAAGAGAGTTTTCAAGTCAGTAACTATGTAATAACACCATGGTCACTGACATGAGTCAGTCAAGAGAATCCAATATTTGTAAATAAATGTGTCCGGAGCCTTAGAGTGTAGTCAAGCCAGCAAGCAGTTAGGAAAGTAGATTAGGACTTACCTTCTAGTAATTGTCAAAGCCAATAAAATAACCATAGTCTGAGACTCATTTATTTCTAAACTAGTTGGGGATAAGCTTAAATTGCTTGTACTATATCATTTATATACCCAGATGATATTAATTACATATTTTTTACTTAGTGGTCTTTGTCCTTTGACAATTTGATTGTAGCCAAGGATCAAAACTGGCTTCATGTTTGTCACTCACTACTGTGGTAGATTCCTCCTTCTCTTGTAAGGAAGGCTTTGAACTGGGTTTCATCTTTGAATTAAAATTTGAGACCCAATATATCACTGGTAGGTGTCTTGTAGATGCATACCCATCTGCAGTTCATTTGTGGCTCAGGGATTTTCAGATACTCTTCTGGCACAGTCTGGATATGTCACTCCGTGATTGAATTTTGACTGTCTTGGAGTGATGCTAGGTTCTGAGAAGGTATTTCTTGTTAGGGTGGCAGCGATCCAGTTTTAGGTGTCTTACTCTATACTCAGAGGCATCCTGGCAGTAGACTGATTTTAGAGCTTCTTCTTCGTCGTTGTCTTCACCTTCGTCTTCCTCCTCTTCCTCTTCTTCTTCTTCTTTCTGCCTCCTCCTCCTCCTTCCTACCCCCTCCTTCTTCTATTGATTCTTTGTGAATTTCACATCCTGTTCCCCAATCCTACTCGTTTCCCTGTCCTTACATGTTCACTCTCTGCCCTTGCAACCTCCCCTCCAAAAGAAAAAGAGAGAAAAAAAACAACCCCCCAAAAAACATCTTGTGGATATCCTTCTGTCCACACATCTTTACTTGCAAATGTTCATTGTAATGAGCCATTGGTCTGCTTTGAAGGCTCTTCTGCTACACTATCAATGCTGGATCCTCACTGGGATTCTTCTCAGATATACTGTTGTTGCCTTGTCATGGAGATCTTGCAACTTTGAGTCTGCAGGACTGGCCCCTTAACATGCTCCAGCAGTTCCTAGGTAGAATAGATGTTGGGGTGGGCCAACTCAAAGCCCTGGATCTGGGCCTGAGCGGTAGCTGAGTTGGTTCACCAACCAGCTCTTCTATACCCACACCACCAGGGCATGCTCATCCAGTGCTGCAGCCTGCAAGGGGTAGGAGCAGGTCTCTTGCTCTCACATCTTCAGAGGTAGCTTCCCTGCGCCTTTGCCACCAGGACCAGCTCTATTGTGCTGCCCAGGCAAGGTATAGGACTAGGTCTTCTGAGTGTTGTAGCTGGTGAGGGGCAGGACTATCTCTCATGACCTCAGGGCCAGCTTTCCCACCTGCTGTAGGTGATGAAGTGCAGGGGAAGAGGGTATCTCTCCCTTGCCCATACCAACCCATGGCAAACAAGGGGCAGAGCTAGTTCTCCTGAGTTTATGCCTTTGGGGCTGGCTCAACCCTCCTGTCATCAGGGTTAACTCTACTATACTGCCTAAGCGAGGGGCGGGGCTAGCTCCTCACTGTCCAGTTCAGACTAGGGACATTTTCAGGGTCTTTAATGGTAACATGGGCCAGGGACAACATAGACTCCAGCTGCCATAGGACCAAGGACCCCAGACATGGCCCACAACAGCAGCTTGGGCCCAGATGGCCTCATGGTCTTAGCTGGCAGTACAGGACACTAAGATCCACTTGGCCTTTGATAGTAACTTTGTCCACAGACATCAGTTGCAGTGTGACCATGGACCCAGACATGACCATTGGCAGCAGCACAGGCCAGGCACCATGACCCTCTTCTTATCTGCCTGTTCCTCACCACTGTCTAGTCTCCAGTTCCCCCTTTCTCCACAATGCTTTGCTTTCTCTTCCATCTCTCCACCAGCTACTCCATCTCTCTATCACACATTTGTCCACTATATTGGGGCTCACGGAAGGTGTTTGAGTCAGCAGGCTACCCTTGCAGGCATGGCCTGATTTTAGAGCTTTTGTTCAGAGAGGGTTGGTCCTGGCAGTAGAGACTTTTGTTCATTGTTCATAGGCAGTTGTTGCAGATTCATTCTGCTCACTGGAAATCACTGAATGGTTGTGATTTTCCAGAAGTTCTGAACAGCTGTGTTGAACCGACTCCCGAGTGCTAGCAACCCTGGTTGTTAACAGGGAATCCTAGTCATGCTGTGAGAATAGGAAGCCATCGTCATGCTGTTGCTGCACATAGACCCTCCAAATTTAATTGCAACATCTTTTCCAGATTGCCCATTTAAAATGCAATCAATCTTTGGAAGAGAGGCTGCTGAGACAACTGAGCTGGATTTGAACTCCAACCCTCGTCTCTGAGTAAGAGCCTATCAGTAGTTGCTCTGAATCATTTTCTTAGGCAGAAGAGGTCATTGCTTGGAAGACAATGTCCAAGAGACATTGCTTGGAAGTTAAGAGTACTTGTTGCTCTTGCAGAGGACCTGGGTTCAGTTCTAGTTCAAGGGAATCTGATGTCCTCTTCTGGCCCCCATTATGGTTACATACATGTGTGCAATGCACTTAAGTACATAAAATAAAAATAAGTTAATCTAAAAACAAGTAGGCAGGGGTTGAATAATCTATGACAATGGCAAACTTATTCATCCGTTGATGACATTTTTAAAATGAAGGGAATGGTCATCTTATGAAAAGATAGTAGAACCTGTTTCATAAGAGTTATCACATAGAAATAAAGTGAAGCCATGGTTTCTAATGCTCTAATTGCTCCCTTTGATCGTGCCTGCAAGCATGTTCCTTGAGTATTCCATTATAATAATAGCTATGAAGGTACTTGTTCAGTGTATCACTGGTAAGAAAAAAAGCCAATCTATTCCCACTAAAGTGATTTGCTTGTATGAGCTCCAGAGAGCGCTGTAGCAAATTTTTTGACAAAAGTCTTAATGGGTTAATGTTCTGTCAATAAAAAGGTAGGATTATTCAAGCATGTCCATGTAGAGGGAAGGGAATAGGAGTGATTTTTCTGTCACTTTTGTCCCAAACTTCCTACGACCTAAGGTGAGATCTTTCTTTCTTTCTTTCTTTCTTTCTTTCTTTCTTTCTTTCTTCTTTCTTTTTTGATATTTACTTTATTTACATTTCAAATGTTTTGCCCTTTCCAGGTCTCCCCTTTGGAAACCCTCTAACCCATCTTTCCTCTCCCTGCCTCTATGAGGGTGCTCCCCCACCCACCCACCCACTCCTGTCTTCCCTTCCTAGCATTCACCTACACTGGGGCATTTGACACCCTCAGGCCCAAGGGCCTCTCCTCCCACTGATGTCCAACAAGGCCATCTTCTGCCACATATGCTGCCAGCACCATGGGTCCCTCCATGTGTATTCTTTGGTTGGTGGTCCAGATTTTCAAACACTCCTTTTCTTCATAAAGATGAAAGACTCTCTAATGCTTCCTTAAGATTAAGCTTTATGAGTCTGATGGGAGAAGGCAGGGCTATATATACATTTTAAAAACAGCAGAAAAGTGTACTACAGCCTGTAGATCTCTCCCTCGGGAAGGTTAGAGCACCAGTTATCATACCTGCACACTAACAGTGACTTCAGATGCAAGCATTGTCATTGTTTGAAGAGATCAGTTACCCATTATCAGATAGACTGTGTTTCTACTTCCAGCCATGATCTTCTTTCTTGAGTTAGCTATATACTCTGGTTCTAAAGTCCCTAACAGCCATTATTTCTTCAAACCCGTTCAGTGTTGTTTTTGCTAAAATCATTGGTACTTCCTATCACATGATCAAACCTACATTGTTCAGTCTCAGATTAGAACACCGCTGTGTCTCAGTCTCTTCAGCATCTATGACTGATTTTTAAACATTGGCACTCTTGAGAGCTCTATCAAGTCTTGTTTGCTCAGTACCCACTTAAGGTGATATTAGCCATTTATATAATTTTCTACTGCATCCCCATTACCTCTAAATTTAAATCCACACCCACAAATACCCATTCTGAGCTCTAAACTTGCTTACTTCAATGAAGAGGCTGACAGAGGTTGTCTGCTCTTGTACTGTCTGGAATACAAGGCTTCCTAGCTACTCTGGCTGCAGAGGCAAGACTGGAGCATGCAGGAGAGTGGTACCATCTATGTCAGGAAGAAACTATTTTTACCTTCTCCCTATAGCATTAATAAGAGCCAGTTAAATGACTGTCTCTGCAATGGAAATTAGGAAGGGAAGCTAGTGAGCTGCAAATTGTATAGATCAGAAAAGAATTACTTCAGCCCTTTCTTCTCCCCAAACTTATCAATAATATCCTGAAGGGTACCTTGCCCTAATTTTCTTCATCACTGCTTATGGGAGAGCATTTATTTTATTTTTTATTGTATCAAAGTGAGGTTTTGCTTCTTCAGGCTTTGCCTCAATTAGAGAGCATAACTCCTTCCAACAATAGTGAGCCCACCACTGTCATGGCTTAATGGTAATGCTCATCCGTCAAATCTTGTTTATAGGTGAAAGTGGTAAAGAAATCCAAACAAAATATCAATATTTTAATTAGATGATGTTAGTCAGGGTCCTCTAGTCTCTAGAGTCTAGAGGAATGGGATTCATAGAATGAATCTATTAAAAAGGAATTTATTAAATTGGCTTATCTAATAGGATTAGACTACTCCAACCATGGCTGCCTAACACTGGAGAAGATGAGAACCTGGTACCATCCACAAGGCTGGCTGGGTTTCTTCAGCAGCCTCAATCTGGCATTGAAGACAGTTTTCTACAGAGCCTCTGGTCTTCATTCCACATTGTAGTCAGTCTTGATTGGTTTCTATTGCTATGATGGAACACTTTGGCCAAAAGTAACTTAGAGAAGAAAGGGTTTATTTCAGTTTACCCCATCACAGTCAACCATGAAGGAGAATCAGGGCATAACTGAAGGCAAGGACCTGGAAGCAGGAACTGAAGCAGACACCATGGAACAGTGTGGTTCACTGGCTTGTGTCTCATGGTTTCCTCAGTCTGCTTTTGGCACCAAGGACCACCAACCCAGGGTGGTAGTGTCAACAGTGTGCTGGGCCCTCCAACATTAATCATCAAGAAAATGCAACATTGTCTTGCTCACAGGCCAATCTGGTTGGGGATATTCTCTCAAGTGACATTCCCTTTTCCTAAATGACTCTAGTTTGTGTCAAATAGAAAAAAAAACAAGCAAGCACAAGATCCAAAGCAACAAAGGAATTAGCAACAGAAGCAATAGTGTAAAATAACTTGCCAGGGAGAGCAAAGGCCTTCCACGTCTTCTATATCATTTTATTTAGGCCACTACCAGAAGGTGACATACATATTTAGGGTAGTCCTTGGCATATCAATTAAAGCAATGAAGACAATCAGCCATGGTCAAGTCCATGAGCCAACCTGGTGGAGTCAGTTCCTCACTGAGATTCTCCTCAGTTGAATCTATGTCATTTCAAGTTGAAAAAAAAAAATCAACCGTCACAGATGGAAGCTGTTCCTTTCTTTTTATTGGTGTTACCGCTGAGCACAGAGCCTGCCCACCAAACTCCATGTAAATAACTGTTTTTAGAAGTTGTTAGTGAGAGAGGTCTGAGAAAGCAGTTGAGACTTCAGGGTTTACATGCTGGATCACATTCAACATGTTGGCAATGAGGATTTTTTTTCTAGTTAGTGGAACATGGCGTCTTTTGACATTGGGTAGGTGACCAGTTATTGGATCTCTTCACTGGTCAATCATTAAAAGTAAGGGGATGAGTGGGACTGGTATATACTAGTTAGCGGGAGTTATAAGTCCTTGGAAAAACAGGAACTGTGAGAATGGATCAGCAGTGGTAAGCTCACAGCTAGCCTGGAAAGCAATAATGAAATGCTGTGGGTAACTGGACACCAAACGAGAAAGGGAAGGGACTTTGCCAATGATAGTATAAACAGGCCTGTGCACAATGACTTCATAAACACGCCCGCGCATCAAGAAGGCAGAAAGAGCAGAAGGTCCAGCCTTAGTGTTGTGGCCAAGCTCCAGCAAATGTTGAACCAGTGCAGGCAAGTTATGCCAAGCTCACATCGTGGTCAGGAAAAATGTAGTACTCCAAGACTATCTTAATGATCTCCCTTTCTGTTTGTGTCCCTGGTCCTTCTGACTTTCCTGAAAATGAGGAAACAATCCTCTTGCTTGAATGCAAAGTTTTTCTCTGTAAAACTTCATGTGCTCTCTCAGGATTTATCTTTACCTTTTATTATGGTCAATAGGTATATAATTATAGCTAAGTCTTAATTAATAAATCCAGCCAGGGATGTGTTAGTCCCCATATGGCCTAATATTCTTTAGAAGATATAACCCTACTATGGTATATTGTAAAAGAGAACAAGTGAGTCTGAACTAAGAGATTACTTATACTAGGTGGCTTTCTATTGCTGTGATAAATAAACATCATTACCAAAAGCAACTTGGAGAAGGAATTTTGGTTTTATTTGGCTTATGCTAATCTATATAGAATTGTAAAGTGGGTTGGTTTCGTTTGCAATATATCACAATGTGGATTTGACACATCCAGCGTTGGGCACTAGCAGTTGTTTGGGTTTGGTTTCTGAATGGGTCAGTTGAGTAGGACAGTTAAAAGTGGATGACAACTAATTCCTAGGTGTGGTCTTAGCAGTGGTAAAAAAAAAGGGGGGGGATGGGTGCAGTTAGGGCAGTGCCTTCACCAATGTGTCGTCCACATACCTTCAGTACACACTAACTTATTTATTTTTCTGGAACCTGGCCAGCCTGGTAGAAGAACCACTGCCTATGTTACTGGGGGTGGGGGGGATTTCTCCATTGTCATAAGCAGGAAGATACTCTGCCTGGAATTTGTCTAACAAAATAACAACAAAACTAGTCAACTCTCTTCTTTGAGTCACCAAAATTCACATCCCCAACTTGATCAATGCTGATGTTTGTTATGTAATTGCTGTTGTTTATTATCTCGAGGAATTGCTACTAGATCAGGTATATTTTCTATGTAACATATTATTGCAACAATAAAACCCAAAGTCGTTGTAAATCCTTCACAAAAAAGTTTGATTAGCATAAAACTAGTGCAGTATTTTGAATAAGTATGGCCCTCAAAGATTCAGTTGAGTGCTTGGCCATGGGGAATGGCACTATTAGGAGGTGTGGCTTTGTTGGAGTAGGTGTGGCTTTTTTGGAAGATGTGTATTACAGTGGACACAGGCTTAGAGCTCTCTTATGCCTAAGCTACACCCAGTGTGTGGACACAGTTTCTTCCTGCTACCTGTGGATCAGGATGCAGAACTCTCAGCTCCTCCAGCATTAGTCTACCTGCATGTTGCCGTGCCTCCTGCTATAATGATAATGGACTGAACCTCTGAACTGTAAGCCAACCCCAATTAAATGTCCTTTAAGATTGCCTTGGTCATGGTGTCTCTTTACACCAGTAAAGACATAACTAAGGCAACTAATACCATTTTATCTTTTTTACAAGACTATTTTACAGCATCATTTTTCTTGGCTAAAATGTAGATATCATTTTGTTCTTCCACAGTTTTGCTTTCTAAAACATTTTGTCCTTTCCCTAGGGATGATTTTGAGAAGACAAATATTTGTTGAAAAATAAATATTAGGATAACTGAAAAATTACTTTGGCATTTCCTTAACCTGTGTTTTAAACAGTTAGTTTGATAATTCTGGGTTTGTGGACAAATATATCTATACATTTAAATATCTGAAACAAGCCAAACTTTCAATTTTAAAATGTGGTTCATATTCATTCATTGTTGCTACATGTTTGTAATTCCTTTCTCTTTCTTGGTTAGTCTTAAGTTAATACTTATTAAAAATTCAGATGTGTCTTACAGTCTTTCCACCCCCTTCATGAGGGTTCCCAACTCCGGGGGGGGGGTACTTGATGGACACTTTCAATTTATATTCTCTCTTCACACAATGTCTTGATATGGGTCTCTGCAATCAGCTCCCATCTGTTGTGGGAGGAGACATCACTGATGACAACTGGACATGGCACACTGATCTATGAGTATGAGTATAGCAGACTATTATTCAGAATAATTTGATTGAGTCTTTTTGGGGGGGCAGTCATATTTGGTTATACCCTAGGTCTCTGGGCTATTCAGTCTCCAGTTTCTGGTCATCCAGGCAGTTTAGGGCATGGCCTCCTTCTCGTGATATGGGTCTCAAGCTAAACCAAACATTGGTTGGCCACTCCCACAAATATTGTGCCACCATTGCCCCAGTGCAACTTTCAGGCAGGTGTCTCTTTTGCCTGTTCTTGGGACTCTTATCCTATTGGATTGCCTTGTACAGCGTCAATATGAGGACTTTAGCTTTGTCTTACTGTATCATGTTTTGTCCTGTTCAGCTTCTATCTTCTGGAGGTATGCTCTTTTCTGAATAGGAAAAAATGTAGAGGAATTTTAATCCAGCAACTTGGCTCCTCTGGTAAGGCATCAAAGACATTCTAGGTCCATGTGATCTGGTTGGAATGACATACCTTTAATCCCTCTGGCTGGAATACACACACACCCTTAGGAATGGCCCTTTAATCCCAAACAGTGAAGGCAGAGCTAATTTGTAGAAGGAAGAAGTTATGTTTGAAAGTAACATCTAATTTAGGGACATACAAAGTGTTGGATCAGAGAAAGATTTGACAGAATTAGTCAACTGTAGGATATGCCCAACTCTCATGAGAACAGACAGGAAAGAGAGGCTACCTAACAAGAGAGCAGTAGAGTGAGCCAGGAAAGGAGGAGAGGGTAGTTCAATGAGTGCAGTTCAGTTGAGTTCAGGCAATTCAGTGAAGTTCACTTGTGTTTACTTCAGTGCAGTTTGGTGCAGTTCAATTGAATGCAGTTGAGTTCAGTTGAGTCTGGCCAGTTCTGTCTGGTTTGCATAGTCAGTGTAGTCAGTTCAGTTCAGAATTCAGAGGCAATTTTTCCAAGCAGTTTACTTCACTGAGAAGCTGAGAGAAGCCAGTTTGAATCAGTCACCTTGGAGGGGAGTTTTGGGCCAGAATAGCTGAGTTGAACCAGCTACCCAGAGTTCAGAAAGAGATAGAAAGAGTGGGCTTATTCAGCAGTAAGCCTTTGAGATGACAATTACAACTGGTAAATAAAAGTTACTTTTACAAAACAAAGGGGGAGTGGCTCTGGAGGAGCAGAAAGGTGGTTATGGGGATCTGGGAGGAGTGGGCGGAGAGGAATATGTGGTCACAGTGTATTGTATAAGAAAAAAATTTGTTTCCAGTAAAAATTTAAAAATTCACCGGGCAGTGGTGGCGCATGCCTTTAATCCTAGCACTTGGGAGGTAGAGACAGGCGGATTTCTGAGTTCGAGGCCAGCCTGGTCTACAGAGTGAGTTCCAGGACAGCCAGGGCTATACAGAGAAACCCTGTCTTGAAAACAAAACAAAACAAAATTTAAACATTCAAATTAATTTTCTTTGTTTTAGTGCAAAATAAATGATCATTTATTTATTTATTTTCTACTTTATTTACATTTCAAATGTTTTCACTTTTCCAGATCTTCCCTTTGGAACCTCCCTATTCCCTTTCCCCCCTTCCCTAAATTGGGGTATTCCCCCATCCACCTACCTACCCACTCTCGTCTTCCCTCCTTGGCATTCTCCTATACTGGGGGATCTAATACCCTCAGGCCCAAGGGCCTCTCCTCCCCCTGATGTCTAACAAGACCCTCCTCTGCCGCATATGTGGACAGCACCGTGGGTCACTCCATCTGTATTCTTTGGTTGGTGGATCAGTCTCCAGGAGTATCAGGGGGTCAGGCCAGTTGCCACTGTTGTTGCCTTTCTGAGGATGAAAACTCCCTCAGCTCCTTCATTCCCTTCTCCAGCCCTCCATCTGGGACCTCCCACACCACCTTACTGTTGCTGTGAAGTGACTCTTGGGTATTTCGAACTCTTGGGCTAATAACCACTTAACAGTGAGTACATACCATGTTCATTCTTTTGTGACTGTGTTAATTCGCTCAGGATGATATTTTCAAGATCCATCCATTTGTCGGCAAATTTCATGAAGTCATTGTTTTTAATTGCTGAGTAGTATTCCATTGTGTACATGTACCACATTTTCTGTATCCATTCCTCTGTGGAGGGATATCTGGGTTGATTCCAGCTTCTGGCTATTATAAATATGACTGCTACGAACATAGTGGAACATATGTCTTTATTGCATGTTGGAGGATGTTCTGTGTATATGCCCAGGAATGGAATAGCTGGGTCCTCAGGTTATGTTCATTTTTCTGAGGGTCTGCCAAACTGATTTCCAAAGACCTTGTATCAGCTTGCATTCCCACCAGAAATGGAGAAGTGTTCCTCTTTCGCCACATTCTCACCAACATCTGCTGTCACCTGAGTTTTTGATCTTAGCCATTCTGACTGGTGTGAGGTGGAATCTCAGGGTAGTTTTGATTTGCTTTTCCCTGATGACTAAGGATGTTGAACATTTCTTTAGGTGCTTCTCGGCCATTCGAGTTTCCTCGGTTGAGAATTCTCTGTTTAGATCTGTTCCCCATTTTTTGATAGGGATATTTGGATCTCTGGAGTCTAACTTCTTGAGTTTTTTGTATACATTGGATATTAGCCCTCTATCGAATGTAGGATTGGTAAAGATCTTTTCCCAATCTGTAGGTTGCCGTTTTGTCCTATTTACAGTGTTCTTTGCCTTACAGAAGCTTTGTAATTTTATGAGGTCCCATCTGTCGATTCTTGATCTTAGAGCACAAGCCATTGGTGTTCTGTTCAAGAACTTTTCCCCTGTGCCCATGTGTTCTAGACTTTTCCCCACTTCTCTTCTATTAGATTCAGTGTATCTGGTTTTATGTGGAGTTCCTTGATCCACTTGGACTTGAGCTTTGTACAGGGAGATAGGAATGGATCAATTCGCAATCTTCTACATGTAGACCGCCAGTTGAACCAGCACTATTTGTTGAAGACACTGTCTGTTTCCACTGCATGGTTTTAGCTCCTTTGTCAAAGATCAAGTGACCATAACTGTGTGGGTTCAGTTCTGGGTCTTCGATTCTATTCCATTGATCTACCTGCCTGTCACTGTACCAATACCATGCAGTTTTTATCACTACTGCTCTGTAGTACAGCTTGAGGTCAGGGAGGCTGATTCCCCCAGAAGTCCTTTTATTGTTGAGAATAGTTTTTACTATCCTGGGTTTTTTGTTATTCCATACGAATTTGAGAATTGCTCTTTGTAAGTCTACAAAGAATTGAGTTGAGATTTTGATGGGGATTGCATTGAATCTGTATATTGCTTTCGGCAGGATGGCCATTTTAAATGTATTAATCCTGCCAATCCATGAGAATGGGAGATCTTTCCATCTTCTCAGGTCTTCTTCAATTTCGTTCTTCAGAAACTTGAAGTTCTTGTCATACAGATCTTTCACTTGTTTGGTTAGAGTCACACCAAGATACTTTATATTGTTTGTGACAATTGTGAAGGATGTTATTTCCCTAATTACTTTCTCAGCCTGTTTATCCTTCAAGTATAGGAAGGCTACTGATTTGCTTGAGTTAATTTTGTATCCAGCCACTTTGCTGAAGTTGTTTATCAGCTGTAGAAGATCTCTGGTGGAGTTTTTTGGGTCACTTAAGTATACCATCATATCATCTTCAAATAGTGAAATTTTGATTTCTTCCTTTCCAGTTTGTATCCCTTTGACCTCCTTTTGTTGTCTGTTTGCTTTAGCTAGAACTTCAAGTACTATATTGAATAGATATGGAGAGAGAGGGCACCCTTGCCTAGTCCCTGATTTTAGTGGGATTGCTTTGACTTTCTCTCCATTTAATATGATGTTGGCTACTGGTTTGCTGTATATTGCTTTTACTATGTTCAGGTATGCTCCTTGAATTCCTGATCTTTCCAAGACGTTTATCATGAAGGGATGTTGAACTTTGTCAAATGCTTGTTCAGCATCTAACGAAATGACCATGTGGTTTTTTTTTTCATTGAGTTTGTTTATGTAGTGGATTACATTGATGGATTTCCGGGTATTGAACCATCCCTGCA
Organism: Rhynchomys soricoides; assembly: GCA_019843965.1. Taxonomy (NCBI): domain Eukaryota; kingdom Metazoa; phylum Chordata; class Mammalia; order Rodentia; family Muridae; genus Rhynchomys; species Rhynchomys soricoides. The sequence continues at coordinate 488,362 of JADRCH010000300.1, forward strand.
TCCCTGGGATGAAGCCTACTTGATCATGGTGAATGATCGTTTTGATGTGTTCTTGGATTCGGTTTGCAAGAATTTTATTGAGTATTTTTGCATCAATATTCATAAGGGAAATTGGTCTAAAGTTTTCTTTTATTGTTGGGTCTTTGTGGGGTTTTGGTATCAGTGTAACAATGGCCTCATAGAATGAATTGGGTAGTGTTCCTTCCGTTTCTATTTTATGCAATAGCTTGAAGAGTATTGGAATTAGGTCTTCTTTGAAGGTCTGATAGAATTCTGCACTGAACCCATCTGGTCCTGGCCTTTTTTGGTTGGAAGACTTTAATTGACTGCTTCTATTTCTTTAGGGGTTATGGGACTGTTTAGATGGTTTATCTGATCCTGATTTAGCTTTGGTAATTGGTATCTTTCTAGAAACTTGTCCATTTCCTCCAGAGTTTCCAATTTTGTTGTGTATAGGCCTTTGTAGTAGGATCTGATAATATTTTTAATTTCCTCAGAGTCTGTTGTTATATGTCCATTTTCATCTCTAATTTTATTAATTTGTACACTGTCTCTGTGCCCTCTGGTTAGTCTGGCTAAGAGTTTATCTATCTTGTTGATTTTCTCAAAGAGCCAGCTCCTGGTTTTGTTGATTCTTTGTATAGTTCTTTAGTTTCCACTTGGTTGATTTCAGCCCTTAATTTGATTATTTCCTGCCTTCTACTCCTCTTGGATGTATTAGCTTCTTCTTCGTCTAGAACTTTCAGGTGTGCTGTTAGGCTGCCAGTATATGCTCTCTCCAGTTTCTTTTTGGAGGCATTCAGAGCTATGAGTTTTCCTCTTAACACTGCTTTCATTGTGTCTCATTGGATTTGGTAAGTTGTACTTTCATTTTCATTAAATTCTAAGAAGTCTTTAATTTCCTTCTTTATTTCTTCCTTGACGATGTTATCATTGAGCAGAGCATTGTTCAGCTTCCATGTGTATGTGGGCTTTGTGTTGTTATTGTTGCCATTTTAGACCAACGTTAATCCATAGTGATCTGATACGAGACATGGGATTATTTCAATCTTCTTATATCTCTTGAGGTTTGTTTTGTGACCAATTATATGATCAATTTTGGAGAAGGTACCATGAGGTGCTGAGAAGAAGGTATATTCTTTTGATGCAGGATGAAATGTTCTATAGATATCTGTTAAATCCATTTGGTTCATAGCATTTGTTAGTTTCACTGTGTCTCAGTTTACTTTATGTTTCTAAGATCTGTCCATTGTTGATAGTGGGCTGTTGAAGTCTCCCACTATTATTGTGTGATGTGCAATATGTGCTTTGAGCTTTAGTAGAGTATCTTTTATGAATGTGGGAGCTCTTGCATTTGGGGCATAGATGTTTAGAATTGAGAGTTCTTCTTGGTAGATTTTTCTTTTGATGAGTATGAAGTGTCCTTCTTTATCTTTTTTGATGACTTTTGGTTGAAAGTCAATTTTATCCGATATTAGAATGACTACTCCAGCCTGTTTCTTGGGGCCATTTGCTTGGAAAATTGTTTTCCAGCCCTTTACTCTGAGGTAGTGTTTGTCTTTAACACAGAGGTGTGTTTCCTGGATGCAGCAAAATGCTGGGTCCTGTTTATGGATCCAGTCTGTCAGTCTATGTCTTTTTATTGGGGAGTTGAGACCATTGATGTTAAGAGATATTAAAGAATAGTGATTGTTGTTTCCTGTTATTTTTGATGTTGTTTATGTGGTTATCTTCTTTTGAGTTTGTTGAAAGATTATTTTCTTGATTTTTTTTTGGGTGTAGTTTCCCTCCTTGAGTTGGCGTTTTCCACGTATTATTCTTTGTAGGGCTGGGTTTGTGGAAACATACTGTGCAAATTTGGATTTGTCATAGAATATTTTGGTTTCACCATCTATGATTATTGAGAGTTTTGCTGGGTATAGCAGCCTGGGCTGGCATTTGTATTCTCTTAGAGTCTGTATGAGATCTGCCCAGGATCTTTTAGCTTTCCTAGTCTCTGGTGAGAAGTCTGGTGTAAATCTGATAGGTCTGCTTTTATATGTTACTTGCCCTTTTTCCCTTACTGCTTTTAATATTCTTTCCTTGTTTTGTGTATTTGGTGTTTTGACTATAATGTGACAGGAGGAATTTCTCTTCTGATCCAGTCTATTTGGCATTCTATTGGCTTCTTGTATATTTATGTTCATCTCTTTCTTTAGGTTAGGGAAATTTTCTTTTATAATTTGTTGAAGATATTTACTGGTCCTTTAAGTTGGGAATCTTCACTCTCTTCTATACCTATTATCCTCGGGTTCTGTCTTCTCATTGCATCTTGGATATCTTGGATGTTTTGTGTTATTAGCTTTTTGCATTTTGTGTTTTCTTTGACTGTTGTGTCCATGTTTTCTATGGTATCTTCCACACCTGAGATTCTTCTATCTCTTGTATTCTGCTGGTGACGCTTGCATCTATGACTCCTGATTTCTTTCCTATGTTCTCTAACTCCAGGGTTGTCTCCCTTTGTGATTTCTTTATTGTTTCTATTTCTGTTTTTAATTCCTGAATGGTTTTGTTCATTTGATTGATTGTGTTTTCCTGTAATTCTGCCCGTTTGATTGTTTTTTTCCTGTAATTATTTAAGGGATTTCTGTGTGTCTTCTTTAAGGGCTTCCAGTTGTTTACCTGTGTTCTCTTGTATTTCTTTAAGGGAGTTATATATTTCCTTCTTAAAGTCTTCTATCATCCTCTTGATAAGTGATTTTAAGTCTGAGTCTTCCTTTTCTGGTGTGTTGGGGTATCCAGGGCTGGCTGTGGTGGGAGAGCTGGGTTCTGATGAAGCCAAGTAGTCTTGGTTTCTGTTCCTTGTGTTCTTGCCCTTGCCTTTCGCCATCTGATTATCTCTGGTGTTAGCTGGTCTTTCTCTCTCTGACTGTGACTTATCTTTCCCACAAGCCTAGGTGTTAGTGTTCCCTGGAGACCAGTTCTCTTTCCTGGCTGTTCCTCAGTCCCTGCGTCTGGAGCCCTTCTTCCGCTGGGTTTTCTGCACAAGTGAGCGGATTTCTTTCTCCCTGCTCAGGTGGGCAATTGAGGCCTGGTGGCCCAGGCAGAGGTCTCCCACCACAGTTGGAAGCAGACAGCGTCTTATCTCCCAGCTGTTCCTTAGTCCCTGTGTCTGGAGCCTTCCTTCCTCTGGCTTTTTTTTTTTTTTTTTACAAAATAAATGATCTTAATTCTTAGCTTTTTAATGGAAACTCAGTTGTGCATTTAAAAAATTAAGTATTTGTCTTCAAATCCATACTTTTAGAATTGTTGTTTCAGGATATTTGATCACACTATGAACCCCACAATTGTGTTCTTCACTGGAAAAACCTGTTTCTGGTTTTTGTGTGGTTCAGCACTAGCATACACCTTTAATACAAGAGATTTCTACTAGAATATTGTAAACAGTATTAAATTAAGTCAACCATAGGTCAAGAAGCAGAAAAAGCAACCAGTTGATAGGAAGTAAAATAGGATTAAGAAAAAAAACCATAGAGAGTAGCAAGGATTCAGAAGGATAGATATGAAAAAAATTTAAATAAAAATATATCTTCTATTTGCCTGATATAATTGTTTTTGGTAGGCTTAGTGCCTCCATCTGCTAACTAAGGCCTAATTTTGGAAGCTTCTAGACTTGGTAAAATCTAATCTAGGCCTAGAATGTTTTCAGACTCAGACTTACAGCAGAATAAACTTACCCTTCCTAGTTCTTTTTCAACTCTTGTTGGCTGGTTCAACTCAGCTGTTCTGGCTCAAACTCCTATCTAAGTTGACTGATTCAAACTAACTTCTCTTACTTCTGACTGAATTGCCCCACCTGGCCTTAAGCTAACTCTAGAAATCTATTCTAATCTTTGTCTCCTTCTTTTTCTCTGGCTTGTTCTGTCTTCACCTGTGTCTAGCTTGTTCTTTTTTTCAACTTGTCTGTAAAACTCTCCTGGAAAAATTACCTCTTTCTGAGAGTTGGGTGTATCCTATAGCTGACTCATTCTGTCAAATCTTTCTCTGATTTGTCACTTTGCCCCTTAATTAGACATCACATTCCAACATGGCAGCTTCCTTCTATCAACTAACTTTATCTACATTATTGGTGATTAAATGTATATACTAAGGGTGTGTCCATATTTCAGCCAGATCACATAGACCTAGAACGTTTTTGGATGTAATCCCTTGTCAGAGCAGCCATGTTTCTGGATTAAACTTCCTCTACATCTTTCCCCTTTCTGTTTAAGCTAAAAATCATACACAGTTTAACTATTACAACAGAAACAATTCTCTTTCCCATAACCTTAACAATTTGAATGTCTTTCTGAAGATCTGATTATGTGGTAATCCTTCATAACTGAAGTCCCAATCACCTGTCTTTCAGCAATTGTCCATTTCAGCATCAAGGTTTTCTAGTGTGCCAGTTTGTCAATCTGTCCTTTCTCAGTTGGCTTGTTGAGCTGTTCTCATGCAGGGGCTGGGGTTGGGAGAGATCAGCTTTCTGTGTCATCTACATTGCTGTCTTTCTGCATCTCTTTATTCCTTGAGTTGTGCCTTTTACTTGGAGATTATCTTCATCAATTTTGATGGAATCCATCGTTTCTCACCACTGTGATTCACTGTCCCAGAGGGTCCTGGGTCATTTCTTGCTCTGGCTTGAGGCTCTAAGAGCTTTGAAGTTTCCCTAGTCTCTTGGGTATCCAGTCAATCTCAAGGAACGGATGCTTCCTCTGGAGCTGATCCCAGGCGAATTTCTTTTCTGTGGCTTTCTGTCAGATGCCTCCTGCCCTCTACTATAGTTCTGTCAGATGCTTTTTGCTTTCTGCAACGTTGGTGGACTTTCTCCTTCTCCAACCATATTGGAGGTAGGATGCTGGGATGAAAGCCTGCTAGCTCAGAGAAGCAGAGAAAGTATCTAGCTGACCTCTTTCCACAGCCAATGTCCCAAAAGGATAAGAAAGTTCTCCTCCTCCATTGTGTCTCAAAGCCCCTCAGAATACATGTCCCTCCCTTCTGTTTCTCGTGCATCTATTTGTCTTCCTGACTTCCTCCTACTCTCTCTGTTTCTTCTCTTCACTCCCTGTCAATTTGATTGTTTGTTTCACTTTTCACCTATAGTGGACTTCATTTAATCCTGTTTACAATAAACAGAAAGCTCTTGGATTAAGGGTATGTGCTAGGACTGAGTCACACCACACTGAAAAACAGGTTTTTCCAGTAAATAACACAATCTCAGGGTTCACAATGTGATCAAATATCCTGCAACATGGATGGAGGGATGCACAGGAAGTATAAGGAAGGGACATTGTTTGAAGGAGGTTGTTGTTTGAGACGGCATGAGGTGGGATGTCTGTTGAGGAGGAAGCTCTGCTAGGTGCTTTCTCTGCCTCTCTGACCTAGCAGACTTTCCCTCCATTATCTGGCTCCAGAATCTTCATTGGTAAAATTGAACGATTGAGATTATGTTAAAGAAAAAAAAAATACCAACAAATTGTTTCTCAGAACTGTGTGTTCCATTATCATGACAAAAATATGTGAGATTTCATTCCATGATAAGGATAATAAAAATCAGTGATATGGTAATATTTAAAAAGAATATTTTATGGTCTTAGAGATTAATTAATGGGCTAAAGCACTTGAGGACTTGAGTTTGATCCCTGGACCCACATGGTGGAAGAAAGGAACTAACTCTCTCAAGTTCTCCTCTGATCTCTGTATTTATGGCATTGCAGATGTGCACTGATACACATATGCACATAAAATAAAGAGTATTGTTTGAGAGGCTGGGGAGATGGCTCAATCAACAAAGTGCTTGTAATCTAAGCATGAAGACCTGAGCCTAAATCTCAACACTTATGTAAAAACAAACAAAACAAAGAAAAACAACAACAACAACAACAGCAACAACAAAATGGTGAAGTGCTTGTAATCTCAGGATGGTGAAGTTAAGATAGTAATCCTGGGAGCTCAATGGACAGCCAAGTCTAGCTGAATTAGTGAGCCCCAGTCATAGTGAGAGACTTTGACTCAAAGTATAAAGTTGATGTCTACTGAGAAAACATACCTGAGGTTGGCCTCTGCCATCCACATGTGTGGCCTCTCATCTCAATACTATAGTTTTTAACAAAGATTTGAAAACCTGCCAAGTCATATAAAAATAGAATAAGCATCTAAATGTTATTATTTTTCAGATGAATTTTTGAAGCAATGATTATTTTCAAATAGTTCTGGTTTAGAAAAGTAATCATAAAATACATATTTCTTAAAAGTAAAATGGTGAACGCACTGTCAATGTGTCATGGTTTATTGCATTATGTTTCATTTCACATGTAATAAAACTGCTTTAAGGAAACATAACAAAAGGATTACCATTAGGATTTTTACATAGGTTTGTAGTAATTGTTAGTGTGAAAAAAATGAGAAATCTATGTAGTTCCCCAGAAGTAATCCTGCATTCGATGTTATTCTCTGGCTGTGTTAGAGCAGTGAATCAAAGCAGGGGAAAATCTATTTCTTTAGTGAAAAAAATTAGTCAGCTTAAAATAAGATCTGAACACTCTATTCATTATTCACAATACATAACATCTTGAGTGTTCTCACTAAAAAACATATTGATTAGTCTCCCATGTAGCAGCATGACTTCTGTAAGCATGTAAGTTATTCACAAGTAGGCAAAAATGACAATAGAGTATTATATATATATATTTGTCAAGGGTGTACATGGATTCTTATGTGCTATGAATAAACTATTGTGCATATCAAATATTCATTTTTTCTGGTGTAATAAAAATGCTTTTTTCATAGTTGAATTCCTTCCATTATTAAAGACAGAGCAGCACTTTGTGTTTGTAAAGGGGGATATGCAGGTCGTATGGGTGGACGACCACATTTTTGTCTAACTTTCCCCGTGGAATTATTTTGCTTTTTAGTTTGGTTGTAACTAAGTTTGGTTGTACCCCAGTTGATAGTAAGATTTAAATCTTCTGTAGATAATGTACTTGATCGCTTGTGTTGTCTTAATCTAGTACGGAGAGATTTTCTTGTGTTATAGTTTATATGTTTATAACTTCGGCTTGTATTTTGACTCTGACCAGTATGATCTTTTTCACAGATATGTGGGCTTTCCCTTCCAGTGAGACAAATAATATTCTTATGAGGAAGGGAGGGAAGAAATGTTTGAGATGGTGTTTGCCCAGTGGCTAGATCTTGCAGATATGTGGGGAACTGTTTACTAATTTTATATCCAAAAACTAATTTTCTTGAATCTGAATTATCTAATTTGACTGAGCATAGGTCATCCATTGTTATATTCTGATAGTTGTCTGATGGATTTTGGAATGTAGTCAATACTTTAGAATTATACTGGGGAATGTTAGGTAAAATTCCAGTTCTGTTTTGTTTTAAAAATAAACCAGTACCAGGAATAAAAAGTTTTGGCTCTTGCTGCTTCGACAGATGGGTGATGTCTTTGTTTGAAGCCAACTGATGTGCTTGTCCATCCATGGCTGTGCTTTTCCAGATCAGAGGGTTATATATGACTTGTCTGTCAATAGGGCATGAATTGCACTTGTGGGTTAACCAATTGTCAATACATTTCCTGTGAAACTTGAAACAAAAATGCTATAAGTTCATCAGACACTACTTACATAAAAATTTCCAGCTTAGTTATATATTAAAACTATTGAGCAAAGATGAAGATAATGCCAACTTATCAAGTTTTATGACAATATTTGAATACATTCTTTTGTAAATACAATGCCTATACTGACTGATTTCCATTTAACACTGCAAAATGCAAAGTCCTTTATGTATATCACCTTCCTAGCTTTGTTAGAAATTCACCATTCAAGGTATTATTTTCATGCTAATAAACTTGTAATGAAAACAATTAAAAACTAAAAGTCCATAACCAACTAGAGTTGAAAATGACTCTACCAATCATAACACACTAAAAAACACACATGCATTTTTGCTTATAAAAAAAGTACTATCAGACAGTTTAAGTGTGTCTTTAAAGCTCTGCATGCTTACTTAATGCTATTTTGGGAAAAATATGATGATTAACTATGGCTGTCAAGTGACACTGGATTTTGATTAAATAGTGAGTTCTTATGAATAAGTTTTAGTTAAGGCATTTCTGTCTTTATCTGGAGAACTGTAAAAACACATACACAATGCTAAGATTCTATAGACTTTTTCTATGTCACATGTAACATAAATACATAAAAAAAAAAATGCAGTTAAAGTGCCGTTTGTCCTAGCTAGAAAGTATATAAGGCAGCAAACATGTCATGAGAGCAAGCTACCTCCTCTGCAGGAACGTGTCTACCTGTGCTGTGCCAGTGAGCATCTCTGTACAGAGCACAACCGAAAAACAGAAGGGGTAACTTCAACTGCCACTTTATTTCTCAATTTATTACTAAATTGCCTTTTAGTAAAAGTAAAGGGATGTGGCATTTACCTTGTGAGTACATGGTAGTAGTCTTGTATATTGACCAAGACAAAATGACTTCAAACAAAGTCGGCACTGGTACCCTGGGGCAAGCAGCTTGCTGTTCTTTGTAATCAGCAGGAGAGGCAGAGACTTCACAACATGCTTCGGTGTGTAAAACTGACTGAGCAAGACAAACAGAGAGACCTGAATGCCCATGTGTGATTACAGATCAGAAAGTAATTCAGAGCACAAATTGGCTACATAAGTAATACAATGAAACCCAAAGTTTTCTTGAGTTAGAGATTTATGCTTGTTGCATAGATTCTAAATCTGATAGAGCTGACATCATAAAGAACACAGTTTAATTTAGCCATATCAAGTAGAAATATTGATGAGATTTTTTGTTTATACCTTAAAGTCAACAAAAAGACAACATTTTCAGGGTCATAAGCTGGGATTATTTCAATTCGAGCAAATAGTTAGACATACATTTATAAAATACAAACCAGTTCACTTGTCAACAGATGAGGTGTACAAAAGTAAGCTCAAATACTCAAGGATAGTGATGTCAATTGATAGATGACAGTTTGTGAGAAAATTCCATGTTTACCCCAATATCGTGAGACTAACAGTATAATGTTAAAAGTACTATTAACATATAGATGATAGACTGAAATAACTGGAACTCAGTGCCATTAGAAAGTTGTAAGACAGACAAAATGACATTTAAGAACAGAAGCAGAGCTAAAGGAGATGCGGACCTTATTCACATAGTCAACAAGAAAGTCAATGCTCCCCATTACTCTGCAGATACATACCCATAATGACACACCATTATCCCTGCTTTAAAGATGGGGAAATGTGCAGAGAGAAGTGAAGTTTGTATCCCCAAAGCTGTCTTGATAGTGTGTGCTTGATTAGGACTGGATGTCAATAGGCTGATGCAAGACCCTTGCTCTTCGCCGGGATATGAAATGTTACTTGGGATACATGTGCAATTGCTTAACAAATATGAAACCAAAAACCACACATAACTCATTTAAATTTTTAAAAATTGCAGATCCTGTCATATAAGAAATGTAAATTTTCCTGAGACTCTTACCTTTGCTTTTCTTCAAAACATGGCGTATTTGCTTCTCCCTTATTTTTAGTATCTAAATATTTTACAACTTCTGATCTTTTTTCTACTGATCTCCATCTTTGGTTTCTTTTCTGAAATAGGCAGTAAAAAAGAGTAGATGTTACTTTGTAAATCATTAAAAATTGTTTTCTGATTAAATTAATCAAGGCCTCATATTAATGATATAATATTGAAAGATACTCATTATAAGAATATGTACTTTACCACATTAAAATTACAAATTACTCTCAGATCTCATGTCCTTCTGTGAGTTTACTAGGATGGCTTTACTTTCTTTCTCAACACTGGTTTAACCAATGGAACACTGAGCTACATCCATTACTTTGAATTCATTAAGTTATTTTTAATCAAAATATTATTTATTTTATATGTGTGGGTGTTTTGCCTATATGTATATATGTGTACCATGTGTATTCCTAGTGCCCTCAGGTCTTGGAACTGGAGCTACAGGAGAGTTTTGAGCCATCATATGGGTCCTCTGGAAGAGCAGCAAGTATCTGGATCACTGAAAAAAAATCTCTCTGTCCTCTTCTTTTGTAAGTTCCTAATGTGTCCTGACTGGCATTGCAATCCTCAGCCTTTGAGTAACTGGGATTATAGGTATGTACTATCACACCCAACATCACCCTTCCTTCAATTTTATTTTTTATTTGATCTGGTGTTCTCTCTGACTCTGTCTATCTTTGTCTCAACCCTCTCTCTCCTCTTCCACTCCCAAGTCCATGGGTGTACATGCCATGACACTTACATCTAGGACAGACATTAAATTACAGGAGTAGATTCTCTCTGTTGACCATGTAGGTCCCAGGGATTGAACTTGGGTCTCTAGGCTTGACAGTGAACACCTTTACCCACCAAATTATCTTGCTGGCTTGCTCAGTTCTTCTTAATATAAAAATATTAATTATAACCAAGTAATGGTGGCACACACCTTTAATTCCAGCACTGGGGAGGCAGAGTCAGGTAAATCTCTGAGTTCAAGGCCAGTCTGATTTATAGAGTGAGATAAACCCTGACTCAAACAAACAAACAGACAAAAATTAACTATAATTATAGATGTTT
>JADRCH010000300.1:499401-546273 GCA_019843965.1 Rhynchomys soricoides
CACACACACACACACACACTCCCACGCACGCCCACGCCCACATATATATAGCTAGGTTTCACTAAGTAGCCCAGATGACCTAAAACATATGACTTATATTCTAAAGTGCTGGGATTACAGGCCTGTGCCACCACACCAGCCTTCAGGAGATACTTTTAAAATGCACAGTTCAAAGGATCCATAAAAGTTCTATGTATTATTTGTGGGCATGAGAAATTTTAAGAGGAAATCATAAAGGTTGTCAGAAGTGTTATGACAAGCCTGCCCACTGACTAGGGTCTCTACAACTCATTTTCAGGCTGAGGGCAACAGTGCTTGCTCTTCAGGTTTCTTGGTATTGTGATGGAATTTATAAAGCACCAGTACAAAAATAGTTTGCTTTGTACACACTTACAGTAGAAGTCTAAATGTAATTTATAAATTAAAATTCAGTTCCTCCCTTCCAGAGTGTTATCTGCTTTTCATTCTCTTAGATTTGCTCATCTTTACGGCATGACCAATGGCACATCCACTTTCAGTGGGCACTTACCTCACGGAACGCAAAGGCATGGGAAGGGTGGTAGCAGCTGTCAAAGCACTCCTGGCATAAATGATACTCCACACACTCAGTGCACCTGGAGCACAGCACATCAAGACACAGGAGAGAAAAACCTCATCACTGCCATTATTTTAGGTGAGAAAGTTGACTCACATCCCTGTGAATGACCCCCATCCCTGTGAATGGCAAAGCCTACCCTAGTCACATTGAATTAGTTTCCTATTGCTTCTGTAGAATGTCCTATAAATTTGTTAGCTTAAATAGCATCCATTGATTATCAGAGGGATCTGTAGAATGGAAGCTTGGTGAGTTTCAAAGGGATAAACATACAGTGTTGGCCCAGCTGTGACACTTTTTCAGGCTGCAGAAAAAAAATCTGTTTCCTTGGTTGTACTGTACTGTAAAGGCAGCTTACACGTCCTAGCTTGTGGTCCTTGCTCCATCTTTTTGGTAATTAAGAACACTTTCTGCCTCTCTTCCATAGTCTCTTCCCCTTTCAAGAGCTCTTGTGATTATATTGGGTTTATCCAGGTCAGGATCATCTTATTTAAAGGTCAACTGATAAGAAACCAGGATTCTATTGCAAAATTTATTGCTGCCATTTAACCTGACATTCAGATTCTGTGATAAGCTTGTGGGTCTACTTGGGAGACTGTTATTACTTTGTCTTCTCCGTGTCCTTTTCATGATGCTTTCCAGATTAATTTAGGTCCCAGTGATTTCTTTCTTTAGAGTTCCATGTGACCTAAGCCCATAAGCCCATAGACAGATGATATGTCCCATGCTGCCTCACTCTTCAGTTGTCTCATGAAGGGTAGGGTTACACTTAGCATGATTCTTTGGCCACAGAATATTCTTTTTTCTTCCCCACAAAATGGAAAAGATAAATGTATGAAGTCTCAACAAAAACTATTTTAATTTTAAACTGTAATTTATCACAGAAACCAAATTTCAAACTTATGCTATTTAGTAAACAGTTTCCCATATAGGATTTTAGTTTCCTTGCTAGAAAATTCAGCCTTGAGAGAATTAGCCAGACAAGCTTTTCTTTTTCTTTTTCTTTTTCTTTTTCTTTTTCTTTTTCTTTTCCTTTTCCTTTTTCTCTTTCTTTTTCTTTTTCTTTTTTTGGTTTTTCGATACAGGGTTTCTCTGTGTAGCCCTGGCTGTCCTGGAACTCACTCTGTAGACTAGGCTGGTCTCAAACTCAGAAATCCGCCTGCCTCTGCCTCCCGAGTGCTGAGATTAAAGGCTTGCGCCACCACTGCCCGGCGGGTAGACAAGCTTTTTTAAATCTAAATTTTCTAGTGTTTAGAAGGCTATTTTCCTGAGAAATAAGAAAAATATGTCCTCAAACACTTCAGAAGACACATGCTCTAGTTTATTTATTATTTCTGTCCATGTGTGTAGATTCTTAATAATCAAGATCATGAACCAGAAATGCTGCAGAGTAGCTGGGATAAAAGCTTAAGTAACTGCACTTTAACATACATCTGCTGTTTATGAACTAATACAAAAAGATGGACAGCTGTGTCATGACACACTAACAAAGGGGAAACTACTGCTCATATTTAGTACAATTTGGTTTGGGGGCTGACTGAAATGTTCAGTACATTAAGGAAAGAGTGTAAGGTGGAGTCACAAATGTCACAGATACAGCTTCACTTTGTAATCAAGGAATTCAGAACAGGTAGTTGTTAACCAAATCCTTAGACAAGTTTCGAGAAGTTTCCCTCAGATGAGACTGAGCATGGAGTAAGGAATCACAGTCTAGAAGGAATCAACTTAGTGGTTTCCGTAAGGACAATCCTCTAGGACAGAAAACAGACAACTTGACCATCATTAACAACTACAGGGCAATAATGTTCCACCATCTTTGATAGAATCAGTTAAAGGGTGTTAACCTTTTGAGGAATACCTTAGTACAAGTGCTAGGGATTTTTCTCTTTCACCCCCCTGGTTCATTTTCACACCCTTCTCTCTCATACAGGAAATTTGGTCCCTAAGTGTTCCAATCCACAGTTTATCACAATGTTTAAACTATCCATGCAACAGTTGCTGAAGACCATCATTCATAGAACCATCATTCCTGAGCTTGCCCACCTCATGCTAAAAGTCTATGCAAATTTTGTCCTTTTTCAAGTCAGATGACTCCTTGGGGCCCTCTTTGGCTAGCCATTTTCCAATTCTGATTTCTGTTAATGATTAATTTTCTTCAGTGTAGCACAGGCTTAAAACTGAAGAACAAAGGTATAAAGTATTGCTGGTGTTAAAAAAAGTTCCTATTTCATCAGAAAGTTAAACTAAATATTTCATTTGGCTGATAGTGGTCTAATTTCAGGAAAACAGAAAAGTACATTGATATATTTCAGGAAAATTTTAATGAAGATTTAAATAAAACATTTTTAAAAATATACAACTTAAAATTTTATTCAAGGAATTATAGTTACCAAGGCATAATAACAATTGTACAGTTGTGGCAATTTTAGGGAGGTTTGGGGTTGTACATAAAACAGTCGAACTGTTTTCTCTATGAACAATATCGTTTTTGTTAGCACTGAGGTGAATATGAATGAAAACAAACAACCCTGAGGGCAGATGGAGCTACACTTTACAATTTGGGGTAGGTGGAAATGGATTTAAAACACAGCCCATCCAGCCAATACCCTTCTATGACTATTGGGAGACTTTGGCCATGACCCCCTCATCCATGGTCCACAGTGTTACAGGATGTGAGATATCCTGTAACAGGACCCTGAACATGGAAACTAACCTAGGGCAAAAAAATAAGAATAAATGCCAGGGTTTCCAGATGTTGCTTCATAATCAACTCATATGAGAAGGCAAAGCCAATGCTCTTGCAAAAGCAAGGATAATAAAATGAAATCCCAAGCAAGCTGGCATCACATAAGGCAGACGCAGGGCATGAAGGAGAGAGAGGGGGCAGCCTAAATGCCAGGAGCACTAATGCTCAGAGTTGTGAGCACTGGTGACTTACTTGTAGCACTTCCCCTCAATTGGCAGCTGCTCACAGTTATTACAGGGAATTCCAAGGTGTTTGTCCAGTCGTTCTTTCTCAGATATAGTCATAAGTTTGTTAGAGTTTTTGAACTCTTCCAAGATAACTTTTAATGGTGCAAACTCTTCCCTGCACAGCGGACATTTTACCATGGAGCTGTCCGACACCGTGTCTTGGTAGTTAGCTAAGATCCTCATGCATTTTATGTGAACATTATTACCGCAGCCAAATCTATCAGAAATAAGATTCAAGTGTTATCACTCATCGTCTGTATTTGTTATAAATATTTAAGTAAATTAAAAACCTCTTTGGGAACATTTTCTTCCTTATAAGATGCACTTTGAACTGATTTCTAGATATAGCTGCATTACAAAGAGACAAAAATCAAATTTACCATCTTTATCAGAATTCCAAATACAAGCTTTTTCCTTTAGAGGAAATGGTGAAAGATTTACATCATAAAATTATGTTTCATTCATAAGGCCAGAATACGTGTAGCTTCAACACAAATGAGAGTTAAAATGTTAATTCTTTCAATAGAGGGGGTAGCTCCTACCTTCCTTTTCTCTCTTTTGCTTTATTGAGAAATCATAAGACATCATAAACATGTGAGTAATCTCTGGTGGGAGAAGTAATGTTTGGGGAAGCAGTTAGTACCTTTTAAGCATATGATAAAAGCAACCACATGGAAATGTGCAAAATAAGAGTCAAATATTCGGCAAGTACCCAGGAGACAAAACCAAAGAAGAGAATTAATCAGCAAACAGTACCCTCAACCTCTAAAGTCCAGCTTGAGTACCATGAAGAATATGACGTTCGTTCACTAAGTACAACATTTGAACACCTTAAATTAGAAGATTGAATTTCTTAAAAATTGAAAAGAACATTAGCAACTTCAAAGTAAAATAATCTTTACATGCAGAAAATATTGTCGCAGTCCTATCATTTCCCCCATATAAAGAAAAAAATCATGGACTGGAGAGATGGGAAGTGAGTAAAGGCGCTTGGCACCCAGTGGTCGGGGTAGTGATCTCATTGCTGGAACACAAAGTGGAAGGAGAAAAGTCAACTCCCACAGTTCTCCTCTGGCGTTCACATGTGCCCAGGTGTGTGGCTCCACACACCTACCAAATCTACTAATCAGTCGATCAATAAATGTATAAGGGATTAATAAAAACAAAAACAAAAAATTCTCTCTATTCTTAATAGAGAGGATGAATAACTATGGACTGATACTTCCGATTTTTACCCTTAAAACATAGTCTAGAAATAGTTAGAGCAGGACATCTTATATGATGCATACCAGGAAACGAAAGAACACAAAGGAAATAGAAATCAGACACAGAGGAAGCTCTTATTTTTCCTACCAGGGAGTCTCATAACGTAACTTCCTAGGAATATTAATCTAGAATTTTAGAATAGAAAGACAAAGGCATCACCTGCAGAAGGTGACAGGAAGTTTTTTCTCCAGCAGCACCTCTTGACAAATAGGGCAGATATCCCCTGCACTGACGTCCTTCTGCTTAAGATAACCGTCTTCTTCCACATGTGCAGTCTCCTCACTTACTCGAAGGTGTGGAGTTTGGACCTGATGTATCCCCCGTAGCAAGTCATTTATTTGTCCTTCGGTAAGACCCAGCTGGAAAGCAGCTGGTGGAAAATGTTGAAGCATTAGAACTTGGTGGCAAGAAAGGAAACACAGAGATGTAGGAACAGGTTGAGTTATAGTTTTCTTTCAAATGTGAGAAAGGCAGCACTAGTTGGAATGTTCTAGTCATGCTCACTACTTCTCTGTTTTCTGATTGGAGGAAAAACAGCTAGAAAGGAGCCATTTATAAAAACAGTGTAATTGCCATCACCCTACCTTGTTATTGAAGCTAGTGCAGCCTGCATCACAGGCTTGAGGTGTGATATTACCCTAGGATTGTCAGTGTGCTGACATTTGGTCTTTTCATGTGCCTGCAAACAAATACTTTGTCAATATACAGCACTGTTAAAATAAGGATGGGAGACAAGGCTCATTGGTTAAGAGAACCATATTGGACTTGCCCCAGCACCCTTGCAATTCCAGCTCCAGAGACTCCAACAGCCTCTTCCTGGTCTCACTGGACACTGCCACATAGGTCATACACCCATAGAGACATACAAAATATAAAGAAAAAAATAAAAAGAAAGAAAGAATAAAAGCTTGAATGAATTAAGCAACAGTAACAATAAATACATAGAGGGAAAATAGGGGCATGTAGATATGTACACATGGCTAGTGTCTGTTAATGAGTGGACAACAGAGAGGTGGCTCTCTATTAGATAATACTGTGGCTTTTCCTGTTTTAGTTTTGCATCCACAGAAGAGAGAGTTTTGTTCATCTCTGTCATGGCAGACTTGGACTCCGCCATTGCCTGTACCCTTGGGATGTACATTCTTGAGTTATGAATTTCCCACATACCATTGCTCCTACAAGCAACTGTGTTGTATGTGGTTTTAGTCTTAGAACTTGAGATTCTTTCTCCCCATCCGTGGCTCCTTACCCTGTCTGCCTTCTCTCCCTAACATAGCACAGTTTAAATTTTTGTCGTTAGTCCCCCGAGTTCTGCTAATGTTGTATATTTTAAATACATGTAAGTTAAATATTATATGCAGGGGTGTGAAAGCTCTTGTTCTCTTGGAAAGATCCCCTAATTAAACACTGAACCAACTGCAAAACTGGTATTTATGTTGCAATAAAGAAACCTTTTGTATCTTGTCTGCGGTGGCATGGCAGGTGCAGGTGGACTGTGGGAGGAAGTCAAACTTTAATTACCCAGTACGTGGAGAAGGAGTGTTATTTGTCATAGAGAAACAGCAACATCTGCTCTATTAAAAAAAGGAGAATATAAAAAAGAAAATGAACAAAAGATTGGACATTTAAGAATTTCACAAAGGAAGCTGCCCAGAAACTGCTTTGTGTGGAATAAAATGAGTTAGACAATAATAGAAGCACCACGAGGTCACACAGAAAAAGCAGCGTATGAGCCCAACAGAAATATTCTGTAAGACAAGAGCAAATGAGCTAGCCTTGTCTAACAGCCTCAATCTGTCTTACGAGTTAAATTTTGTCCCGCGCTACGGTCTCGCCAGCAAGAACGACGCGGCACACATAGGATCCTTCTGCAGTAAAGCTTTAATGCATCTTGAGAGGGAGAGCATAAGCTTGCCACGAGTGGAGACCCTGAACAATAGAACACCCGTCCCTTATATAGGTCACAGCGCTTGCCTGGGACGTGGAGCTTCCCATTGGCTCCCCGCACATCAGGCCAGATGCCGCCACGAGAGAGGCTGAGACTCTGAGGTGGAAAATTACCAGGTGCATGCGCACTAGCCTGTTTACAACTTGTCCTCGGCCGGATGTAGGCGCTATCTTGTAATGGCGAATGTGGGTGCGACTCGGGCGGCTTCCCACAAAATTTTACTTATCTAATGTTCTTACGGTCTTGAGAACACGAGGCAAACCAGTTGCATCTTTACTACATTTTATTTAGTGTGAGTGTTCCTCTCTTATTTAACCGACCTCTCTCCAGATTCTAATGAGATTTGCAAGGTTCCCGTCCAGCTCCTCGTTTCCATGTGCATTCCTTTATGAATAAATTTTCCTTTGGGTGCTTATTGGAAAAGAACCAAAATATCCTTCGAAATATTTCAGAAATTACACCTCTTCAAAAGTGTCCTTGCATTCCGTATGCTTTCTCTGTGGCTTCTTCCTACTGTTAAACCTATTTCTTTTCTTTTCGTGTGCACTGCTCTAGCCCTTTCAAACTATCTTTTCCTTATAACGGCAATAGTTTCTGGACTTTCTTTTGCTGGCTCTCATATCATGTTTATCACTGTTGGTGCAGGGTGGAGGGCGGTTGTTCGGTTTGAATTGATCATTTCTGCCTTGCCATACAGTTGTTTCAGCAAATTACTGCAAGAATTTCTTTCATCTTCCTTCCAAGTGAATTAAAGCCAGAATAATGCAAAGACATTACATTAAATCTATGAAATAAATAAATAATGAATGAAAGTATAAACTTCCTACACTTAAGATGTTGTTTGGACGCATTTGGGATCTGCATAGGAAGGTTTCACATGTGAGAGTGTGGGAACGACTTCTTGCTTAATTTAGTAGGCATGAATAAATCACTATGCATTTGCATCTGCTAGTATTTATATTTTCTATGATTTAGTCTGTTTTGTCTTAAGATTACAGTAATATCAGCAGGCCAAAATGTTTCTCTATATCTTTATTTCTAGTACAGACTTGAGTATGTGGTTAATATCTTTATGCTTTATTAAACATGAACCTAAAACACATAAAAATATTGATACACTTCTGAACTCATGGTAAATCAGTGGAAGTATTTAAAACAGCAATTCGTATGAAAAGCAAACAAAAATTCTTAGTATGATTATTAAAAATTAATGATTAGCTAGGCTCCAAAATTAAAACAAGAAAGCATCATATAAAAGAATATAATAAATTGAAGTGAAATAAATATTGAATAATAAGTTAGTTTTGATATGCTATAGTCAGTGGAACATTAAGACATTTGGCAAATTTACAACAAATACATAGAATTGAAAATAGACAGTGATAGAAATTGTGTGGGAAAAGCAGACTATAGAATTTTTGTTGTTTATGTTTATAGCTGATCATCTGCAGCTAACAATGTTTTTATGAGTATGTTTGTGATGACTTGGATATTATATAAGTCTATTTTTATTTTTGTTATTTATTTTTATGTTAACATATGAAGTAATAGGTTTCCTTACAACATTCATTTTCATACATTGAACTACAAGCAGATCGGATGTTAGCATCTGAAATGTAGTGCTTGAGTACAGATCCTGAGAAGTTATAAAACACATTAGATTTTGAAGATAAAAAACCCACAAATAATAGTTTTTCTAATTTCTATTCCAATTGCACAATGACAGTTTATTTTACTCTTATTAAGTTGAAATATGTTGTTCCATTATTTCTCAGTTTCTTTTTGATTCTTATAAAACTGCAACCTCAACATTGCACATAAGACTCATCTCGCATTTCTGTTCTTCAACTGAAACTTGGAAGCTTGTGAAACTGATATGGAAAGACAATATTAAGATCAGCAAGAATGAGACTTTTGCAGAAAGGATGTGCAGAGATGACTAAGGAGGTACTAAACAGTCAAGCTGTAGAGAACAGGAGTAAGGTGGCTGAATAATGGAAAGAACACCACAGCCAGGAAACCTTAGGAAAAGGCGGGGTGTAAAATAAACAGGAGAACAACTAAACACAGAAGAGGAGTATGAGAAGACAAATGAAGAATCGCATGATTTCTAGGTTCAATAAGGAAATAAAAGGAGAAGTCAGAATGGGAGCTGACTTGAAGAATGCCCAGCCTAGGCTCATAGATTTGAAAGCTTAGTCACCAGAGAGTCCTGTTTGATCGGATTAGAAGGATTAGTAGGTGTGGCCTTGTGAAAGGGAATGGGTCACTGGATGAGAGCTTTGAGGTTTCAAAAAGCTCATGCCAAGGTTGGCGTCTCTCTGCTTTCAGATCAGGATGTAGCACTCAACTACTGCTGGGGTACCTGCCTGTTTGTTGCCTTGAGGATTATGGGCTAAATTATGGAAGCTGTTAGCAGGTCTCAGGTTAATGCTTTCTTTCCTTGGTCATGGTGTCTCTTTACAGCAATAGAACAGTGACTGAGACAGTATGTGACATCTGGCATATGAGAGGGAGCACAGATCAGGGAAATCAGTTGCTCAAAATGCCCATGGGGCCTTCAAAATGAGCTTTCCAGACAGCAGCTGGAAAGGTTGGTCTGTGGCTAAGTGGCAATCAGCAGTACAAAATTAACCACTAGAGTTGTACAAAGTAGGAGATATTTCTGAAAGACTATGTGGACTTAAAAGACCAAGAGGAAACTACATGTGAAAACTCCAATGTTAATTTATTTTTTGACATAAGCTTAAAATATATTTGTATAATAGTTGGGTGGGGGAAAGAATTTGACTAACTAAAAGTTTTGAATTAAAAAATTTAAATTAGATTGTCACTTTGATTCTTCATGGCTGGCAAACATTAATTACAAAAATTCAAAATTTGGGTTTGGGGCGACACATGAGGAGGTAGAACCTCGCAGCTGCCGAG
This sequence comes from Rhynchomys soricoides, assembly GCA_019843965.1. Classification (NCBI taxonomy): domain Eukaryota; kingdom Metazoa; phylum Chordata; class Mammalia; order Rodentia; family Muridae; genus Rhynchomys; species Rhynchomys soricoides. The sequence continues at coordinate 509,112 of JADRCH010000300.1, forward strand.
CTGTCCTGCCCCTAGCTTCTGACGGCATTTCCCATGGCCGACTCTGCTGTCCCCTCTGGGCTCAAGTGCCCGGGCTCCTACCGCCCATCGAGACACTACCGGTACTAACCAGACCAGTACCTAGAAACCAGGAGATGCATGTAAAAGGCTGGCAGAACTGGAGGCTGCTGCACAAAAGAAGGTGGAGTGTGAAAGGAGAGCTGTGTGCATCGTAGAGCAGCTCTTGAAGAAGGACATCACAGAAGAATTCCTGCAATTTACACAATTTATAGCCACCCCGCTGACAAAATTTCATTTAAAATGTGAAGATCTTGAAAAGTTAACCATTATATTTAGAACCAGCTACTAAAAAGAATGAATTCCCGCACTGGTTTCTAGAGTTACTGCTCACTTTGCAGTCCCACCAGCACCTAATAAAGTCCCTCTTTCCCTACATCCAACACTTGTTTTATTGATTTGCCATTCTGTCTCGGATAAGATGAAACCTTAAAGTTGTTTTGATTTGCATCTCCCTAATTGCGAAGGATGATAAACATTTTTTGAAGTTTCTTAGCCATTTTTATTTCTTCTTTGAGAAGAACTCTCTGTTCAAATCCATAGCCCATCTTTTTAATGGGCCTTTGGGTTTTTTTTTTTTTTTTTTTTTTTTTGGTGGTGGTGGTGGATTTGTTTTTAGTTCTTTATACCTATCAGATAAGTAGATGGCACGAATTCTCTCCCAGTCTGTGAGCTTCCTCTTCTCCTATGCCTCAGTTTCTAGGCAAATGGAGTCCTATTGTTTTCCTGCCCCCGTATCAGAGGATAGTCCCATATTTTTTTCCTCAGTGTTTCACGTTTAGGTCTCTGATGCATTTGGAGTTAGTTTTTGTGAGATGATAGGCATAGCTCATCAGTTTTGCTTGGTTTATGTTACTTGTGGTTTTTTCTCTTGCAGCTTTCAATATTCTCTCTTTGTTCTGCATTATTCAGTGTCTTAGCTATGGTTAGACCATAAAGAATTTATTTCTTATTTGGTGCTCTGTGTGCTTCCTGTATCTGTATAGGCATGTGTGTTGGCTTAGGATGCTTCTTCCTCATCTATGCCTATAATTTGAAGGTTTAGTTTTGTTATGGAGTCCCACAGTTCCTCCATGTTCCTGAGCTTTTAAATAAAATAAATCTTTGCCCTGTGAAGCAAAGGCTTTTCCTTAGGGAGGTGAGCTCAGATTGGCTTGTATAAACGTCACTTTTCAAAAATCCTTAAAAATACAGTTAGTTTGCAGCAGGAACCCCAGTGGAATGATAGGGACACCAACTCACCCCCCAAAGGTTCAACCCAAAATTTATCCTGTCTACAAGAAAAAGCAGGGATTAGGGATGGAGCAGAGGCTGAGGGAATGGCCAACAAATAACCAGCCCAACTCAAGACCCATCCCATGAGCAAGCCCCTGACACTATGGGACCCGGAGGAGATAGGAACTCCACAGGAAGACCAACAGAGTCAACTAACCTGGACCCTGAAGATCTCAGAGACTGAACCAGAACCAAAGAGCATACAGAGCTGGACCCTCAGCATAAGTCAGGAGGGAGTAACTGTCTAATTCCTTATATTTGATTTTCCTAACAGATCTGAGAGAGTTGCCTGAAATCATTCCTTCTTTTCTCCATGGTGTAGAGCCCAGGGCTTCATACATACTAACCAAATATCTTACCACCGAGCTACACTTCTAGACTCTGTTCTTGCTTTCCTGCCAAGATACCTAGGTGTCCCCCGCACAGGTGTGCAGCTTGGTCTTCATGTGGGTCCCAAACAACTGGAGTGGGGGATGTCCTAAAAGCTGTTGACGTCTATGGGGTATGTTCTTCTAGCTCTGGCCTCAGTGGGAGAGTATGTGCCTAGCCCTGCAGAGACTTGATGGGTCCAGTGGTGAGAAACCCAGGGTAGCCTCCACCCTCTCAGAGGACAAGAGGTTGGGAGAAAGGACTGTGGGAGGGGGTGACTGGGAGGAGGGGTAGTGAGCAGGATGTAAAGTGAATAAATAAAAATAAAATGAAAAAAAAAATTCAAAATTTAGTCCTTAGGTTGAACATCAGGCAACTCCTAAGTTACAGGTATTACTTCTGTACAGACAACAGTATCTGTATAAGGAAAGTTTTTTTCTTCTAATTTTGAGGTCATTAAAACCAAATTTAAGGGGAAAAAAAAAAAAAAAGCTGAACAGTGGTGGCGCACGCCTTTAATCCCAGCACTTGGGAGGCAGAGGCACGCAGACTTCTGGGTTCCAGGCCAGCCTGGTCTACAGAGTGAGTTCCAGGACAGCCAGGGCTACACAGAGAAACCCTGTCTCAAAAAACCAAAAAAAAAAAAAAAAAAAAAAAACCCCCAAAACAAAACAAACAAACAAAAAACCCACCAAAAAACCAAATTTAAGTAGCATAAAAATGTCCAAAAAACATTTTTGCACAAAAATGTCAACCAAACTATTTTTTTTAGTTTGCTTGCCTTCCTTCCTTCCTTTTTTTTTCTTTTTTCTTTTTTTGAGACAAGGTTTCACTATATAGTTCTGGCTGCACTAGAACTCACTCCGCAGACCAGGCTGGCCATGAACTCACAGAGCATTGCCTGCTTCAGTCTCCTGAACACTGGGATTAAAGGCATGTGCCACCATGCCTGGTTTAGCTAAGGTAGTTTTGAAGGTAAGTATGTGTCCTGGTAGTTCTGGGACCTGAAAAATTTTACTTATTCTATACAAAATTTATAAATAAAACCACTGTGAATCTTTGTTTAGAATAAGGAACGTCATTTTCTTCCAAATAACACCATGGTTTCATCTCTGACTTTTTTTCTAAATTTAAATCTTCTGTAAACTTTTTTTATTTCGTTTCAGTTTTTATGTACTTTGATTATTAATGCGTGCCTACTCCTTCAGGTGAACATGCACCACATTGTACATGTGGAGTGCAGAGGACGTTTCAGGGGTTGGGTCTCTCCTTCCACTATGCTCAGGGACTGAATTCAGGCCCCTAGGCTTGCCCCGTATCTACCGGCTGAGCCATCTCTGTGGTCCTACCTGCCGAGCCATCTCTGTGGTCCTACCTGCCGAGCCATCTCTGTGGTCCTACCTGCTGAGCCATCTCTGTGGTCCTCATCCATGTTTTTATTAAGTTTGAGTGTGATATACACAATCATATTTTTTATTTAAGGTGAAACTGAACTTTCTGAACCCTAAGAAGTTTGGGAAGAAATAGTTACTTGATTCTTTAGGAAAAATAAGCATTCAAGTTTAGAATAGGTTTCAATAAAACATTCATAGTTTTGTTCATTTCAAATTAGTAAAGTATTAGAAATAAAAAGTCAGAAACTTACATTCATGATTCCTTGGAAGCTTGAATTTTTTCAATAACACCCTAATATTCACAAATAGAAAAAAATAAAAACATTTATTTAGATATAATCTTAAAACATATTGTTTGAACATGTAGACTATAAAGAGAATAATTTAATGCAGAAAATGTTATAAATAAACTTAAACTTAATCAATTTTCTGTCAATTGTAGCTATGTTTTAAGGTAAGTTGATGTGAGATTGACAGGCAGTTTATGGTGTGCTAAAGGGACTGATTACTGAGAGAACACTTCTATTTCTCAAGACACAGTTCTTCCAGGTATTCCCAAAACTTCCATTCACTTCCTTACAAGCGAACGTCAAGTGACTGTTTTTCCACATCTACCATTTTAATGCACAGTATGTGCACTTTCAAATCTCACTAAAATCGTGACTTTAAAGAGTGTGAAAACACATATTTTAAAAAATATAGTAAATGTGCTTCAGCATTAATTATATTAATATTAATATGCACAAATATTTGTAAATCATTTCCACTTAGTTTATGGTTAAAATATTATATGAAATGAGTTATAGTATATTAAAATCAGAAAAGAATAACCTTCCCCTGCCTTGTCATAAGATGATATTATAAATACCTATTGTAAGCATCACGGTGACACACTGTACATTTGAAAGGCCAGTGTGTTTGTCTTTCTTTCAGGTAGAATCAGTATCCTACGTTAGTAGAAGTTAGTAGATATTTAATAAAAAGAACAGTCCCAAACAGGGTAAGCAAGCTGAAATGAGGCCCCTGGCACACATGTAGCAGGCATGCAGCTCAATCTCCATGTGGGTGGGGCTCCTAACATCTGCGGGGGGGGGGGGGGGGGGGGGCGGGGCTCTCCCTAAAGCTGTAGCCTGGCTGTGGTATCTGTTCCCCAACAGGGCTGCCTTGTCTGGCCTCAGCGGGAGAGTATGTGCCTAATCTAGCAGAGACTTGAAGTGCCAAGGTGGGAGGGTACCCAAGGGGGTACTCGGAGGAGAAGGGAGGGAGATAGGGCATGGCCTCTGCAAGAAGGCAGATGAGGAGGGGGCAGAGTTTGGGGTGTTAATAAATAAATGGTTTTTTTTTTTTTTTTAAAGTTGAAAACAAAAACAACAAAAACCCAAGCCAATCAACCAAACAAAAAGAAAGCAAGAGACACAGGTATGTGCTATCATGCCTGGTTATAGATTAGAAGAATGCATTTACTGGGGCTGTAGCGATGGCTCAGTGGTTAAGAGAACTTGTCCTTGCAGAGGACCTGGGTTCAATTCTCCACACCCACGTGGCAGTTCAAAACCATCTGTAACTTCCATTCCTCTTTTGACACCCATGGGTAACATACACACTCTCTCTCTCACACACACACACACACACACATACACACACACTAAAATACATCTAAAATGTTTTGTTTAAAGGGTGTATTTACTTATTTGTTGGTGTGAGTACAGAAAGGCAAAGCAGACTTAAGTAGGGCCTACTAACTAAATGGTGAGGTTGTCTTCTGTGTGGGGAAGATAATTATCCAATGCAGAGTCGTCCCTTACACTGTACAAGTTTCAGATTTGAGAAGATCTTTCAATTAGAGTCCCCATTTTTATCTCAAAATATTTATATTGAAATAAAAAAAATGTCTGAAACCTGACATATAGAAAACAATACAATTTTCACGACAGTGTTTCAGGAGGCAGGAAGTTGTTGTTGAAAATAATGTCTCCAGCGTAAGCATAGATTTGAGTTAGGTTTCACCTTTGTGCACAAAATATGTACTAATCTTTTTCTACTTTATATTAGTAAATGTTTCTCAACTGGTTTACTCAGTTCTCAGACTGAAATAGAATACTTGCAATCCTAATCATGCTGGTAAATTATGGCCATTTCAGTTTTTACCCTCAATACCAAACTTCTTTATTCTTGGTGTATTCAAACACGAACAAAGGTAACACATGTTCTTTATGGAAGGCCATTGCTAACAGTCACTCACCAGCATATGTGCTTACATAGTTCCCCCCTCTTCAGAAACGCGGGACAGCTGCACTCATGTGGGTTTCCAAGCAAAACCTTTAAAGAAAAAAAAAAAACCAGTTAATTTTAAGAGTTAGGGTAAAACTAAATTGATAAAATAACTAGATTAAAAGAAATTTCAACTATTGATCTGTTTAGTGGCTCTGAACATTGGATATGATCAAACAGGGCCTTCTGAGAAATATTCTCTTTTAACATTCAAAACTGGGTTTCTACTCCATTATTCTTGGCCTTGGTTAATAACTGGCACTTTGAATTAACACATTTTCTAAAGGCCATCTATACTTAGGTGAAATTAAATCTAAAATTAAAAGCTCTCCCTCCAAACCATTACTTTTTTTTAAAAAAAGATAGAGTTAAATGGCTTTAGTAAAATGGCTTGCTCACTTTGATTATTTATTGATTGATTGAGTGATTGATTGGTTGATTGACTGTTGAATTTGAACTTTACTTTCGGTAGAGAGGATTAGTTTTATTCAAGACTATATGGGCTAAAACTGTTAAACTCAATAAATCAGCAAATTCTTTTGAATTTGCTTTGAACAAAGCACAGAGTGATAAACTGTATCCAGTACTCTTAACTATGAGACAACACATTTAAAATTTCTAAAGCAACAGGGAAGTGTTCAGAGGCTCATTTTTGACAGACAAAAGCAGGACATGTAAGTATGAAACATCTGTTCTCTTTTAACAAAATGAAATGGGACTCTTTCTCTCACACACACTTTCAAAGTATCAACATTTAAACTACCCTTTAAAGAGCTGTTACAGTCTTAAAAGTGAGCAAAAAGAGAACCATCATAGAAACTATTATAGAGAAACTGATTTTAATCAGCAAATATTTAGAAGATAGTAGGATTCTCATTTGATTTACAGGGCTGGTGAACACCAGCAAGACATCCAGGAATACACATACCATAAACTAAATATTCATATAACCCTCTCCTCTATTTGTTTTTAATACTAAAACTCAAGGTCCATCATTTTACAAGAATTGGACGCAATTCGAGTTCCTAACTATCAAGGAAGACCATTTTCTGGCCAACACAATTTCCTTTTGTAACGTGCACATTTTTAAAGTCTGGGGAGCACTTGTGGGAATGCTTCCTCTTGTGAGGCCGATCTGTTTGCAGGAACTGGGAAGTAGTCTTGGGGCACATCCCCTAAACCACCTCCTTCCGCCCTTCTCCCACCTCCCATCCCCCAATCCCCAAGGGAGATTGGTGGCGCTGTAGTTACTCTGAAATCCCCGTTTTCTGGCTCCTCCTCCCTCAGTAGGAAGCCTGTGGGGCCGATCTGTCTCAGGAGATAGATGCTGCTACTCAGTGCCTGGTCTTGCTGCCAGCTGAGGCTCTCGCTTAAGTGTCTTCGCTTTTCTGAGGCTTTACAGCCTCCGCGAAGCATCCCTGGCGGCAGTGGCGCCTCTACGTTAAGCTTTCTGAGGCGACTTGGGTCTCTATGGCAACTGGGTGCAGCGCGGTTGCCATGGTAACGGTAGTTCTGTCCTAGGCGCCCCAGCTTGCTCCACTCTAGTTGGGGCTGGAGAAATTTCCGAAGTCCATGCTTAGACTTTCAAATCTGAGGTCACAGGCACAGAGGCAAACTTCGTATTCATTTTACTTTTATTATATTAGGGCATTCTCAGACCCAGTTACAGTGTGGGACCCAAAGGATAAAGTTACTGTCTGCGAATTTCTCTTTCATAATCAAGAAACTCACCATGATTGTTAATATTCCACAAACATTTTCCAATGGCTCACAACAGCATACAATTAGTAAATAGCTGAGGGAAGACGGAGAAAAAAGGCTAGCAGATCTGCTAGGTGTGTGTGTGTGTGTGTGTGTGTGTGTGTGTGTGTGCTGCTGTGTAGGTCTTGAAGCTAGGAGAAACTCTTAAGTGTTATGTTGGGTTTGGATATTGGATGTGCTGTCAGTATCCACACCCTGCAAATTGATAGAACTCTATTTTAAGGAGTAAAATTTTACAAGGCTGGCCCAACAATCCGCAAATTGTTTCTGAACTTTGTTTCTATATTCCAAGTTGAGAGCTATCCTAAAATATTAGTCAACAGTTTGAGTCATGGTCACTGAAAGAAAAGCCATGTTGCTGGATTCTTTCTAAGAAACTGAAAGCAGCAGAGAGTTCTGCTTGGTGGGTTGGTTACAGGAAGGAAGGCATCAAACCTATCTTATCAGGAGAGAAAACCACAACTAGATCAGGTCAAGAACCGGAAAAGAAAATGGCAAAGGCACTTCTGTATAAACACTATGAGACCTCAGGTCCAGGGTTTGAACAAAATGAATTTTGTTTTGCTTCCTTATTAAGTAATGAAGAACTAACTACCATACTTCCAACACTGTTATCAGTCAAACATTTTGTTAGCAAAGGAAAACACTATAAATTAAGAAAACCCCTGAGAACAAGATAAACTGTAAACTCATTATATATAATAGTATTTATTATTTAAAAGCTCAGAATTCATGAATGTCAGTTCATGTTTTCTATGTAACAGAATGAGTTTGTTTTCATAATGAAGGTACTTTATGTAGTTACTATTCACTCACCATCTTCCATGTGCCTGAATGTATGTGTACGCATATAGCTATTTAAGAATTTAAAAATCAAACAGCAATAAATATTTAAGCATTTTCATTTTATTTAGAATGATATTTGCTTCATGTGTGATAGGTATTATTTTCAAAAAGGTCACATACTTAAATTAAATGATCTAAGTTGACTGTAGTTCATTCGTTCCATTTGAGGAATGGTAAAAGTACAGAATTCATGTTCTCATGCAAGTTAAGAACAGAAAGCACAGATTGCTAAACAGAACTGTAGTCTAGCTGGATGACATTTGTTTTTATATCTGTCAGTTAAAACTTTAGAAACAGCTTTAGAGTCAGGTGACTAGTCCATATGCCTTCTTCGTCTTTTGAAATTTTGATGACAGGAATAATATTTTTGCAAATATTTTAACTTGAAGAATTAAAATTTCTCCTTAAATGTACATTATTGTTTTTCATGTTATAAGTCAAGGCATATTTTCCCCCAGGGAAGCTGATTGAGCTTCCTGAATTGATAAATTTGCTTAATGAATGAATTATTAATGCAATTGACTATAGAAGACAGGCCTTAGTAAATGACTATATTTCCAACTTGAGGTATAAAAAAGGTAGATTTACAGTGCTGGCATATAAGGAAGAAGAGTAAAGTCAGAGGGAGAAGTCATCTGCTACTCTGTCCATGAATGTGTGTAATTAGCATAAGACTGGTGAACACAGATTGGTTTGAGATGACTTGAGCATGCCTAGGACTGGTGTGTAGAGGAAAATTCTTTGGGAACAGAGATATTGAGGGTTAATCTACTAGAAATCTTCAGTTTTTGCTTTGTCTAACACATAGTAAGAAATATGCTGAGGTATTGAAGGAAGGCAGATAAATGAACTGGATATAATGCTTGACTTCTGTCCTGGGTAGTTTTGTGTTAACTTGACACAAGTTAGAGTATTCAGAAGTCAGTGAAAGGAAGGAACCTTAGTTATGGAAAAGATGCACCATAAGATTCTGCGGTAGGGAATGCTCTTAATGAGTGGTTGATGGAGACGTCTCAATCCATTGTGAGTGGTGCCGTCTCTGGGCTGGTGGTCCTGGGTTCTATAAAAAGGCAGGATGTGGTGGTTTGAATAGGTTTGGCTCCATAGATTCATGTGTTTAAATGCTTGGCTATAGGGAGGGGCACAATTAGGAGGTGTGACCTTATTAAAGGAGGTATAACCTTGTTAGAGGAAGTGTGTCATTGTGGAAGCAGGCTTTAAGGTCTTTTATGCTCCACCCAGTGTGGAACATAGTCTCCTCCTGGCTGCCCAGGGAAGACAGTCTCTTCCTGGCTGCCTTCAGATCAAGATGTAGAACTCGAGGCTCCTTCAACATGCTATCATGCTTCCTGCCATGATGATAATGGACTAAACCTCTGAAACTGTAAGTTCAGCCCCAATTCAATATTTGCCTTTACAAGAGTTGCTTTGGTCATGGTGTCTCTTCCCAGCAATAGAAACCCAAACTAAGACAGGCTGAACTAACCATGAGGAGCAGGCCTCTGCATCAGCTCCTGCCTCCAGGTTCCTGTCCTGTTTGAGTTCCTATCCTGACTTCCTTCAACAATGAACAGTGCTGTAGAAGTGTAAGTCACAGACAACCTTTCATCCTCAAGTTGCTTTGGTCATGGTACCTCATGACAGCAGTTGTAATCCTAACTAGGCCAATTTAGAATGAATAAAGTCACACGAGAACATTAGAGTTTATATTTTCCTCTAGTAAATGTACACAAAAGAAAAAAAGAAGAAACTGAATTCATTGAGCTTAAGACTGAGTAAGGACAGAAACAAGGAGTCCAGTAGAAGATGCCAACAACATGCCATCTTAAGAAAACTAAAATAGTTTCAGTCACAACAGGGACAGGTCAAATAGGCAACACCTATCGCAGAAGTGACTAGTAAGAATCTAGACGACAGTTATGAACTTAAGGCCCTCAACTTTTGTTATCAGACTCGTTTATACACATTTCAGTTTCCTCATGTCCTTTGTACCTTTTGGGGGGAAATGGTGAGTGTATTGTATGATAACTTTAACTGTCCACTTGACACAATCTTCAATCACCTGGAATGAGAGTCTCAATACAAAATTCTCTAGATAAAGATGGCCTGTGGATGTGCTAGTGAGGGATTTTTTTCCTTAATTGTATTAGTTGATGTTCAAAGAGCCATTCTCAATATTGGCAGCAGTATTTCATTGGCTGGGCCCTGAATTATGTAAGAGTCAAAAAGTCAAGCTGAAGAAGTATTTTATTTCCCTTTTCTTGTTTGTAGATGTGGCATGACTAGCAGCTTTAAGTTCTCGTGGTGTGATGACAGCTTTAAGTCCTTGCTTTGATGGACTGTAACCAGGAATTGTGAGCTTAGATAAGCTTTCTCTTTAGTTACTTTTTGCCTGGGTATTTTAATCCCAGCAACAGAAACAAAACTAGAATAGAGTAAGAAATAAGAGATCCTAAGCCTTTTTTGTCTGTTGACTATAATGGCCTTAGTACTTACTCCATTTAGCTCAACTTTAGAATATCTTCTCTGCTGACTTCAGATCTCTGACTTTCCTTAAAAGTCCCAATTCAGAATTACCACTTCTCTGAGATGCAAGTATTCTTCTAGTCTTTTGGTGGCATCAAAATACAGTAAAATTCTGGAGAATGTGGATTCCACCTTCTCTCTCTCTCTCTCTCTCTCTCTCTCTCTCTCTCTCTCTTTAATAAAGAGAAGACTCCTATATCTTGGTGACAATACAGTCTCAATTTAGTGAACTGTCAAGTGGTAAATACAATGGCCGAGTCACAGTGACTAACACCTTTCTTCCCACATGGCAATGCTGTTCCGTTAGCTCATCCAAACACTCAGGAATTCCTGTTATTTCAGTGTACTTGGGTTTGAGCTCTCTCCTTATTGCAACAGCATTTCATAAAGACTTCTGTGTGTATTTAACTCTACTCAACACAATTTTCTTTGACAATAGATATTCTTTTTTAACTAAAATTGTTTAATTGGTAAATCATACCAAATTACATTTAGCAAGGAATCTTTTTTCTTCTTGTAATTAAGGAAAATGGAGGCTAGCAAAGGTGATTGAGTCATTTATAGAAAAATGACTATTTTCTATATCTATTCCCATGAAAGAAGTTGAGAGATACAGCCGCAGAAATAAAGACTAAGAGTGATTATGTGGTCTGGAGTAAAAATGGATTAGTGTGTGTGTGTGTGTGTGTGTGTGTGTGTCATAAACACCTATGAAACTATAAGACAAAGGATACTCTACTTTAGACTTCCAGGGAAAGTGATGTCTAATCCTAAACCCTATGGTTCAGGTCTAAAACAAAGTTTCCCTCACAGGTAATATGCTAAAAGCTAGGTTGTTAGCTGAAGGGCTTTTGGAAAGTGATAAAACCCTAGGAGTGGGGCTCAATGAAAGAAGCAGGCCTGTGGGGCCATGCCATTAGGGATATATTGGTACCCTGTTTTCATCTCTCTCCATTTCTTAGGCTGGTGAAGGAAACAGCTCTTCTCCACCACAAACTACACACTGTTGTCCAAATGTGGTCCAAGAATGTAGTAGTGTGAGACTATTTGAGTGCTTGTGAGAAAACTCCAAGAAACCAAGCCAAGAATCTTGTGATGTCACTTTCTTCAAAACACAGATGTGTTCTTGGCATGTGTTTTCTTGCTCTTCCCAGGTACAGTGGCTAGGAGTGAGTTTACCTCAGACGATCTATTATATGTCTCTGTGGAAAAACATGTTTTTGCCACATGTGGTTTGCCCACCATATACAGCTTGTCTGCCAAGTATGACTTGCTTACTTGTGGGGCTAGTCACCTTGATTGCATGCTTTACTCATGTGACTCTACTGAACCTTCAGAGTTTAACTTGTCTGATGCTCGGAATAAAGTTGGCTATTGTATGATCTTTAGTCTGCTTCATTTATCAGCTCCACTCTCCCTGAATCTCTAGCTTCCAGAACAGTAAACAAGTGGAGGAAGAATGTGAAGTTGGGTGAGATAAGAGAGAAGGGGTAAATGAGAGCAATGGAGAAATCCAGGGAAGGCTTTGCCTTATCTGAAGCTTATAGTTTTTGTTTAATTGTTTTATTTATTTACATTCCAAATGTTGCTCCTCTTCCCTGTCCCACCCCTTCCAAGAGTTCTTCACACCATCCACCCTTCCCTTAGCCTCTGAGAGGGTACTCCCCACCCCACCCTTCTCAACCCACCTGTGGGGCCGTGAAGGCAGTCTGTTTTCTGGTAGAGCCAAGGTTCAAACCCCATGGGCCCAATAGGGGGTAAAAACCCTATAAGGAGCAGCGGCACTTGCCAGGCTCCTAGAAACAGCTCCTGACATGTGCCTATATCTCTCCATAGGTCTGTGACATTAGGTCAAGTAAAAAGGAAATGTCCCTCAAGCCCCTCCTCAGGTAGAGGCATGGGCATGTAGCCTCAAGACATCCCCATGTTAATGAGGTACCTAGAGGCTTAGTCACGCCCCTCCCTGAGGTCTGGGGGATATGGTCTCACCCACACTACTCTCCACAATGACAATAAACACTCTGAAGCCCTAGACTGTCTCTCTTCATCTGCTTGTGGGAAACAATGGAGCCAGCCTTCGCCTAAAAGAGCTGCTGTCTAGCCTCCTACCAGAAGCCGTACCAGTGTTTTCAGCCATGGCAGCTACCAAGCCAATCCAGGTATCGGCTCCATCTGAGATGCCCAGAGCCTAGGAACCCCACGAAGCCAGCTGTTGCGCATGCCCACACTCGCCTGGTGGTCCGTGGAGGTCTCACACTTCCTGCCTCTCCCAGGGGCCACGAGCGCCGGGTCAGACGAACAGGACTTCACTCTACTGCACCAATTGATCCAACGCCCACCTCTCCCCCCCTCACCCCCTTCTCTGGGGCATCAAGTCTCTACAGAATTAGGTGCATACTCTCTGACTGAGGCCAGACAAGGCAGTCCTTTGCTACATATGGGGGGGGGGGGATGAGGGGAGCATGGACCAGCCCATGTATGCTCTTTGGTTGGTGTCTTAATCTCTGGGAGCTCCCAAGGGTTCAGGTTAGATCTTTCTGTGGGGTTGCCATCTGCTTCAACTCCTTCAGTCCTTCTTCTAACTCTTCCATAGGGGTCCGTGACCTCACTCCAATGGTTGGATTTAAGTAGCTGCATCTGTCACAGTCAGCTGCTGGTCGACCCTCTCAGAGGACAGCCATGCTAGGCTCCTGTCTGCAAGCACAACATGGCATTAGTAATAGTGTCAGGTTTGGTGCCTGTGCATGGCATGATCCGAAGCTGGGCCGGTCACTGGATGGCTTGTCCATCAATCGCTGCTCCATTTGTGTTCCTGTATTTCTTTAAATGGGAACAATTCTGGGTCAGAAGTTTGAAGGTAGATTGCTGACCCCATTCTTCCACTGGGAACCCTGTCTGTCTACTGGAGGTGATCTCTTCAGGTTCCATCTCCCCATTGTTGGGCACTTCAGCTAAGGTCATCCCCATTGAGACCTGGAAGTCACTCACTTCCCAGGTCTCTGTGACTTTCTAGAGGTCACCCCTGCCTCCCACCCCCTCAGCTGCATATTTCCTTTCATTCTCCTGACCCTCTGGGCTTCTCTCCTGTCTCCCCCTATACCTGATCCTTCCCCCCTCTTCCCTTTCTCTCCTCTCTGCCACCTTGTCCCCCTCCCTCTGCCTTCCATGATTATAAGGAGGAACACAAGCATTGAAATCAAAGCTGTTAGATTGCTTGCAAGTTGTTTGTGATTATAATTCTTGGATCCTAGAGGAAGGAAGAATACTGAAAGGTAGATAAGCAACGAGAAAGATCCCTTTTCAATTTTGGGTTACTTGGGCTTTAATTTGGACTGTTATCAAAACACTTAGAGAAGATCATGAGAAACAGATGGCTAATTTCTTGAATGAATATAAACTGGATAATCAAGAATTAAAATTGGTGAAAGAGGCAAAAAGCAGACTTTACCCAGACTTTAAATTTGGCTTTATTTGAGGCAAAATCAAAAGAAAAATAACACCACTAACAACCCTGCCTGTGACTGTTACCTCAGCCCCTTACTGGAGCCTCCTTCAGATGTGTCCTCCATTACTTGAAGATGACCTTAAAACATGTGGTGAGGAATTTGGTAATCAATCTAGTCTTGAACTCTCTCCACTTCCTGATGAGAATGTAGGAGAGCCTATGAAAATGCCTCATTTACAGCCTAGGTAAGCTAGAGCATGTCTCAGTTCTTCTCCATCCTCATGAGGTACGCTGGGTACTTCAGTGCAACTTCAGCAACATCAAAATGTTTACCTAATTATGCACCGACCAATCTATTTAATACTCTAGAAGGAAAGGCAGCAGATAGTTCTTGCACATTATCTCCAGAAGTACAGCTATTAGAATTCAGACTAATTGGCTTTAAATTTATTTTCCCAACTATGTTATCTCCTACAGGTTTTATAGCACAAGAGGATAAACCTTTGGAATGGATTTATTTATACCATAAGGCCATGAAATACTGTTTACCTCACTCTTCTTTCTCAACTAGTAAATCATGGAGGACCTGATATGAACAATTATATGGATTTGATTCTTGCTGTATTATAGTATCCTTAACTAACATTCAGCTTTTAAGAGTGTCAGTGAACTCTGTACTTTTTCAAATTTAATTTTTAGATTACTATGGAAGGATAGGACATCATTATTCAGCTGGCAAGCTGTGGGATTTCCTCATACAAACTGAATTTGTGATTATAAAAATTGTCCAACCTTCTTCCACTCACAGGCTGATACTTATTCTATTGACTGTTCATCTAAATCCTTAGGAGGGATTTATGGTCCAGATATTTGTCAGTCTATTAGTATGTCCTTTTCTCATTTCAACAGGTAAAACTGTTAGGTTTAATCATCTATTATGGTTAATTCATAAACTCTCGTGTTTCAGATTCTGCTTAATTTCCAGGATTATTTCCAGAGATAGCCTCATACTTGTTCACATTGTAGCTTCCCTGGTTTTATTGCAGAAAGAAATAAGCAAGCTGATGAGTTAGCCTGCTCTATTTTTACTTCTACAGAACAAAAATTGGGAAGGGGTATCATTGCACATGGGTCCACAGAAACATTATGGAATCCTCTGGCTCCTCTGGCCCTAGGCCGTCGAGGACAGTGGTGGAGGGAAAGGAGACATAGCAAACCTTCAGCTAATGGGCAAAAGGTGATGTGAACCAGATCATCAGAAGTCAAGTCTGAGACCTGGAGCAAGTCAAAGCTCTATGCATCAAGGGAGACATCACTCTAGGATACACACAGAGCCCTATGTCACCTGAGAATCTTTTCTCTGGTGATGTTATCTGCTTTGACTTGTGTATCTGCAGTCAGTGACTCTGAACATATATATTGGTCTTATGTCCCCATCCTCCTTTGCTTTGACTTGTAGATTGGGTGGAACCAGCTTCTCTTATCTTTACTAATGACTCCGTGATTATGCCTGAACCTTGGAATTGTAATAGACTCATTCATTCATCTGATGTCAGGACTGTTTAATTTTTTCCTTGGGATTTAAATCACCCCCAATTTGCATAGTGCATCATAACATTTGAGTTCCAATTAAAGGGAAAATATGGGCTAATAATATAGATCTCTTTTCAAGCTATTCTATAGATCAGTGGTTTCAGCCTGTGAGTGACAACCTCTTTGGTGGTGGTGGCGGTGATCAAACAATCCTTTCATAGGAGTTGCCTAAGACCATTGGAAAACACAGAGATTTACATTGTAATTCAGAATAGTAGAAAAATTACAGATAGAACTGAGTTTAAAGGGAAGTGGTAACAAAAATAATTTTATGAGTGGAGATCACCACAACATGAGAAACTATTAAATTGTCACAGCATTAGGGAGATTGAGGAGCTCTGCTCTAGATATTCCTCATCAATGTAATAATGTAACCACTAATACTGGACATAGTTCTGATCTCATTCTTGGTGGCAAAGTATTATAAACAATGCTTTCACTGTTCTAATATTATTTATTATGTTTAGAATTTGCTTGCTTAGAGGTTACTCATCCATCAGTGACAATTAGATTTATCTACATTACAAATAAAAAATACTCTGAATATCTTGATTTTAAAAAATAAGAAAAGGTGGAGTTTTTTTGTGTGTGCTTGTGGGAAAACCCCAAGAAACCAAGCCAAGAGTCTGTGACCTTAGTTTGTACAATCACCTGAAGATAGTCTTGGAATGGGTTTTCATGCTCCCTCTAGGTGTAGCAGATAGGAGTGAGCTCACTTCTGATTATTCATTATTTGCCTCTATGGAAAAAACAAGTTTTTGTCATGTGTGGCTTGTCCTAGCAATTGTATTCTTTACTTATGTGATTCCATTTGACCCCGAGAATATAAATTGTCTGATGCTCTAGATAACATTGGCGATTGCATGAATCTTTAGTCTGCCTCATTTATTAGTTTCATTCTCCCAGGTCCCACCATCTGTTGAGAAGGAAACACAATGATTTCTTTTTAATCATGGGACCAGAAATAATGAGGCCAAGAAACCATAGTTGCAAACCTCTGAAGATGTTCAAGTTTCTTAGATATTTAGTTATAAAATAGAAAGCTAACTGGCATAGTATTATGCAAATAAGATAAACACTTTGTAATTAGGCACATATTTTGAATATTTATCTCCTATCAATTTTTTCTTTTGGACTCCCCTCTGGAAGCTGTTAGAATACATGGTCTTTAAATATAAAGGCAAAGAAATGAGGAGAGAGTCACAGCCACAGTGAAGCCTGTGAGAGATACAAATGATCAGGGTAATTTGTATGCAGGTGTCTAAGATGAAGCAGTTCAGAAATTTCCAGCTTTGTTATTTTCCAGAAGCTATTGGTAGAACAGAGGATGTGTCAAAAGCATTGAGTGGATTTCCTTTTAAAATAGTTTCAGAGAAGTGAGTACATACCATGTTCATTCTTTTGTGACTGTGTTACCTCGCTCAGGATATTTTCAAGTTCCATCCATTTGTCTGCGAATTTCATGAAGTCATTGTTTTTAATAGCCGAGTAGTATTCCATTGTGTAAATGTACCACATTTTCTGTATCCATTCTTCTGTTGAGGGACATCTGGGTTGTTTCCTGTTTCTGGCTATTATAAATATGGCTGCTATGAACATAGTGGAACATGTGTCCTTTTTACATGTTGGAACAACTTCTGGGTATATGCCCAGGAGTGGAATAGCTGGGTCCTCAGGTAGTATTATGTTCATTTTTCTGAGGGTCTGCCAAACTGATTTCCAGAGAGGTTGTTAGCCCAAAAGTTCGAAATACCCAAGAATCACTTCGCAGCAACAGTAGGGCTGAGTGTGAGGTCCCAGATGGAGGACTTGGAGAAAGGACTGAAGGAGCTGAGGGAGTGTGCAGCCCCAGGGAGGTAGCAACAGTGGCAACTGGCCTGACCCCTCCATACTCCTGGAGACTGATCCACCAACCAAAGAATACACATGGAGGGACCCATGGTGCTGGCCACATATGTGGCAGAGGAGGGTCTTGTTAGCCATCAGGGGGAGGAGAGGCCCTTGGGCCTGAGGGTGTTAGATCCCCCAGTATAGGGGAATGCCAAGGAGGGAAGACGAGAGTAGGTGGGTGGTTGGGGGAATACCCTCATAGAGGCAGGGGGAGGGGAGGGAATGGGGAGGTTCCAAAGAGGAGATCTGGAAAGGGGGAAACATTTGAAATGTAAATAAAGTATGAAAAAAATAAATTAATTTTTAAAAAAGTTTAAAAAAAAAGATAGTTTCAGAGCTTGTTAAATCAGTAACAGAGACAGAAATGTAAGAAACAAACTTCTCGGGAAGGTCTTGGATCTTTGGGTTGTAGTTCCAACCCCAGTAGCAGTGTGATTGAAGAACTTCACATGAGCCCAACCTGACAGGGCCTTATTTTATGTGTGGCCATGTGTCCCTGGACTCCTGTTTGTCTGGCTAGCCTGTTACTGTAAGGCTGAGATATTGCTCACAGGATCAGTCATTCTAACTTCTTTGGGATGAAGTTAGTAACAAGGAAATAGAACTTTTAGTTCTATTTTGGGGCATAATTGAAAAGGGTGGGGCCTTTAATGACCCACTCATGACTGTCCTGAAATATGGTTCTGAAGACGGCTCTGCTGCACACATGGAGAGCCAGTTCCGCTTGATGCCAAAATAACTTTAATAATGCAGGCTCTCAATTTTTCTTGAGTTCTCTTCCATCTACTCCCTCCTCCTCTTTTCTCCGGGGACTTTCACACACTTACACCTCCCCCTAAAATATTGCCATTGCAGTTTATTCTAGATTCTTAACCAGAGAACTGGGCTCAGAGGAAAACAGACCTTGTCAACAATACATTAATTAGATAAAATGTTGAGAGATGCAAAATGGAATTAGAGTTTACCGTATGGCAGTCTCTGAACACTACAGACATGTTCAGGACGTGTTTATCAGTGATAAAAAGCACGATGCAATTCTCTCATGAGAATGACAGGTAAGTCCTCAGCCCACTTCTGGGAAGCAAATAAAACAATTTAAGAAGCTGTTATAGGATACAGGCATGCACAGGTAAATGGAGAATGGGCGACAGAATATGGAAAATGAAAGGCTGTTTTGTCTTAGCAAATGAGTTTTTAATTTGGAATTTTGATGAAAATAAAATCTACTGATTGCTTTTAAGGAAGTTAATTTTCATTTTCTTTGGCATGGACTTTGGTGAGGTATTGTTTGAAAAATCAATGGCTTCTGTTTTTCAATTTCTTTTAAGTAATTGAATTGACACTAAGTGTGTGTATGTGATTCTATAGGATAAAAGGAGAAACCAAAGACTTCTTAGCAGCACTGGGATCCTATGTTTATTCCACTAGGTGTCAGCAGAGCACTGCTCTCAATGTCTTGGCGAGTTTAGTCACTGCTTGTTTGTAAACAGCTTTTACTTATCTCCTGAATAAATGTATGAGACTGAAACTCGACAATGCCATTATCGTGTGCATTGCAATAATTATTCTCTGCCTAATTTTAAAAAACCATTCCAAACTTTTTAGGTGCTGAGCCCCACGGAGGGAACTGGAAAAGGAAAACGACCTCACACAGCTCAGGAAAGACAGTAATGCGAGCACTTCCTGCTTCTGAGCTCAGGGTTTTCAGTTGGTGGCTTTTCTCTTCTGGAGGTTATGAAAAACATTTGAACTATGGGGAGATCAAACGTATAACGTTTCCTCTCTCAGTTGTCTCATTTATAAATATGCTTTAAAGGATACGAGCCGTAATTGAGTAGCTTCATGAGTGAGGAATGATACTCTTGCTCCTTAGAAGACACCTTGTGTCCTTTGGAAGCTAGATATTTTTAACCATTTCCCTCACTGACTCCTAAAGCAGCATATTTGTGTTAGCTTTGTGTTGGCTTGGCCCTGACTTTCTGAATGTAACCTTCCTCTTACAGAAGATGCCCGAAGTCAGTGTCTAGATGTGGGAAAGTCCTTCGTTGTGCATTTCAATCTTCTTCATGTGTCAGAGCTTCTCTTTTTGCTTAGAGTGTAACTCTTCCTACTTTCTGTTTTGTTTTGTTTTGAGACAGGGTCTCACTATACGTCTGGCTGGCCTTCAACTCACTCTGTAGACCGGACTGGCCTTAAATCCACAGAGATTCACTTATATCTGCTTCCCAAGTGCTGGGATTAGACATATGCATCACCATGCCCAGCTCTCATTATATTTTAAATGAAAAAAAAAAAACATGCCTAAGCATCTTTTTCAAAGAACAAGACACAAAATTCATACAAATGTACAGTTTAGGATGCTTGCTTTTAATTTAGTCAATATTTTATTAAGTTTTGAAATATAAGATATTCTGATATGTCAGGAGGTATTTTAAACTTATTAATGATTGTTAAGTACATTGTTTGCAATTATTCTTTTAAATTTTCTTAAAATAGTGGGGAAATTCTATTCTATGATGCTATATTTTGACAGTAAAAATGATTTTTCAATATTAATAAACCCACAATACTAATGTCATAAAAGTGAATGGTTTTTATTTTTTATTTTATTTTTGCTTATTCACATTACATGCTGCTCACTGCATCTCTCCAGTCACCCCCTCCCAGAATTCTTCCCCCATCCCCTGTCCCCTTCTCTGATCCAGTAGGGATCCTCCTGGGTATGCCCCCACCCTGGTACATCAAGTCTTTGCTAGGTGCATCTTCTCCCACTGAGGCCAGTCAAGACAGCCCAACTAGAAGGTCATATCCACGGACAGGCAACAGCTTTTGGGATAGCCCCTGCTCCAGTTGTTTAGGACCCACATGAAGACCACGCTGCACATCTGCTACACATGTGCAAGGAGGCTTAGGTTCAGCCTGTGTAAGCTCTTTGGTAGGTAGTTCAGGATCTGAGAGCTCCAAGGGTCCCGGTTAGTTGACTCTGTTGGTCTTCCTGTGGAGTTCCTAACCCTTCAAGACCTGCAATTCTTCCTCTTATTCTCCCATAAGAATCCTTAAGCTCCACCCACTGTTTGGCTATGGGTACCTGCATCTGTCTGAGTCAGCTGCTGAGTGGAGCCTCTCAGAGCACAGCCATGCTAGACTCCTGTCTACAAGCATAACAGAACATCATCAATAGTGTCAAACATTGGTGCTTGTGCATAGACGGGTCTCAAGTTTGGCCAGTTATTGATGGGCCATTTCCTCACTCTCTGCTCCTTCCCACATGCCTGCAGTTCTTGTAGATAGGATAAATTTTGGGTCGAACATTTTGTGGGTAAGTTGGTGTCTCTATTGCTCCACTGGGGTTGCTGCCAGGCTACAGGAGGTAGCTTCTTCAGATTCCGTATCCCCAGTGCTGTGAGTCACAGGTAAGGTCACCCCCGTTGATTTTTGAGCACATCCCTTATCCCAGGTCTCTGTCTTGTTCTGGAGATGCCCCTACCTTCCCACCCCCTTCAGTTGCAGATTTCCATTCATTTTCATGGCTATCTGGCCATCTCTTCTGTCCCTACCTACATCTGATCCTGAACCCCCCATTCTCCTCCCCATCCCCTCTCCCACTCGTCTCCTTCCTTCCATCTGCTTCTTATGACTATATTGTTCCCCCTTCTAAGTGAGATTCAAGCATCCTCGATTGGGCCTTCCTTCTTGACTAGCTCTTTGGGTCTGTGGACTGTAGCATAAGTATCCTGTATTTTATAAAAAGCCAATATTTAACACAGAGCAACCGACACAAGTTTTAACAGTATGGGGATATTAAATTATCTCATAGATTAGAGAAAACACACAAAGGCATGTTTAGCAAGCAAGGATGTCTACATTCCCTTTCCTTTTTGCATCATAATTTTAGTAAATTTATACTGACCACCTTTTATGAGAAAGAACTCTATGACAGAGAATATATATGTCACATATGTAAAAACATCTAAAATAGAGGTAGGTTTATGTTTATCTCTGTTACTTATGATTAAAACAGTACAAGGAACATAGTGTGCAACAAGTATTTGCTAAAGGATGTACCAACGGCTCCTGAAAAGTGTTATCTAAGTGCTAGTAAGACTTGATTTCTTATGGAAAGCAGAAATTGGAAGAACTGAAAAATGTTTGGCGTTTTCTAATTCTGAGGTCTTGGTGGTAACTTTTCTAATAGGTTTGGACTTCAAGAGGAGATACAAATTTGGCAGGAAAGACTGGGTTTGGATTTGGGGATCTTGAAGTGGCACAGAGACTAATATGGCACACTTTCTGAAAGGAGCTGGCAGTCAACGTGTGAACTAAGTGGAAAGGTTGAAGTAGAAATGACAACTGTGGTTCGGCTGAAAATGACCCTCATAGGCTCACATGGAGTGGCATTATTTAAAAGGATTAGGAAATGTGGTCTTGTTGGAGTGTTTGCTACTAGAGGTAAGCCAGAAGCTCAAGCCAGACCCAGTGGCTCACTCTACCTGCTACCTAAGGATCCAGAAGTAGAACTCTTGGCTCATTCTCCAGTATCATGTCTGCCTGTGCACTGCCATGCTTCCCCGCCATGAAGATAGTGGACTATACCTCTAAACCTGTAAGCCATCCCCAATTAAATGTCTCCCTTTATAAGAGTTGCTATGGCCATGGTGTCTCTTCACAGCAGTAGAAACACCAAGACAGTGATTGTAGGGAATAAAATGGCTAGGTGCTGCCTACCCCCACTTAAATAGTAGTAGGTGATTCTAAATACAGTCAACTTGACAATGAAGATTGAACACCATAATCCAAGAGTTTATTCAACAAGGAGGGGAAAAGGATAAAGGTAGAAATTTTGCAAATGAACATTTTAGAAATGGAACAAAAGGTCTTAGAAAGCAGGTACAAAAGGAAAAAGTGAAGCAGTAGTCATGGAGTAACGTAGTTCAAAAAAGTAGAGTGGTCACCAACATCTTATGGCACACAGAAGTCTAATCTTTTGAGATAAATACATGAATGGATTTTGAATTAGGAAGCTGTTGGAGATACAGACATGAGCAGGTTCTGTGAAGTCATGGGGACAACCAAGGACCAAGTAGAGCTGAGGAATTGAAGACAGGGGATATAAATTGTATATTATAACTTAATGGATTCTGCGTAGTGAAAGAAAGCAAACAAAGGAATACAGTGGTTCAAACTGGCATTTAATGATTTAGTGGATCAGCAGTCTTCATACATACACTTGTGCATTGCTGAGGTCCAGAAACACTTTACCAAATGCATGGGCTTCAGTAATTTAAAGGGTTAAGCATAAGCTCTTCAGCCTCCATACACACCGTTTCCTAATACTAATCTGTGTGAGAACTCAAGTTACAAATCTTTTTATTTTTTCCCCCACACTTTGATTTGCAATCACAATTCTAACATTTGATGAAGCGGAACTAGATGTCACATTTGCTACAGTTTGGATCTTAAACTCTTGAAAGCTCAGGAGCTAAAAGCTTGGTTCCCAGATCGTGGGTGACACAGTTTATAGCAAGTAGAATCTTTGAAGTTTGAATCCAGTGGAGGAAAGTGGAGTCCCTCTGAGGAAACTGGAACCTCAGCAGCTCTTACATCCTTTGATGCTTTACAAGCATTGTGAGGTGATGAGGCGTGTTGCTCCATGATGTGTTATCACAGTGATGTCATATCTTACCATAGGACTAAACACAACAGAGCAAAGCAATTTATGGACCCAAGTCTCTGAAACCATAGGCCAAATAAATGGTTCCTCATATTACTCAAATTCTGATATTTTATCATAGTGATTCAAAACTGCCTGACACAGTACACTTCAGGAACAACAATTAAAAGAAAACATTTTTCTTTTTCTTTTATTTTTTTGATACTTTATTTACATTTCAAATGTTTCCCCCCTTTCAGATCTCCCCTTTGGAACCTCCCTATTCCCTCCCCCCTCCCCCTGCCTCTATGGGGGTAAAACCCCACACACCCACCCACCCACTCTCGTCTTCCTTCCTTGGCATTCTCCTATACTGGGGGATCTAACACCCTCAGGCCCAAGGGCCTCTCCTTCCCCTGATGGCTAATAAGACCCTCCTCTGCCACATATGTGGCCAGCACCATGGGTCCCTGTTGGGAGCATGCCTAGCATTGTGGAATGAAGCCCCAAGTGTCTGTCCTGGGGCACTGCAGCTCTGGGTGGGACAGGACACTCAGGAAGTGGCCGAGCATCTTCCCACACAGTCCGATGGGCAGGTTGGGGGCTGTGGGAAGCCTCTGCAGGCCCTGCCTGTGGGTGGGGGAGGAGCCCATTCCTGGGGAACTCCGGGCAGCTGTTTCCATCTCTGTCTCCATGGGTTCTCTAGCCCAGGGCACAGTAGTCACCACAGGGTGTCGCAGACAGGTTAGCTAGAGCATAGCTGGGGTTCCTGCTGGGACCAGGTCTTGGCTGCTTTGGGCACCTGGTTAACTGCTTAGGCTTGGGTGAATGGGTCCTGTCTAGGAGCACTGGGATTCCCATGGAGCAGGATTAGCTATGGCTCATTAATCGAGAGCTGGATCCCTCGCTTCTCACAGTCCATAATTCTAAGACTTTTATTTTCATCATGTGGAAAGTGTCATGGGTGGAACTGTACCTCCACAGTCTCTCAGAGAGGCTGGGCAGATATAGTAACTGGGAAGGGGCGTGGCTAAGCCTCTAGGTGTCTCACTAACATGAGGATGGCTTGGGGCTGTGTGGCCACGCTTCTACCTGGGGTGTGATATGTGACAGTGGCTGGAGCCAAAAGCCTCCGGGAGCCTTAGCATAACGTTTCTGGTAATTCCCAAGGGAATTACTTTGAGGGGTCTCCCAGAGTTTGCCTGTGCTCAACCAGTGTGCCAGACTGCCTGCCAGATCACTGCCCCACAGGTCCCTCCATGTGTATTCTTTGGTTGGTGATCCAGTCTCCAGGAGGATTGAGAGGTCAGGCCAGTGGATACAGTTGCTCCTTCCATGGGGCTGCAAACTTCCTCAGCTCCTTAAGTCCCTTCTCCAACTCCTTCATCTGGGACTTCATGCTCAGCCCAATGGTTGCTGTGAAGTGATTCTTGGGTATTCCGAACTTTTGGGCTAATAACCACTTATCACTGAGTATACCGTGTTCATTCTTTTGTGACTGAGTTACCTCCCTCAAGATGATATTTTCAAGTTCCATCCATTTGTCTAAGAATTTCATGAAGTCATTGTAAAAGAAAAATTTTAATGATTATAATAACGTGAATACCTCCCAAATTTTCAAAAATAAATCTTAGAAAAAACCTTTTAAAATTGAAAATATATTCTTCTCTCATACAATACATTCCAACCACAGTTTTCCCTGATCCACTCCTTCTAGCTACACCCACCACCAGTCTCCCCTAGATCAACCACACCTTGCTTCCTCTTCAGAAATGAGCAGGTCTCTAAGAGATGACAGCTAGACAGGACAAACAAAGATACAACAAGACAAAGCAAAAGCCTTCATATCGAGGCTGGACAAGGCAACCTAATAGGAAGAAAAGAGTCTCAAGCAGAAAAAAGAGTCAGAGATAAACCGACTCCTACTCTTGGGATGCTCATAAGAATATCAAGTTAACAGCTATGACATGTACACACAGGTCCTGGTGTGGACTCATGCATGCCTTGTACTTCCCATTTTAGTGTCTGTGAGCCCACATGAGTCCTGCGGAGTAGATTTGGTTGGCTATGTTCCCCTGGTGTTCTATGTACTCCCTGACTCCTATAGCCTTTCCTCTCCTCTTCCATGAGGTTCCCAGATCTCCATGGGGAGAGACTCGATGGAGTCATCCAATTTAGACTGTCTCTTTCCACATAATGTCTGGCTATGGGTCTCTGCACCTACTCCCATCTGCTGCTGGAGGAAGCTTCCCTTTCTAAAGTAAAGTTAGCTGTTAATCCACATTGGCGACTTAACTGGGTTTAGAAACATGCAGGGAACAATTATGGTTTTGTCTGGGTTGATCTCTCTAAATAGCTTTAACTGATTGAGAAGACTCACCCTGAATATAAGCAGCACTACCCTATAGGTTATAATTCCAGAATATATATGAAAGATAAAGCTGGTTGAATACTGGTATTCATCTCTCTCTGATCCCAATTATAGCTGCAATGTGACCACCACACCCTCCATGCCATGAACTGTCATAGAAATGAGAAAGGTAACAGAGAAAGGAATTTTCTAATTCTTTGTCTTCAAAACAGTTGAGGAAACTTTTAGATCATCATGATTATATATATATATAAATTTTTTCCATAACATGGCTGTGACTTTGGGCATATAACCTGAACAGAAGTCAATAGTTGAATTATAATGCTAGTACCCAAAGTTTGATTCCCATCTGTCTCATCCTACACTGTTATGCTTTTCTCAGTTGCATAAAGACAAAAAATAATAATCCACCTATTATTGTTTTGTTTTGAAAAAAAAAAAAGACTCACTATGTATACCTGGCTTATCTGGAATTCTCAATGTAGATGAAGCTGTATTAAAATCACAGATCAAGCAGTACCATGTCTAGTTTAGAGGTTAAATTCAGGTTGTACACTGTCACCCACTATAAGGTTTATTAATAAATTATTATATAATAAATTATAAGACAAAAGAAAAAAATCCCATAGACTACAAGGGAAAAGCTAAGGAAGTGCAGAGCAGGTGCCTGGGTTGAGAGGCATGAGAATGGGAACACAGAGGCATGGCTCCTGTGGGACCTACATTTTTGTGCTGAAATGGTCATCATGATAAAATGGAATAATGTCTTCAGGAACTGAGAATTCTCAGTGATGCAGAGTGATTCTCAGGTGATGTCAACTGACAAATATCTGGGACTGTCATTTCCCTGCAAGAATAAAGACTTGTGGAAAGTCACTACAATACATGAGATGGATAGATCCTTTGGAGCTCTGCTACAGTATAGTAACAATGTTAATAGATGTCAGCACATATCTACCTAAACAGTCCTATAATCTCTAAGGAAATAGAAGCAATCATTAACAATACCCCTGCCAAAAAGCCCGGGGCCTGATTTTAGTGCAGAATTCTACCAGGCCTTCAAAGAAGAGCTAATTCTAACACTCCTCAAACTAGAAAATAGAAACAGAAGGAACACTACCTAATTCATTCTATGAGGCCACAGTTACCCCATACTTAAACCACACAAAGATTCAACAGAGACAGAGAACTTCAGACCAATTTAACCTATGAACATTAATGCAAAAATACTCAATAAAGTTTTTACAAACTGAATTCAAGAACATATAAAAAATATCATTCACCACTATCAAGTAGGCTTCATCCTAGGGATGCAGGGATGCTTTAACATATGAAAATCCATCAATATAATCTCCACTATATAAACAAACTGAAAGACAAAAATTACATGATTGTCTCATTAGATGCTGAAAAATCCTTTGATAAAATCTAATATCCCTTCATGTTGAAAGTCTTGGAGAGATCAGGGATTCAAGGTACATACCTAAACATAATAAAAGTAATATACAGCAAACCAATAGCCAGCATCAATAGCCTACTTTCACCCTATTTATACTATATAGTACTTGAAGTTTTATTTGTAATAGCCAGAAACTGGAAACAACCCAAATGTCCCTCAACTGAAGAATGGACACAGAAAAGGTGGTTAACTTACACAATGGAATACTATTTAGGTATCAAAACCAAGGACTTTATATATTTTGGAGGCAAATGGATGGAACTAGAAAATTCCATTGAGTGAGGTAACCCAGACCCAAAAGGACATACATGGTATGTACTCACTGTTAAGTGGATATCAGCCATAAAGTACAGAATACCCACGATATACCTAACAGACCCAAAGCAGTTAAACAAGAAGGAAGGCCTAAGCAAGGATCACATTTAGAAGGGGAAACAAAATAGTCATAGGAGGCAGAGGAAGGGAGGGAACTGGTTGGTAGAAGGGAGGGGGAAGAATGGGGAGGCAGGATCAGGTGAGGGGAGAGACAGCAGAGAGGCCCAGAGGGCCAGAAGAATGGAAGGAAATCTGCAGCTGCAGCGGGCTGGAGGCAGGGAGAACACCTAGGAAGTCCTATAGGGGAGGCTCCCAGGAGTCAATGCAGGTGACCTTAGCTGAGATGCCTAACAGTGTGGACATGGAACTTGAAGAGGCCACCTCCTGCACCCAGTCAGGAACCCTAGGGAAGGATAAGCACACCAACTTACTCACAAAAATTTCAACTCAGAATTTGTCCTGTCTGAAAAAAATTATGCAGGGATGGAGCAGAGACCGAAGGAAAGGCCAACCAATAACCAACCCAACTCAAAACCCATCCCATGGACAAGCGGCAATCACTGACATTATTAATGATACTCTATTATGCTTGCAGACAGGACCCTAGCATAACAGTCCTCTGAGAGGCTCTACCTAGCAGCAGAGTGAAATGGATGCAGATATCACAGCCAAACATTAGACAGAGGTTGAGGACACTCATGCAAAAGATGAGGGAAGGATTGAAAACCCTAAAGCAGGTGGGAACCCCACAGGAAGACCAACAGAGTCAACAAACCTTGACTCTTGAGAGCTCTCTGACTGTGATCCACCAACCAAAGACCATACATGGACTGGAACGAGGCTCCCAGCTCATATATAGCAGACAGGCAGCTCAGTCTTCATGGCTGCTTTGTTTGGCCTCAGTGGGAGAGGGTGCACCTAATCAGGCTGAGACTTGATGTGCCAAGGTAGGGGGAATACCCAGGGGGACCCCATCCTTTCAGAGAAGAAGAGAAGTTGGGGAGGGGCTGTGTGAAGGAAGGACTAGGAGAGGGGAGCAGTGTTTGGGATGTAAATTAATTAATTAATTAAAAAAAAAAAACACATTCAAGAAAAAAAAAAAAAAAAAGAGTTGCTAAGCTGACCTAGTGGATTATCTGTATTTCTGTAGAAAAGCTTAGTGTGCTAGCCCATTGGTACTACCATAAAAGTGACTACAAAATGGGCAATTTATAAATGATAGAAATGTATCCGATGGTTCTGGAGACTGGGATGTCCAAGATCAAGGAGCTGACAGATTGGTATCTGGTAAGGACTGCTCTTGTCTATACTTCCAGAATAATTCTTATTTTCTATTTTATCTAGTTCTATTTTACCTTGTGTTCATTTCTCAGAAGGGAGAAAAATTACAAGAGCATGATTCCTCCATCCTTAAATGATGCTTTAATAAGATGCTAATCCCCTCATAGAGGCAGGGGGAGGGGGAGGGGATAGGGGGGTTCCAAAGGGGAGACCTGGAAAGGGGAAAACATTTGAAATGTAAATAAAGTATCAAAAAAAACCAAAAACCAAAAAACAAAAACAAAAAAAAAAAAACCCCAACCCAACCCAAACCAAACAAGATGCTAATCCTACTCACAAAGGTGGAGTTTATGACCTAGTCACTTCCCAAGGCCTGTACTTTCACTATTATGGTTTTAGGAATTAAGGTTCAACATGAATTATGGAGAGCACTATGCCAAACTATAGCTGAAGTACATGGCTTAAGTATCCTTGTCAGTTGACTAAAGAGCAAATTAATGTGATCTCCAAAACATTTCATATACTCTATCCATGAATTAACTACACTGTAAGACCTGATGCATCAAATGGATACAGTACACAGACACTGGGATTTAGCCTGCCCATCTAGGAAATTTCTAGATGTAGGCCAGCAGTTTAGGGAATTTAAATGGCTCTTCTAAGGTCAATTGGGATTTAAAGTTTCTTCCACTTTGATTTTCCTCTCTGCCAGAGGTGAACAGGCTCATTGGCAGAAGTCCCAGGGAGGAAAGGAGAGATAAAGACAGTATTTTTTTATTCCATTTAAGGAAATGATCTGAAAGATGCTCCTTCCTTGTGTATTCCATAGGCTGTCGGTGAGGGGAAAATGGCATTTAGAAGGGTATCATGTATTCATGCAAGCGTAGGAGCACTCTGTTATCAAAGGAGAAGGAGGATCTTCTTCCAGTCTCTATTCTTCTTTTAGTTTTAGAAACATTTAATGTCTTTACAACCAAAATTGCAAGTTTTATGAACAAAAATGTCAAAAATTACTTTTACTTTAGAAAACATCTTGAATTGTGTTTTTATGTGGGAAAATGGGAAAGGAAATGTCTTTGAATTGAGACAGAAAGCTGCAGTGTCTTTAACAGAGCAGCAAGTCCAATCAAAGCCTTTATGCGTAGTGATTAGGTTGGAAGTTGTTTTAAGTTCTGACATTAGTTTGCACATTTTTTGGAAGAATGTTAACACATATTTGTCAGTTTTTAAGGAATGGAAAATCATGCTATTAAGTGATTATAAATAGCCTGTCTGACTTTTAAGAAAAGTTGCTATTTACTATCTTGCTTTTATAAAGAATCAAATTATAAAGACAAGGTTGTATCTCTTCTTTTGAATTAAATTTCTTTTCTTTTCTTTTTTAAAGGAAAAGCACAGCATAAATATTAACATCTTTTGTAACATCAGTAGGCTAAATATTTTTCTGAAATTGTTTTGTCTGCAAAATGGCTCTTTAACCTCCTTGCAACTTTTTTGCTCCCAAAAGTGACTTAAGTTCTGGAAAAAGTATAATTTAACATGCTACACACTTGCCAAGAAAAAAAAGAAAAAAAAAAAGAAAAAGATTCCTGGCTTGGATTTTACCCAGGAAGACATCTGTTTGCTAAAAACTAATAATAGCAGAAACCTAATGATGTGCCAAACAAGTTATTTTAATAGAAGTGCTTTGTTTTGAGAGTGTAAGGTTGGTTACTCAGCAGAACCGCCATGTTTCTCAGGGTTTCGCGGAGAGTCTTCACAAGGGAAACTGCTGGAAACATTATAAAGGCAAGGTAACTGTCTGCAAAGTGCTCTCCCTCTGACCTTCCGAGATTAACTGCACTCAAAGAGTGGGTGGATGCCGGTAGTAAGTCATGGCTTAGACTGTGGTCGTACACAAGGGAGATCGCCCATTGTTTCCATGAGGACAAATATTCATTCAAATGTCTATCGACTTTCTCGAAATCTCCTTAAAAAAAATTCACTCGGATTATTTTGGAGTCATTTTTTCTCGTCCCTCATTTTCCTCTAACGGTTCAAACTCTCTGTATAGAGTAACAGAAAACCAAATGCTTGTTCAGGAGTTTTGAGATAGAAAAGGCGCTCAGAGCTGTGATTGGGTTCAGATTCACTACTGTGGCTAACTAGCATGTTATTAGCTTTCTAAAAATAAAAATGCAAATGAAGCAGACAGGAAAACAAACACTTCTATGTTACAGGGACAGTTGTATGTCAGCCCACTTGTATGTTACAGTGACAGTCATGTCAGCCCACTGTATGTTACAGAGACGGTCACATCAGCCCACATGTATGTTATAGAGACAGTCATATGTCAGCCCACATGTATGTTACAGGGACAGTTGTATGTCAGCCCACTTGTATGTTACAGTGACAGTCATGTCAGCCCACTGTATGTTACAGAGACAGTCACGTCAGCCCACATGTATGTTACAGGGACAGTCACGTCAGCCCACATGTATGTTACAGGGACAGTTGTATGTCAGCCAGCATGACTGTGGTATATTTCAGTGTTAACTTTGCACATTTCTTGCCTAGCTAGTATGGCTTTCATTTAAACACTGGACCAGTGGCTGTACTCATTTAGAAACACATACAATTTTATCCAACCTGTCTTGGGTGTCAATGAGAAGGCATTCTTTATGCCCAAAAGAGACATCCATGTCAGTTAGAGTAAGCACTGGCACTTCTGTATTACAAGAAAACAAAGCATTTTACTTTCTTTATCTAGAATATTAATAATATATTTGAAGAAGCATAAATAGGCTCAGAACTTAGAATTAAAATACAGTGTTTTGTGCAAGAAATCCCTGTGTGGTAAAGTTAAATATAGCTTATATTTACTAAAGAGTTTCTTACTGAAATACGACTGCTATTATGAGCATTAGATCACCATTTTGTATAATTAGTCAACCTCCACAGGCACACAGGATTCTTAATGCTCTGTACGGCAAGCACAGCCAGGGGACTGTTTTCTGGCCAAGTCTGGCTCTGCATTTTGCTGCTGGCCATGGGAAACAGATTTTGGCCGACACAAATGCTAAGATTATTCCAGAAACTTTCTGGAGCACCTGGATGTCTTCTAAGCTAAGTAGTCTCTGCTGACACGATTTCCAGGATGAAACTACTTTTCTGGGAGGGCCTTTAAGCAAAAGACTCCATTCTAGATACCAAGATAGAGTTTCAAAACACACTGAAGGGCCCAGAGAAAAGCATAACAGAGGGACCTGTAACATGTTGCTGGTTAACTTAGCAAGAGAAAGCCTTTATTGTCATTTTAGTTTATTTGGCATGACATACACATAGTGTACAGTTTTTATTACGAGTGCAGCTTTGTGACTATTGTGAGGCTTGTCGTGGGAACTGTGACTGTGGTCAAGATGAAGAACATTTATAAATATGTTCAGAAATATTGTCCTTCTTGTTTCTATGTAGCCAGCTTCCCTCCTCCAACACACTGTATTGTAGATAAAAAGACTTCTAGTTTTGCCTATCACTGAATGACATAACTAAGTTATATAGTAAGTGGTTTTTATGTCTGGCTTCTTTCACAGAGCTTGGTGCTTTTAAATATTACACGTTATTGGAGAGAATCAGCCCTTTTAATGCTTACAGAATCTAAACTTTATCTGGGCAGATTCTTAGTGTTCTGAGCCTCTCAGGGCAATATTACTTTTCTTAGGAAAGCAATCTGTTCCCTTTATTCCCGTACACCCAGAAATAGCAATGTGACAGTTCAAACAAGTATGAAATAAGGGGAAGTTTGCTGGAGAATATTTAGCAAAGCCATTTTGTCTTTTGTAGAAGGAATGGAGTTGGGCACAAATTATGCTCGCACTGATTGCTCACGTCTACATTTCTACCTTTAGAGCAGTGGCATCTGGCAGTGAAGATGACCTATTGCAGCCATAGAGGAAGAGTCAAGAGCATTATGGAGGACCAGCTGGATGGCTCAGCATGTACTCAAAAGAAAGCTGTTCCAGAAGGATTGTTCCCTTTGCCATTAATGTAGGGTGTATGTCTCCTGGGAATAGCCCGAAAAGGTAACTGATCCCACTCAAATAATAGAATAAGGTAAGACATGAAGTGTTTTGTTACCAGAACAATCTAACAAGAGATTAAAAGTATTTTAGAGTTGTTTTTATGTCAAAATCTTTTGCTGCCAAGTCTGATGACCCGAGACCCACATGATGGAGGGAAAGAGCTGACTCCCACCTGTTGTGTGACAAGGGTACAGAAAGATCTTGTCTACATTGTGCATTCCATATATTTTCTTCTAGAAGTTTCATAATCTCAGGGATTTTTTTTTAAGTTGATTTTCTGTAGGGTAAAACATATGGATCTGAATTTACCCTTCTGCAGGTGGCTATCCAGGTTTGTCAGCACTGCTTGTCAAATAGGCTTTTTTCCACCATGTTTTTGGCACCTTCAAAAGATTAGATGACCATAGCTTTGATGATTTATTTCTGGATCTTGTAGTCTGTTTCGATGACTTTTCTGTTTGCTTTTAACCCTGTGCCAGGCTGCCTTTGTCACAATAGCTTTGTAGTGTATCTTGAGCTCAGCTATTGTGATACATTTGCCCCTGTGCCAGGCTGTCTTTGTCACAATAGCTTTGTAGTGTATCTTGAGCTCAGCTATTGTGATACATTTGCTGCATTTTTTATCCTTAGAATTTCTTTCTCACAGAATGGGAGAGAATCTTTCCCAACTACTCTTCCCACTAAGGGGCTAATGTCAGAACTTACCAAGAATTATTCAATTTAAACACCAAAAAATCTTGAAACTGCCAATTAACAAATAGGCTAATGAAATGACCACCCTGAACTCTAGCCTGTCATAAAAAGAATATATGAATATATATTGATACTCTTATGTGGTTATGAATTTATCTCAATCTATGATATAGTACTTGCTTAGGAGGAAAAAAAGACCCAAGATTTGGCTCCTGGTACGAAAGAAAGAAAGAAAGAAAGAAAGAAAGAAAGAAAGAAAGAAAGAAAGAAAGAATCAATCTTTGGAGGGATGGACCAAGGGAGATATGGAGGGAGGGAGGGAGGAAGGAAAGAAAGAAAGATATTTATATGCACTTAAAAAAGAATATGATATATAATGTACTCCATGGAACTGAGGAAATATAAATGAATGTACTTAAAACAAATTGAAATAAATAAAAATTATTTTTGTAGCTAGGCCTGCGTTTTTATCTGAAGCCTACAAATATATACTATTATTACTTGCTATTTGGTACTTGGCTCGAAGTTATTCCAAATCAAGATCCTTGTGATTTTGCAGCCACTGAACAGGAAATCCTGTACTTAAAGAATTGTTCTCTTTGCCATTAATGTAGGGATGTATTCCCCCCAGGAGTAGCCCAGCATAGTAACTGGCCCTACACAAATAGATAAGACGTAAAATGTTTTTGTTACTAAAGCATTTTTATTTACTAATTTAGATTGAAAATAACTTTGGAGTTAAGTCTATTTTATGCCAAAACTGTTACAAAGAGGGTGAAAGTTTGTTTTTAGTTCAAGAAGGTTCAATATTCAACTATTACCTTATAGTAAATTTGAGTGATCTTAGTGATGAATTATTATTCTAGAACGAAGATATTCATGATATTTTTAAAAGTTACTGTTAGGAGTATAAATGTAGCCCGGGTTTGGAATTGAGTAATTATCTCCACACTTCTTTGCCAACATAGTTAGCAAATATGAATAACTAAGGGATAGTTTTGTCTTATTATTCCTTCAAACAGCCTATAGGGCAGTCACCATGCTTCCTTGGAGTACATGTGGAAAGCTCATTCTTGAAAGCACTTATCCCAAATCTTTGCTTCCTCAATATGAACGGCTATTAGATCACCGGAGAATTGTAGTTGATGTTTGTGCTTAGATTGTTTAGCAGGAGTGCTCCAGCCACTAGATAACAGGTGCAACCTTATGGGGTTGAAGATTAGCCAACACCAAATCACAAACTTATTTAAAACTTGGTATCACAATTGCAGGTTCTTGAGTATGAACTGTGAAGACGGCAAAGTGCTGTAATGTCAAGGGTGAACATACCTGAAGGATTCTCCCAGAACTTGAGTTCTGTCTGAATGAGGGCGGCCTTCCAGATCATATCTTTCCACCTAAGAAAGGAAAGAGTTCATAGATATTCTTTTGTCTGTATTGTTTTCTACAGTTCATGGGAGAATGCCTGAAATATCTGGATGTATGAAGAAAGGGGACATAAAATTACGTTATAGATTTGAGAAGCCGATGGCTAGAGAGAAGAAATAACCTGCTTAATGTAGAGTAGTGGCATCGATGAATAAGCAAAATGAATTATCAGAGATGAATCATTCTGCTGTCTGGGCCATCAAATTGTTAGAAACATCTGCAGAAAAATGACATGACCCGCATTCAGTAACGGATCACAAACATTTAGTGAATAGATCCAGGACTCTGTGTTCATAGGTTTCTGTGTACTGAAATGGTTTATACCCTATGCTTCACTATCTGTGCTGTAGCCTCTAATCGTTTCAGCCACTGGAGGAGAGCTAATCTAGTGTCAGCTGTATTGTTTTCCATATGAAAATGAAGGAGCCATTCATGGAGGAGGGCCAGGTGATTGTGACGGTAATGCACGGGATAGAAGCATGTTCAGCTGGAGCAACTAGGAGTGCACACAGAAAGAAGCGGAGGTCAGCACCATGTGTGTCCCCAATGTTCCAACAGCCTTATTTGGAGGTAAAATTTTGATGGCTTTTCCATCTGGGAAAAATAAAGCCTAGCTAAATTAAATAGTTTATTTAAAGTCACATAGCTCATAAAGGATGGAATAATAATTTAGACTTTGATAGTTAGACCTGGACACATATTTCCTAAAAGTAAGAGAAGTCACCAGTGCTGACAGCTGTCAGTTTCTAGGCTTGGTTTTCTGTAAGAGTACAATTTTCATGCTTGTAGATTCTAGGCATTTTACCATAGAATTCTCCACCACTTGAAGCATAAATTAAGTTGATCCATAACCAAAAAAAGCTTTCATTAATTATTAGGATATTGGTACCAAGAGTAGAGACTACAGAAAAGTTTTTATAACAGATTATTGAGGCTACTTCATAAGATGTGGAGAATCTGACTGGGTACCACTTCATCAGGAACTGGTGATTAGACACACGGCTTCTGGGGGAATGGAAAAAATGAAGGCAATAGAGATCTAAACATGACAGGCATGTTTAAACCCAAAATTTGGAGGATAGTGCTAGAGGTATGCTCAGAATTCTAAAGCTGTTCTAGAACCCAAGCGTGGGGAGTCAGTTGTTGGGAGGTTCCAAATAAAAGTTACTGTCTTTTTTGCTGCTTTTAAGATGTCAAAATACGTCAGGTACTGCAGGGTGCATAGTACAAGAACTGCATTTTATCTGACTCCGAGAAGGAAACTAGAACATTCACACAAAGGTTCCAATGATTTTTTTTAATTACGTCATTGGCTTGTGACTAAATCACCGAAGTGAAGCACATGCTATGTAATGACTGTAGGCTGTTTTCACCTTCTCAAGCACATATCCGACTCTTGTTGGAAGTTGATTTCTAGGGTGTTTTTTATGTTGCATGACTAAAACTTTGCATCCATTGAGTACTAACTTCACATTTATCTCTGCTTACCCAGCTTTTACAAATGCCAGTATGCTTTTTGCTTTGATGGGGTTCATTACTTTGAGAGCCTCAAATACAAGGAATCATGTAGTATTTGTCTTGAGATTAGTGTATTTTATTTGGCGTACTCTTAAAATTCATCTTTGTGGTTGTATATAGCAGATTTCCCATTGTAGAGTTAGAGTTAGTGTACTATCCTCGTATGCTGGCCCTGCACTGTGCGTTAGGGAGACTTCCATCTTTTCAGAATGGCTTAGAAAGGTATGCAGCCAGTGTTTTACAGGTTTGCATTGGGTCAGCTTTGAAGTTCATCAGGCCCTGAGCTTTTTGTTTTTCTCTATCTATCTCTCTACCTCTGTATCTCTCTATCTCTGTATCTCTCTCTCTCTCTCTCTCTTTCTCTCTCTCTCTTTGTTAGAAGATGGTGTAAGTGTGCTTTTGGTTTGCTTTTTAAATTTCTGTGGAGATTTTATGAAGAAAATCCCAAATGGCCATTTAAAGGTTTTTCTAGCACTACTGTTCTTTTTTTCCTTTAATTAAACACAGATTTTTTTTTCTCATACAATATAATCTGCATACAATTTCCCCTCCCTCTACTCCTCCCAGTTCCTGCCCACCTCTTCTATCAATTGGACCAACTTCCTTTCCCTGTCTCATTAGAAAAGAACTGGGGTCTAAGAGGTAACAGCAAAACATAACAAAATAAAACATAAGAAGACAAAACAAAACCATCATATTGAAGTTAGATGGGGGCAACCAACAGAAAAATAGATAAGGCACAAAAATCAGATAACCACTTGTTTACACATCCAGGCGTCTCATAAAAGTACTAAACTAGAAGCTATAGTACATGGTGCAGACCTGTGCATGCTGCTTCAGTCTCTGTGAGTTCACAGGAGCTTTGATCAGTTGTCTTAGAGGTACATATTCTTCTACTGTCCTCTACTCCCTGCTCCCCACTTCTTCTGTCTCCACTTCTGTGGAGTTCTCTGAGCTGA
>JADRCH010000300.1:546283-592406 GCA_019843965.1 Rhynchomys soricoides
ATATTTTTGTTTTTCCACCATTTTAAAGTATTTTCTAACTTTGCTTTTGATTTCCTTTTCAAAGCACTCATTCTATAGTATGTTAAATTCCATGAATCTGTGAATTTTCTATTTTTTTCCTGCTATTGATATCTAGTTTCACTTAATTGGAGCTGGAAAAGGAAACATTTCTAGTATAATTTCAATATTCTTTACATTGTTTAGAAATTGTTTTGTGTTCTTATGTGTGTCCTATTGTGGAGAATGGTCCGAGTGGCAAAGATCATATATTCGGGTAGAATTGGATGGAATGTTCATCTGTGTACACACACATGCACGCACACACACATGTCCTGCAGCATTTGGTTTGTACTGGTTTTCAGATCTTCTCTTTAGCTTTTCCTGCCTGTTTAGAAGGTGAGGCATCAAGGACTCACCCTGCTGTGCTGTTATCTATCCCTATCTTTTCATGAGTGTAGTTCCCATGCTGAGGCATGCTGATGCTGGTACACAAGCTTGTGACTACTACATCGCCCTAATGGATGGACCCTGTTGTGACTGCAAATGCTCTCCTTTGTCTC
This sequence comes from Rhynchomys soricoides, assembly GCA_019843965.1. Taxonomy (NCBI): domain Eukaryota; kingdom Metazoa; phylum Chordata; class Mammalia; order Rodentia; family Muridae; genus Rhynchomys; species Rhynchomys soricoides. The sequence continues at coordinate 546,844 of JADRCH010000300.1, forward strand.
TTGTGATGGTTTTTGACTTGTTTATTTTGTCTGATGTAAGTTTGGCCATTTTTAGTCTACTTTGGCTCCTGTATGCCTAGAATCTTTTTTCTTTTCAGCATTTGCAGACAGCTTCTAGTTGAATTTGATTTGTTTATAAAAACCAAAAAAACCCTACTCCTTATTGAGTTTAGTTAATATATATTTAAATAACTTAAATAATTATATTTATATTTTAAAAGTTTATTTTTATTTTTCCTTTTTTCTCTTGTATGACTACAACTGTTTTAACTTCCTTTTAATTGACTTTTTTATCAGACAATATAATCTGATCACCCTTTCCTTTACCCCTACTCCTAGACACTCCCTGCCTTTCAAACCACCCAATTCTATGCCCTATCTTTCTCTTCAGCAAACAAACAAACTAGCAAACACAAACAAATCAAAAAGCCAAACTGAATTAAAGAAAAAGAAAGAACACAAGAAACATACACCATAAAACCACAAAATCAGAAACCATAAAACCATAATGTACACGGAAAAGAACAGTAAGGCAAGATAAAACTAAACAACAACAAAAACCAAACCAAACAATAAAAAACAAAACAACAACATAAAAGCCCAAAACAATATGAGACAAAAGCTCCTCCAAAATTCCATTGGGGTTTTTTGGTGTTGACCATCTATTACTGGGCATGGGGCATTGGTATAATATATCCAGTGAGACTCCATTGGAAAAAAAGCTATTTCCTTTGCAAGTGGATGTCAACTGGAAATAGCATCTTGGTGGGGGAAGGAGCCTGTGTCCACTTCTTTCTCTTAGGCTAGGACCTTGTTTATCTTGAACCTGTATAGGTCCTGTGTATACTGCTACAGTCTCTGACTTCATATGTATATCTGTCCTGTTGTGTCTGGAAACACTGTTTCCGTAGACTTATCCAGTGTCTCTGGCACTTACCCTAATTCTGTGTATGTGCGTGTCTATGCTGATCTGTGGGCATTTGAATGCAGGTGCAGAGAGCTTCAGATCCCATAGAACTGTCCCACCTGGGTGTCAGGAACCTACTCAGGTCCTGTGCAAGAGCAGTGTATGCTTCTAACTGCTGAGCCATCTTCTTAGTCCTCCTAACTAATTCTTGACAGAGAAGGACTTAATGATTTACATTTGTTAAATTTTCGTTTGTGTAATTCTTTTGTTTTTTTTTTTTTTTTGCTCTCCTTTTCCAATGGATATTTTTGGGTAGGGTCATGATTTAACACCTTTATATTTTTTTGTTTGTTTTTCTTTTTTTTCTTTTTGGTTCTAATAAAGCTGCCCTAAAATTTCTTATATTTATAGCAATCAAATTTAAGTTGATAATAACTTGGAGTCAACTATATAAAAACCATACTTTTGCCCTTCTCCACTTTATGTTATTGCTATTATATTTATATTTTTTTAAATTTATGTTATTATGTAATTTTATAATGATGATGACGATAGCAGCTGTTTAAAGAGGCAAGAAGAAGGTGTTGGATATCCTGGAACTGATATTACAGGCAGTTATGAGCAGCCATGTGAGTTCTGGGAGCCAGCTTGGGTCCCTTGCAAGAACAGTAAGAGCTCTTAGCACTGAGAAATCTAGCTCTCACTTTATATTACAGAGGATCCAAATTACATCTCTCTTTACTGCATATTTTTAAACATTTTAATACTTTTGTCTTTTAGCCTTACCCAAGAATTAAGAAATGTTCCATGTATCCTTGTCACCACAGTACTGTATTCTGTATTTTGTTAAATAGTTACCTTTTCATGCATGCTTTCTTGCCATTCTGTACTTTGATCTCCACCTGAAGAATTTTTTCTTACTACATCTTACAAAGCAGATTTGATGCAAATGGATATGCTCAGCTTTCATTTTTCTGAGAAAGTCTTGTGTTTCCTGTACTTCTCAAAGATCATTCTGTAGATACAGCATTGGCTGTTGGCTCTCCACTCCTGCTTGTATCTTGTATATATCTCCAGAGTCCCTGGTGCTCTGCAAGAGTCTTGTAGAGCAAGGCTCTGACAGTCTGAGTTCTCATTTCATGTCATAAGCTACATTCTCCTTTATCAATAGATTTTTCCAATTAGGGTATTGTGTGGCTTGGGTTAAACCTGTTTGTTTCAACTTAATGTGGTCTCATTAGACTTATTGGATTTGGATATTCATCCCTTTCCATAGATTTGGAATTTTTCAGCCATTAAAAAGAAACAAATAAAATTTCACGTTCATTTTTTCCCTCTGGATCCTCTATGGTTCATATATTACCCTCATGATTGGATTTCATTACTCCCTTAGATCTCCTTAACACTTTCATTTTGTCCTTGTTCCACTGACTGCGTTATTCAAAATGGCTTGTCCTGAATCTGCTTTTTTGTTTGTTTTTAAAAAACTTTACTAGATTTGCTGCTGACATTCTATCATGAAATTTCTATTCACTTACTAAATTATGAAGCTCCAATTAAAAGTTATAACATTCTTTATTAAAATTATCACTTGTCAATGAGTAATTTTCTTCATCTCATCGATAATATTTTTGTGTATTATCCGTTTTGTGTGTGTGTGTGTGTGTGTGTGTGTGTACACTCAGGTATCACAGTACATGTGTGAAGGTTGGAGAATAAGTTTCAGGAATAGTTTTTCTTCTACCACAGATTCAGGCCAACTAACTCAGGTAGTTAGGCTTGTGTGGCAAGTACTTTTACCTGCTGAGCTATGTCACCAGTTTTCACTGACCGTTCTTATTTTGAATGGTTTAACAGCTAATTAAAATTCTTAAATTTTTAATAGTGGATTTTTGAATATTTATAATATTTTATATTTTTGATTGGCCATTTAACACTTTTTTCTTTAAGTTTATTTACTTTTATTTTATGTGCGTTGGTGTTTTGCCTTGTATGTATGTCTGTGTGAGAGGGCCAGATTTTGGAGTTACAGACACTTATGAGCTGTCATGTGGGTGCTGGGATTTGAGCCTGGGTCCTCTGGAAGAGCAGTCAGTGCCTTTAACTGCTGAGCCATTTCTCCAGCACCCCTTATTTACTCTTTTTATCCATGCTCCTTGTAACTTTAATGTTGACATCTATTCATTTGAAAATTAAACACCTTTAGCTTGTTTTTATAGATGGGTTTTATATGCAGAAAGACCTTATGCTTTTAGATTGGCTAGAGATTTTGAACATCTGTGTCTTCCTCAGAATTTGTCCATGTGTATTGCTCACTAGAGATATCTGCCTGTTTTTCTTAGATGTTCTCAATGACTCCCTCTCTTTTATTGGTTTGCTATACCACAGGTCCCCTCAAGAAGTAGCATGCACCCAACTCTGTTGTGCTTGGCTGCTTTCAGGCATCTGGAACATTCTGTGGTCTTACTAGTATCATATAGATAGTATAGCCTGTTAGGAGTTAGTCTTTCATGGATCTTTTCCCAAAACACCTTTCTCCTGTCATCAAAGTCTGTAGGCCACTGTCTGTCTGGGTCCTTGAGGACAATAGTATATCAACTCCTGTCTTTCACTTTCAGTGGGCTCTAATAATTCAAGGCATTCAAGGACCTGCCTATTTGCCCAGGTGGAGAGACATACCAGCTCCTTTGTGAGTCTGCCATAAGGTTGGATTAGATTTCACACTCTTTTCTTGATCTCCTGAGGGAACAGCTTTGAGTTAATTTGGCCTCTGTTTGCTGGATCCTCTGAAGGAGGAGCATGTCTCATTGGAATCTGTTCGGTTTTGTCAGTGTTCTTACAGAGCTAAGACAGGAATCAGTCATTTGGATGCTGTCCAGAAAAACCAATACATGCTTTACTCTTGTCTTAGCTGCTGGGGAGTGGCTACCTAACCACACAAACCTTGTCTGCTCTTCTGTGGGCTCCTTGGAGGCACCAGCATGCTGCCCAGCTCTCTCAATGCATCTCAAGTATGATGAGTCCTATTGCCGACTCTGGTTTCTGAGGTAGTGGCATAAACTGGAACCTCAGATGGCCTCTCAAGAAGTCACAATGTGAAATCTAGCCTCTCCTTCCTCCCCTAAGTCTCTAGGGAGAAGTGAGAAGCTGAGAGCTCCCTCCTGGTCATGTAGGTCCATCAGAAAAGATTGTGGTGAGGGGACAGAGTGTCTTGCTGGCTTTGATGTAGCCAGCTTATACTTGCTTGGGATATAGGAACCTTTTAACTGGTTCCCAGATTTCCCACTTATGCAACTGGTGATCTGATGTTACTGTAAAAGAGCAGGTATGAGAAATTCTTACTATTCTTATCTTGCTGATATCATCTTAATGTTTATTTTAAATAGAAATCTTAAACTATTGTATGTAGAAATTAATTAGAACTTGCTCATTATACCTTATTTCATGTGCATTTTGTAGTAGTTTGAGAATTGAGAAATCTAATAGTAATTATACCTGTATACATTCTCCGTAAGTACCATTTTGATGAAACTGTCATTTTGACTACTTATACATTTAGTTAAATGGAAAAGTAGAAAATATTAGTAAGATATCAGATATTTTCACTTCTATTTTTAATTGTATTAACTAATCCTCTAAATTCTTTAGATTTTAATAGAGAATTTTTAACGAGTTCTACCAAAGCTAAACTTGGAAAACAAATCCCTAGTCAGTTACCTGTGGCTCTACTACAACTTGGGATTGCAAGACATGTGCTTCTATATACATTTAACAAGCATAAATCCCTTTATGGCCATGGTTTTCAGCCCAAATCCTTACAGTTTTGACTCATTCAGTGAGTATAATTAGAACTCAGCACAGTCTCAGAAGCACTTAGTTATTACCTAAGGTGTGTCTCTGTATGTCACTTGGTATCAGTTCAGGTATAAGCAACTTCTGGAATTATTTATCCCATGTTTTTCTCACAATATTACAAAAAATTTTACCTTCTTAAAAAGGGAGACACAATTTATCTCCCCACACAAACTCCATGTGATGCTGGAGAGTTGTTTATTGCTGCTGGGATTGTCCTAGACTAGCTGGTGAATAATAGTGCTCCTAGGTCCAAAATCAACAATCTTGTTTTGTATGTCTAGTTCAATGTTTGTAAACAAGGAATTTTGAATTTATTGTCAACATTTCAAAAATTGAGTTGTTTTATACAGAAATATGGATTCTGGAGCTTTCTTAGTAAGCTGAAAGTCTGTAGGCTTGGATTGAAACTGTCTAAGGTAACGGCAGTTTGAAATTAAGTAGAAGGCTGGAGAGATGGGTCAGCAGTTAAGAGAGCTTGTTGCTCTTCCAGAGGAAGAGTCCCAGCACCAATACAACTGCTCAAAATGATCTGTTCCTCCAGAGGATCCAACACCCTCTTCTGACCTCCAGTGGCATGAAGCACACATGTGGTATACAGACATACATGTAGACAAAATACCCTTACATACACACACACGCACACGCGCACACATACACACAAACACACACACACACACACACACACACACTGGACCCTACTATTTTAAAGTTTATAAATTTTTTCATTAGTCATTGACCTGTTTACTTAATGGAGTTCAGACTTAATTTTCCAATAATTATCATGAGAATATTGTTCTGGAGAGAGTAATTTATGGCCTAATATGCTTTTCTTGCTGCTTACTGCAGTGTACCTTTAGAAGAGTGTCATTGTCTGGAAGGATTGATATTTGCAGAAACAATTGTCTAATGCCACAACACAGAAGATTAGCAGTGACAGCTTTCTAAAATATATGCTTCCTACCGAGGTGGCCTCTTCAACTCACTTCCTTTAATGATGTCTGGTGAGGATCTGATAAGCTTTATTGTACTTCTTTCAGGTCAAGGGGCACAGTCTTCCCCTTCACTCTCGCAGCCAACAACAAAGCCTGGCATGTGTTATCACCATCACACAGGAAGCTGCAGCTGACTGTGTTCAGCTGAGCACAAATACAGGAAAAGTGTCCACAGGTTAAGAGCTGGCAGAGCTGTGCTAGGAGAATAGTCTGCTAAGAATATTGCTCACAGAATTGAAGATAGGCCTATCTTCAATAGGCTATAGAGTTTAGCATGAAGTACCTAGAAATCATTAGTGAGGTAATGTATGTGTTCTTATCCTTTCTCTAGAATGATGATCTGAGAAGATAAAGCACAAATAACAGTGAAATTAAAAACAGCAACATTAGGGCATGCTAAGATTCCTGCAAAAATACAGTAAAAATGTTCTTAATAATTAAAATTGCTCCCTTCTTTTTTATATAATAAAAGCTATGTCTTTCAATAATAATAAGGGGCTTTTCACATTGTGAACATGCTTTTGTAATGAATAAAAAATGGTGTACCTTTTGAAAACCAAAGTGCTTGCTTTCCTCAGGGTGGATCATGCTTCCTTAAGGATATTCATCTTGTTTAACTTTGTTATTTGGGTTGCAGTGGGTATATTCCAGAGTTGACTATCAATATAGTTTTATGAATTCTTGAAGTGTGAATGATGTTTTTCAAATCCTTTCCAATGGAAAGATTAAAAATGAGATAGCTGTCATTTTCTTTTTTTTTCTTTTCTTTTTTTTTTTTTTTAAATGAAAGAGTTTATTTTGGCTTACAGTTCCAGAGGGATTGGAAGGGGTGCACCATGACGGGGAGGCAGAGTCAGGGAGTGGGGAGATCATGCTGTCCATGGTACACAGGAAGCAGAGAGCCACCTGGAAGCGTGGCGACACAATACACTCTCTTTTTTTTTTCTTTTCATATTTTATTTACATTTCTAATGTTTCACCCTTTCCAGATCTCCCTTTTGGAACCTCCCCATTCCCTCCGCCCTCCCCCTGCCTCTATGGGGATATTTTCCAACCCACCTCCCCACCTCACCCCCCACCCACTCTCGTCTTTCCTCCTTGACATTCTCCTATACTGGGGGATATAACACCCTCAGGCCCAAGGGCCTCTCCTCCCCCTGACGGGTTACAAGACCCTCCTCTGCAGTCTTTGTGGCAAGCACTATGAGTCCCTCCATGTGTATTCTTTAGTTGGTGGATCAGTCTCCAGAAGTATGGGGGGTCAGGCCAGTTGCCAGTGTTGCTACCTCTCTGGGGCTGCTCACTCCCTCAGCTCAAAATTGACACCTACATCCTTTATGGAGTTTTTAATTGGAGCTCACCAGTTATGCTAGACTGGCTGACTGGAAGTCCCAGGGATTCTCCAGTTGCTGAGTCCCCAGTGCTGAGCTTATAAAAAAACCACCATGATCTATATTTTTATGTGAGTTCCAGGACTTGAACTCAGGCCCTCATACTTGCAAGTCAAGCACTTTACCAAAGGCGCTAATCTCCTTAGTTCTTAAAGAACACTTTTTTTTGCATTAACTGCATCCTCATCTGGGCAAAATATAATCTCCACATGTCTAAGTGTGTGTGTGTGTGTGTGTGTGTGTGTGTGTGTGTGTGTGTGTTGTTTTGTCAAGTTGACATAAGCCAAAGACATCAGGAAAGAGAGAACTTCAATTGAGAAAATACCTCCATCTGAGTGGTCTGTACCAACCAGAAGTCTATGGGGGTATTTTCTTGATTAATGATTGATATGGAGAGTCCAGCCCATTGGGGGTGAAGCCACTCTAGGCATGTGGTCCTTGCTTGTATAGAAAGAATGACTGAGCAATCCATGGAAGCAAACCATTAAGCATCATTTCTCCATGGCTTCTGCTTCAGTTCCTGCCTCCAGTTTCCTGCCTTGAGTTCTTGCCCTGACTTCCTTTGATGATTGACTATAAGCTGAAGGTGGAGGAAAGAAACCTTTTCCTCCACCAAGTTGGTTTCGGGCCTTGTTTTATTACAGCAATAGAAACATAAGACAGGTTGTTTCTCTAAGGAAAAGGATCAGCTCAGGACCTCCAAGAGCAAGCACTAAGGAGATTTATTTGCCCCAGAGGGATGGAGGGAAGGGATAAAAGACAAAGTCAGGAGGTAGAGGACAAGGAAAAAGGGGAAGGAACCAGGGAGTGAGGGAAGGGATATTTGTCCCAGAGGACAAAAGACTTCCTCTGGATAGAGAGGAGACAGGCGTGGCACATAAGAAAACAGCAGTTTATAAAGGTACAAGGGGAAACCCCATGTTAGGATGAGGTGTTTTAAAGGGGACTTTTGATTACCGGACTTTAATACTTCGATAGCTGGACCTTGGTAGTCAGTCTCAGGAAGAGGAAGTAGCTAAAGAAGGGAATAAATAGGTCTTGGTGGCTAGCTTAACTAATGTAATCTAACAGTTTTTAGGAAGGCAGAGGCAATGGGAGAGAAGGGTAAGGCCTGCCATAACCATGCTCACCACATTTGAGCTGGCCAGAGTCCCTTCAATATCTCGTTAGGGACAGATAGAACTGTTGTAGTCACACATGGACTCTGGAATGATGCACCAAATACCCTAATGCTCATTTTATCTTCATCAGTGAGAGGTTGGCCTCATTTTGGGAGCATTATTGTGTGCCCTCTGATACTAAGAAAGAAAATGTGGTCATTAATTTATTCTTTCTCTTCTTTCCATTTCAACCCTCACTCTGGGTTGTGGTCTTAGGCTCAGGGTCTTGAGCATGCTAACCAAGTGCTCTGCCCCTGAGCTCCACCCCCAGCCCTCTTTCTTCCTGTTGCTTCTTACTATCTACTCCCATATCTTTATTGGTTTAAAGGTGAAGACTTCAAAACCAGCTTGAAAAAAACCATTAAATATTTGAAGCTATTCGTATTTGGAGGGGGCGCACAGGGAATAATATGAAACAAAGAGGTGTTTTTATCCCCATAGATATAATGACATCTTCATTAATTTTATTGTGACAACATTTATATTGACCTCAGAATTTTATCACTCTCCTGTGCAGGTAAAAAGAATATTTTCTTATTTAAGGCCGTCTTTATAAGAGTTTCCCATTGACTAAGTATAGTTTAATGCTTTTCGCCAGCTAATTATTTTTTTGAAGAGACACAATATAAGAGAGCAGACTGTTAGTCCAGTTTGATTGAAAATAAACCAGTTTTACATGGGAAGAGAATATGTGAACCATCAAAAAGCTGACTGTTACTTAGTTCATTTAACTTTATGTTGCACTGATGCTGCACAAGCAACAAAGGGTTTTTGCTGCATCCAGATGTTACAAGGCTGCTGAACTTGAGAATGACTGACCCAGGAGAGTCATTTGCCTGCTAGTGCTGCCCTCCCACTGGCCTTGTAGAGATCAAGGGAAGCCCTTTGACCTGTCTAGAGCCAGAATGAGGGTGTCTAGCGCTAGCCATAGAGCACTTTGGCAAAAAAATTGGGAATTGTGTAATCACTCTGTTTCTTTTTCCCAGCTTTTCCCTCTCAAGATCACATGCTTAAAATTGGGCCATGCAGCTGTGTGTGGGTGGAGTGCTTATACTAGGGCTCTGGGTTTGTGGGTGCATGTCAAGGGTACATTATTTCTTCTTCCCACCCCAACCCTGAGAAGCTTGAGGTCTAATCTCTTGAGGTCTGCTAGCAACCTGTTGTGTTTACCCTGATGTTGAAGGAGCCTTTGCTTTTTTTCTGGGATCCTGTATTTGTAAGCTAGCAGCTGTCAGATAGTGTGAAAAATCTTCCAGTAGCTTGCAGGAGTCTCATAAGCAATAAAAATGGATGCATCTATCTTTTATTTCAGAGAAGGACCTCAAACTTAGCTGTCAGTTTAAAATTTCACAGTCGTTTCATTAATCACAGTATTGGGTATCAAGAATACAGAGTCCTCCTATACAGATCACGAAGAACACAGCTGAATTCCTCAATCCACTTAGTCTAGCTTTTCTGTGAACTGTGGAGCAGATGTTTCAGCATCCTAAGGACTTGGTGCTCTTGCAAGCTCAGTGAATACTTTGTTAGACCGTGTTTGTTATGGTCCATAGGAACATTAGTCCATGTTCTTGTGGATCCAAAGACATTACATTTTATGATTGCTCAGTCTACTTGGAGTCACCTCTTCTCACTCTGTTTCTTCTCCTCCTCATCTCCAGTCTCCCTTGAAGAAGAGATTTCACATGAGATTAAAAGTTTCACACACAGTCACGATGAACTGCATTTCTAAAGCCTTACACCAGAAGCAGCAGAACAATGGCAACAAGAATCCTGAAACAACAGATGCCGTGAGTCCATTCATGAAGTTACTAACGATAAAGGTTTTCATAGATAACTGTTGTGATAGCATTAAGACAAACATTGGATGCCTTAGGAATTATTACATTAACACATTGTTGTTACTGGTAAGTGGAAAAGTTAATGGCTACTGTTGTGTTTTCAGATTGGTGCATAAAATTTTATTCCATTAATGATACCTCCTGATTTAAAACTACAGGCTTCACTTTTGATAATCTATTCAAATTAAACCAAAAGAAAGGATATGAAGTGGAATATTCAACCAAATAGATTCACTTAGATGTTAAGAATATCTATAGGTATGTGTGTAATTCGATTTGCTAAGCACATGGATTCTTTCTCACATTCATTAAGTCTTTAGTAAGCAATGTTTACATATCAATTTTAAATTCCAAGGATAGAAGTGCTGCAAAAAAACAGTATTGGGGTTGAGAGCTGGGGAGGTTGCTCAGTTGGTAAATGCCTCCTGCACAAGCATGAATCTTAAGCTTGGATCTCTATCTAGCACTCACATAAAGTCAGATATGATAGTATGTGTCTGCAATCCTGCTGCTAGGGTTTGGGATGTAGGGAGCCATGAGGGTCACTAGTCCATTGGTTAGCCAGCTTAGCTATATCCATGCAATACAGGTTCAATGAGAGACCTTATCTCAAAAAATAAGGTGGAGAGCAATCAAGGAATACACTTGATGTTGGCTTCTCATCACCATGTGCACATGCATATACAGCCACACACAGAAATGGACACACCCACAGAAGCACATATGTATAATGCACACAAACACAATGTTTTTGGAAATCACTCTTATCCTCCTCCCAGCTCTTTGATATGCATAAATATTCTCTATAAGTAAGAGTGATATTGGAAAGCCAAGTGAATGTCATCAATGGTCTGTGAACAAAGCTGGGCTTTTCAAGTAGGCTTTCCTTCAATCAAGTTCTTCCAGCAGTTCTTACAGCTGCTAACAGCAGCTGTCAAGCAGGTGAGGCAGCTATCATTATGGAAAGGAAAGAGAAGTCAAAAGAAGTCGCATTGGTTGAACAGTTTTGAGGGGCCAGGCTCTTCCAGACACCTTATCCTATTTTCTTCATACACTAGAACACATGAATAATCCACAGAGGGAAAAAAATTGCTCGAGTAACTTATAAGTCACCAAGTTAGGATTTATTAAATTAGAATAAATCTCACATTTTAAATTCTAATTCTCATGAAAAATTTCTCACCCAACTGAATCTTCTTTCACGGCCTGTCTGTTTATCCATGTCAATGTGAGAGAAATAGTAATCATGAAGAATGGCAGCTAGTTAAAATGTCATGTGAGCTGAAGAATGGCAGCTAGTAAAATGTCATATGAGTCAAGATTTGCTGAGGACTTTTTCTACTCATGTGTGAAGAGAAAGCTGCTGAGGACATTCGTCACTAACCAAGTGTTGGACTTGCTGTCTACAAGGAGCTGCTGGCAGAAGAACTCATTTCACAATTCTACGATGAGATAATCCATGCTGTGAACTTTTTGGCATCAGCTTAGTTCCTAGGGGATAGTGATGTTGAATAAAATTAATATTTAGACAAGGAGAGAGTCTAGCATATATCTTATGCCAACGAAATAACTGATCTAGTTATAGTGACTAGGAGCAAGACTATTTACCCCAGCACAGATGGTTTAGTACACAGTGATGACTAGACTGATCCCAGATGAATATTCTTAGAAACTCCTAAGTATTAATAATTAGAGGCACACATGAGAGTTACCCAGTTTTAGGTCAATATGGAGAAATTAAGATCATAATAGAATGATGTTTTTTAGTAAATAACTAATAAAGAATGAAATTATTCTTACACAAAATAGAAGTCCCCTTTAAAATGTTAAGAAAATCATTACCAAGCATGAAGAGATTTGGGGTTCTTTTAGATACAATCTTCTTTTTTTTATTATAATTAATTGTACAAGTTAATGGATGTCACTGCGACTTTTGGTGTGTGGGGTTTTGTGTGTTTCTGTGTTTCTGTGTGGTGTGTGTGTGTATCTAGAGCATCCAGATAGTTTTCATCACTTCACTTTGCCCTCCTCTGAGGTCCTTTTCTTTCCCTGGATTTTTTTCCTCTCTTTTCTCCTCTTTATGTATTTCTCTGTGTCTCTCTGTTAGCCTATTTCTCTTCTTTCTTTTCTTCTCCACAGATGAGAGAAACATGAATTATTTCTTTGCTGGCTAACTTTGTTAATCATCACAGGCTCCAGTTGCATACAATTTTTCTGCAAGTGAGATAATTTTGTTTTTACAGCTAGTAAAGAGACATACATTTATTTTGGTTCATTCATCTCTTGGTGTGCACCTCTAATGATTAGACACTGTGATTATTGTGAATAGTGCCGACTAGATAAATTCTTCTTTCAACAAAGAATATATGATTTACAAGCAAATTTACGAGGACCTACTTTATGCCAGTTAATGTGGGGCTGGGGTATTTATTTAACACTTACAACATCTTTAGTAGATGTTTCTGTCTATATTTCATAAATAGAAAATTTACTATCAGTTAGAAGCCATAAAGCTAATTGCAGATGAGCTCAGGTCTATCTGGGTCTGAGATCTGAGAGTTTTACTTTGTCTTACAGCATTAGGAAGATCTTCAGCTCACTGGCCCTGGGCCAATCCTGCAAGCTCAGCCATGACCACTCATCATGTGTGTACCTTATTTGGACATAATGAAGTGGTCAGGGGTTCTATTCCTTGAAAGGCATGCACTTAAGTGCTGTTCGCTACACTTTCACTTTAAAAAAACTTGCCTGATAATTTGGTCTGGACCAACTTCTATTTCTTTTAAATTTGAAAAAAAAATTATACATGTTGAAACTCAGAAAGCCCTGAGATCTCAGCTTTCATACTCAAGCCTGTTTGTGTGGGTAGAGGCAGTGAAGCTGAAGTTCTAGGAAAAGGGAATATTAGGGTCTGCGGTGGGTCTGCTAGTCTCACTCCTGATCAAATGAGCAGGGATCCACTCCGAGTGACCTGAGAATTCTCTATGAAGGCCATGCTTCCAGTCTCATTCTGCCTTGACCCTGCTGTCTGTTCCCATGACCCCATTCTACCACTCAGACAAGTGAGGAGGGTAGCTCTGGTGCAAACTTTGCCCATTCCTTTCTGTGTGCCTTAGGAGTAAGTTATCTTAAGATGTTTTACTTCACACATACCACATGTCTCTCCTTCTCTTCATCATACTTAAGAAAGTTTGACTTTTAGAAAACACAAGGGTGTAGGTTTCATAAAGGCATTGTTATGATAAAAGCCATTTCCTAATGATGGCATGAGGAGAAAGTCTTGAGACAAAGATTCAAATTGTAATGTTCTGTTGGTAGCACTAAAACGTCTTCACTGAGCAAGAACTTACTGATGGTTAGTGTTGTATCTAATCTTTTCTTATACACATGATTTTATTATAGAAGTTACAACTGTTTCAGTTAGTAAAGGTACCAGATGAGATCTCAAAAGGTCAAAAGGCAACAGGGAGTACATTGACATTGGAGAAAACATAGACAACTTTTCTTCAGCCTTGCTTAATGGAACCAGAGGTAATCACGTCAATAACTACCAATTAGTCACATATGTCAGACCACTTATATGGACTGAAATCATATGAGGCTGAAATACATAAACCAGAACTCCATTATGTCACTGACATAAAGAATACAACAGACAATATAACGCAATACAATATAACCCAACACTCTTTTCCTCTACCATAGTGTTCTTTCTCCCAAATGACCAGGAATAGACTTGGGACACTTGCTGTAAGAAGAGGTTTCACATTTCACTCAGAAGTTTAACAGCCTCTGTTAAACCTCTGTACAATAGAACTGTCTTGGATAGTAAACCTATTTATTTGGCATTTCTTGGATGGGTGGGTAAAAAATTGCTGTTCTGGTTTATTATACTCATGGTTAGCCCATTCTTTCCTTTCCTATATGTACTTATTGTGATTACAATATAAATTTTTTAAAAAACTACTATAAATTGAATTCAAATTATTGTAGTTCTAAGAACAAACATTTTTTTGATCACTTAGATTTAGATTGATAGCAGCTATATTTTGCAGTGAAAATGTACTTTGGAAATTGAATTCTGCAATTATTCTCAGCCAATCATGTCTACAGGATATGGAGGTATATCACAGTTTGGAAAATTACCAAAGTCTGCTGGTGTGAGGTCATAACAGCAAAACAAGCAGAACAGAAAAGTAAGAAGCTCCTGCAGTCCCTAAAACCACGTATAACATACAATTTCTAAGTAAAGCTAATGTTAAAATTCAGAATGAAAATTTCATAATTAAACGCTTTTGTGTAAGATGAGCTTCAATCACAGAGATTCATCTGTTCATTCACTAAAAGCCCAAGGACCTTCTTCATTTTGACAGTCTTGCCCAATGCAAGAGTCTTTCAGGGCCTCACACCTGCATTTTAATGTAATTATAAGCAGTTTCTTTTGCAGCACTTTCTGATAATATCTAGTGTTAAATTTTGATTTTCTGCTGTGGACCAACTAGTGGGAACTAGTAGTGGGTATTTGGAATAAGTACAAACTTCTAGCTATTTTCTACTTCTTCATAAATCTTGACAAACTGGCTTCAGGTAAATAAATATGTAGAAGATGAACTGGGGAAGTTAAAAGGCCAACTTTCTGGAAGGCTCCTACAAAGTGTATATAAAGTCTGAAAAGAGTCATGTGTCAATTCATGCCAAAGTTCACATATGATTCTTTAACTAGTCTGAAGAGTGCTTTTTATGTATGATGCATGTTATAGGTTACTGATTTGATACTCTCCTCCCCACCCTGAGGGATTATAAGAAGTCACCAATTTTTTTATTTTTATGAATATCATCAGGTTTGCCATTTGGATAATCTTATTTTATAATTTATGCATAGCATCTGAAATATGTAATTATATTTTTCGTAATTAAAGATTCAAGTTCGAATATAGTTTGATTATATTCCTCCCCTCCTCTAGTCCATCCAGGCCCTCTCCCTACCCACCTAACTTTAGGTTCATTCCCCCAAACAAACAAAACCCCAATACTTCTCCCCAAACCAAGGAAACAAAATAAAACCACATCCAAAAAGGAAACAAACAGAGAACCCTAAACTGCAACCAAATAAAAGCACACAAGCAAAACTCTGTGGAGTCTATTATGTGTTGGTCAGCTGCTCCTGAACATGAGACCTGTCCTGGAGTGGTTGATATACCCAGGATCACTCTATTGGAGGAAACTGATTTTTCCTCTCCCAGCAGGTATGACAGCTTAGTTGTTAACCTTTACCCTAGTAGTTAGGTTTTCATTCATTTGAAAAATTATAACAAAATAAGATATAATAATATAAAACAAAAACTATCACATCAAAGTTGGGAAATACAAACCAATAGAAGAAAAAGAGCCCAAAGAAGGCACAAGAATCAGAGACCCATTTGTTTGCACACTCAGGAATCCCACAAAACCACTAAACAATCTTCCAAGTTGACTGATCCAGTCTGGCTTCTCTCAGCTACTGACTGAATTCCTCTGTTTGGCCTCATACTATCTTTGGCAATCTGTTCAAATCTTCTAGCTCCTTCTCATTCTCTGGTTCATTCTGTCTTCACCTGTGTCTAGCTTGTTTTCTATGTAACTTATCTCTGTAAAACTGTCCTGGTAAAACTGCCATACACATACACCACACCACCTGTTTTTCTCTCTTTCTCCCTGCTCTTAAGTAGCCTTTCTTGCTGTTCTCATGTGAGTTGGGCATCTCCTATCTCTGACTCATTCTGTCAAACCTTTCTCTGATTTTGTCTGCCCCTACACATCAGTTTCAAACATGGCTGCTTTCTAATCTTACCTTCACTGTTAGGGCTTAAAAGTATGTACTAAGGGTGTGTGTGTGTGTGTGTGTGTGTGTGTGTGTGTGTGTGTATTACACCCAGATCATATTGTAATTTAGGGAGTGTCTACATTCTGCCCATATCATATAGACCTAAAAGGTCTTTGGATGCGATCCCTTGCTAAACAGCCATGCTGCTAGATTAAAATTCCTCTACACCATTTGGGACCTGGGGATAAAATTAGGATGTCAGATGTGGAGGTCTGGCAGTATTGCCCACTGAGCCATCTGCTGGCTCTGATTTTTAAATAAATATCATAGAAGTTTTTGAGTTTGCTTCAGGAGCTTTGCTGTGCACTAAAGTGAATCCTCAGCACTTGGTTTATACTTTTATGATGATTTTCAAGTATATAACTGACTCACAGTCTTTTCTACCTTTCTGCCCTTACCTTGGATAACTTCCATGTCCCTGTGCATAAACTGCCTTGTTTTGTGCCTCAGCCCCTGGAGTTCATCACCTTTGGTGACTTGTTCCTGGTATAGTACGTCAGTCCATTATTTCTTCAGCAATGTTCTGGAAACTTCGGGCATTCTTCACTTCTCCTTCTAAATGTTAAAGTCAAATAAACATTTAAAAAAAATCTTTATGTATATTTGTGTGTGTGTATGAGTATATGCATGTATGTATGTATGTGATTTTTTTTGTGTGTGTGTGTGTATACCTCTCTACTCTACTGAATATTTGTTTTATTCACCAACGCGTGTGTCAACTTGACATAAGCTAAAGTTATTTGGAAGGGAAAGCCTCAGTTGAGAAAATGCCTGTGGTGCATTTTCCTAATTAATGATTGATGTGGTAGGGGCTAGCTCATTGAGGGTAGTACCACCTTGGGCATGTGGTCTTGGGATGTATAACAAAGCAAGGTAAGGAAGCTTTGGCTAGAAAGTGAATAACCAGTACTTTTGGGGGCATTTTGTATTAGTTCCTGCTTCCAGGTTGCTTCTCTTTTTGAATTCTTGCCCTGACTCCTCTCCATGATGGACTTTGGCGTGGAACTATAAGCTGAAATAAACCCTTTCCTTACCAACTTGCTTTCAGTCATGGTCTTTTATGATAGCCATAGAAACCCTGAGATGACAGTGTTTATTCTGCTTCAAGTTGTGCCTCTGTGTGCCTCAGAAAGTAGACAGCTGAGCAGTAACAGAAATTACACAATAGGTCAGGGGTTATCTCTTAATTCTTATATTTTAAAAATAATTTTTAAAATCAAATTTGGTTCTTTGAAAATTTCATAAATGCATTCTGATTTTTTCCATTCTCTTATTCCCCCCACCAGTGTCAACCTTCCCACCTCTCTATAAGTGCCTTTCCAACATTTGTGTCTTTTGTGACCCACTGACTTTAGCCAGGGCCATCTGTGACAATAGGCTTGGAACTATCCATTTGGACCTGATGGGCTCATCAGTGGGAATACAACTGAGGATTACGTCTGTTCCTATCACCCAGTCCCAGAATCCATTAGTAGCCAATAATTCAATAGGAAATGGTAGGGCCTTGCGAACACCTCCTTGATTTATGATCCATGATTGATTGTTTACAGGCCCAGTCCAGGCAGTTGTAGTTCCTATGCATTCATATCTCATCCCCAGAAGACAGCAATTTGTAGCTCTTCATCCTTCCACTGTCTCTTGCATTCTTCCTTCCCCTCCTTTTGTAATTCACTGAGTGCCAACCCGTATTTATTCATCATTTTTTCTGCTATTGTTGTTGTCTCTGTAACTTTATTTGACATTCAGTAGTACGTGCTCATTTACATTGACTGTAGAATTTTAAATATGGTAACAGTGATACAGGCTTACCAATGTGTAGAGCTTGTTTGGTGAATTTCCACCATTATTATGTTTTCTAGGCAGCTGTATATGAATATTATATGGTTCATTCCTGATTCCCTTAGCTCAGATGGCCTAGTATTAATGTGCACATCTGGAGTCTCCACCTCCTTCTTGGCAAGTTTGTAGATTCCTTTGAGTGCCTGAGGGGCATGCTTCTTGTGCCCACTCCATGGATGTGCTTGTGAATGTTGATGGTGTATTCTTGGATTCCTACCTCCTTGGTCCTAGAATGGCCCTTCTTGTTCTCCCCACCCTTCTTTGAGACAGCCATTCTGCCTGGCCCAAGTTGGAAAGGTCATTTCTTCATTCTTAATTGCTCTCCAATAACACTGGCTTTAAAATGATCATTCCAGGTTCCCATTCCCTACAAGGCTGTTGAAAACAGCCTTCTCTTTATGCAAACTATAAAATATCTAAATTTAAGATTAGGACTAACATAATTTCTCCTGAAATATCAAATGTACTTATATTTCATTCATTTACTTAGACCCCCTTCTTTATTATTTTGTATCTTACATATGATATTTTTTCTAGTTGGCCTTTGAGTTGTCTCTTCACTCCAGCCTTATATCATATATGTGTGTATACGTATATATGACATGTAGAATCCCATCACTTTCCATCTTAACAGTTTTCCTATTTTTCAAGTAACACTCTACTTGTGTCCTTTAATCAGCTAATGGCTTCTATGCTTGGTGCTGAAGAAGTCCATGTAGGTGTCTTACCTACACTGTGGCCTTATTCCACACAATTCTGTAGACCTATTGGTAAAATTTACAAGATGTTTCATTTTCTTGTAGTCACAGATTTACTTATGACAAAGCTTCAATTCCTCAACTTAACTTAGATGTCTCTCTCTACCTGCCCATCTTTCTCTGGTCTTCCGTACCAAATCCTACAAAGTACTGTTGCCAGCCTATCTTGAATTTGTCCAATTCCATGTACTGTTTCCTTTGCATGGAAGTCTGTCACCTTCTCTTTCACTGGACACTTCCTGGGATCGAGCCTCCAGATCTGCCTAGAACTAGTGGGATTACTGTTCTGCTTCCTTCCTTCTTGTTTTTAATGTCTACTGTGATACTTAGTTCATCATATATCCACTCCACTGCTAGGATTCCATAGTTAGAAACTCCAGTGACTGGTTCATGATGTCTCCTATGTATAACACAGAATTGGCTCATAGCTTTCAATAAATAATTAGAGAGTAATTTACAAGACTGACCAAATGCTTTTAATGATACATGATATCGTTCAGTTAGAATTCTACAGAATTTCATCATGCAACAAACACCCAATAAAAGGCTATAAATAATAATAATGATAATTCCTGGACTGAAGTGAAAATTGGTCTAATGACCTCATATTCATTTGTTTACTCTGAGAATGTTTCCATATTTGAGGACTGAGAATAACTCAGAACTCAAGAAAAAGGTTGTCAGACACAGAAAGAGAGGATAGCTATCTTTATCTGAGACCCAAAGTTCACCCGAAAAAACATGGGCCAGAATTATGTCCTTATTTGGTATGTGTAAGCAGCACTGGCCTTGAGAGTTAAACAAACCTATTTGTAAAAACTGTAGCCACAGAGAGAGACGTGCAACACTGGGTGAGTCAGTTATCAGGCCTTCAATTTTTCATCCATAAGCCAAAGGTAATTTAAATATATATAGGGGGCATCATGAAGGTCAACTGAGGCAGTGTAAGGGATATTCCTAATATGGCACATGCTGAAGCTGCTTAGTACTTTATCCTCTTTTATTGTGTGATGTGAGTTATTACTATAGGTTAAAGACTCTTACATCCAGAAATGCCCCTATGATTGCAACTGCCATATGTGAAGCAAATGTTTACACAGTAGCTCCCTTTTTTGTGGGTGTGCATATGTGAACGTGGGGATGTTGGCATTGTGGTTCTATACTGGTTCTATAATTGTCATAAAGAAACGAATAGGACACATTGTGGAATTGTGTGCTGTGGCAGACAAGGGACATAAGACATTGAATAGGGCAAGGTTTAAGCAGATATGTTGGTCCTGGGTTTCTGTAGGGAACACTGAAATTCTTGGAAAAGCAAATTAAGGCTCTGCAATGATGGTAAGCAGAGAACAACACATCCAAGTTACATTTTAGTCTAAATTTTAAAACAAGGTGGTTTCAGCTGGATTATTTCAGTTGGTTTTTGAGAACCCAAAAGGGACCATTTATGTTGAGAATTTTGATTGTTGGCTTATGGACCAATCTTGTCAATTGCTTGGCTTACCTAGAGCTTATTTGGTATCCAGATTGGCCTTGAACTTGTGATCTTCCTGCTTCTATGTCACAACAGCTGGGATTATAGATGAGTACCATCACACCTCACTATGTTCCATTTCCCAGTTATATCAAATACAGATGTCTGGGGAAGCAAGAATTCCTCTGTTCCTATAAGGGATATATTTTAATATATCTCACTGGAGGCTTAAGATCACATATAGTACCATATGCCCTATACACTAAACAATTTTTCATATATATATATATAGATATATATATGACAACTTTTAATTTATTAAGGCATTGTAAGAGATTGACAATAATAACTAATAACAAAGCAATTATAACAATGTACTGTAATAAAGTCTCTGACAATGTAGTCTTCCTCAAGATCATTTGATATATTTTATTATACTTCTATCTTTTTATTTAAATTAAACACTTGATAGTTTCTCTTGGTATATCTGAATTGTCATCATGTTAATTTCTGGGCTTAGGGTCACTGGTAAGTTAAATTTGATATTTGAACACAAGTTCTTCAATAAGATGACAGTTGATCTGATAGCCTAGTCAGTCACTAAGTGACTAGCAGGTACCACTGTATGTAGTAGAAGTGTGAGTCATTAGCCAGTGATTCTAGTTTATATCCAGAAAGACTTCTGATATTTTTTGTCAAGTAATTTAGTGTTATGTATGATGAAATGGAGACATTTAAATATATACCTAGTGAACAAAAAATAGAAATTTAATGTAGTCACCGAATCATGGTGAATATTCTTTTCAGTGAGTTATTTGAAGAAGTGTAATTTACTTTGTATCTGCTTCATTATATAGGATTTATAGTTTAGGTTTGGGGACTCAGGAGCTCTGCTGAACCTGGTAGGCAGTATTTACATTTCACTTAGTGATCACAAGAGGGAGTAAGAGGTCTGTGAAAGATTACACAGCTTCCAACGTTTCCCAAGTTGTACAGCCAGAATGGGGTCAGCTGGTGTGTCTCCTTCCCTTCAGTGTGGAAGCCCTTTTATCCGACACCAAGTTCAAACTGACCTTACTACATACTTTCATAATAAAAGCCAAGTGCATGAAAATATTTGACTCTTTATATTTTGTGTTATTCTACAACACACACACACACACATACACACACACACACACACACACACTGCTGGTCTTATCAGTCTGGGTTAGCAATACTTCTCTCAGCAGCTCAGTCATTGCAACAACAGTGGGTGTGACAGAATTATACAGCAGAATGCTGAGATGCTACAAAACCAGAACATACGGTGTAAAGAGAAAATCTGAAAATTCTCTTCTACGGTAGGTGTCTATGACCTAGGAGAACTTGCTGTTTCTCCTGATAGCATGTTACCTTTAAAGAAAAGATACTGGAGCAAAGTCAATAATGCTGTGTTCTGTGATGCGCCACTGCTCTTTAGGTAATTTGGGAATAAAAGCTTAAAATCTCTCCTATACAAAGAGTAACATTAGTGACCATTGTGAAGCTTCTTAAGAGAAGAACACATATGCAATCTCCTCTTCAAAATATAGGCCTTCATAAGACAACATCTGAATGCTTATTGTGTATTCTTTGATAGACTTGAGTATAATCTTACCCAAGGTTGTAAGATTGTTTCTTCCAGCTTAGGGAGTTAACAGTGGGCTAGCCTT
The DNA here is from genome assembly GCA_019843965.1 of Rhynchomys soricoides. Classification (NCBI taxonomy): domain Eukaryota; kingdom Metazoa; phylum Chordata; class Mammalia; order Rodentia; family Muridae; genus Rhynchomys; species Rhynchomys soricoides. Next base: position 568,618 of record JADRCH010000300.1, read on the forward strand.
CAGTAATAACCTTCAATTATTTAATAAAAGAAGCCCCCAAATTTAAAATAAAATGAGTCATATATATTTTGCTTTATGCGTGGAGTCAGATGTAATGAGAAAGTGACATTGAATATCACCTTTAAAATTTTGTTTTAAAAATTCTTAAATTTTTATAATAATTTTTATCTTTTGAAAATTATAATTGTATCATTTCCCCCCTTCTCTTTCCTCTGTCCATCCCTCTCATTTAGCCCCTTGATCTCTCTAAAGCATCACATCTTTAAAATTTTAAAGGTGTGTGCATGCACGCATGCATCTCTGTGTGTGTGCATGTGTGCGTGCGTGTGCGTGCGTGTGCGTGTGCATGTGTGTGTCTGTGTGTGTCTGTGTGTGCGTGTGTCTGTGTGTGTGCATGTGTTTGTGTGTCTGTGTGTGTGTCTGTGTGTGTGTCTGTGTGCGTTTGTGTGTGCGCACGTGTGTGTGTGCGTGTGTGTTGGTTAGAAGCATTGGAATCAGTCCCCTCCTTTCACCATCAAGTGGCTTTTGGTAAGCAAATGCAGGCTGTCAGGGTTGTACAGCAAGCATCTTTACCAGCTGAGCCATCTAGCCATCTCACACAATACGATTCTAAGCCTTAACATACACTATGAAGTTTTTTCTTGGTCAGAAATTCTCACAAGAATGCAGGAATGAAGTTTGCAAAACACGAGTTACTAACATAATGTATTTTAATGTCTAAAATCTAATTGTGACCTAAATATCCAGATACTAAATAACCTTCAAAATCTTCTCTTTAGACTATCTAGACAAAGTATTCAGTTGTAATGTAGGCCGGGCTACAGGTCATTTCTAGTTTAATTCATCTGATGATTTTGCTGCCTGCCTGAAGCATTTGTTGTTTGTAATGCCACAGCTATGACACACGTCAGCTTGCTCCATGAAAACTTCTGGGAATCCTGAAGAAATACTAGTACTTCCCCACCCCACCCACCCCTCCTAAAGTTTCCCACAGTTTTTTTTTTTTTTTTTTCCCGTCATGTTGTTTACACTTACTAGAGTTTCAATACTTTGGGTTGTCATAAGCATTCAAAGGAACTGACTTCAGATTGTCTCAGAACCATAAACACAGAATTGTTTTACCTGACAGCATACACATACTTTTAGAGGGTACAATGGTAAAATCTTGTATTGTTTAGTGGACCGCAGAGATAGATTAGAATCGCCTTTGTAAAATGTTTCTTTACACGTACCCTGGCACAAACATGACACACAGTACCCATGGGGAGCAGGGGTCAAACCTGCGTTCTGAATTGGAGCTTCTGCTGCAGAACTTGTGTTAGTGCTAGAAAATTAAATAAACTTGTGCTGTGCAGGACAAGAAAGGTTTGTCTTTCTTGGACAATGGCGAGAAAAATATATGTGTAAGTTCATTTTAATTTTAAATTCAAATGCTGGGAACTGAAAGATGGTGTCAACCACATACATGCCTTTAAAAGCTTTGAGGAGACAGGCACATAAATACTTATTAAAAGAGAATGTAGTAAGTTATAAGATACAGATAAAAATTTAAGCATAAGGTACAATGGGAGAAAAATGTCTCTAATGAAAAACTGAAGTTTTTGTTAGTCAATAATATATATCAACAAAAAGTTCCTACTGGACACAATCCCACCATCTTCTGTGCTTAATGCCACAACTGCATTTGTCTGCTTTATTGTTAAGTCACTCTGCTGTGTCCTAGCTGCCTTTGACCCTCCAAACTATTAATAACTACTTTCTTTCCAGTGATCACTGAATGTAGGCTCATAAAAGATCGATCAGTTAAGCTGTTTTTGAAAAGTGACTTTCCAGCTTCTCTTCCTCCCCTATATTTTGTATATGTTCAATCCACAGACAGTTAAGTGTATATATTATAAAACTGCTGACCATATAGTCTTTGTATTCCTCCTATTTCTAGTACTTTGCATATAGAATAAGCTCTGTGACACTTCTGGATGACATTGGACCGAGGAATTTGGCTGCTTAAATAAAGCCACATTCTTGTAGCCTTCCTGTCCTTACGTAATTATAGAAAATGCCACAGGCATTTGTAATTTTCAATATTTTATTAAAAATATCCATTAGACATACAAATTATCTTGCTGATATTATGTTTATACATTTGGTATTTATTTATGAAAGAAATTTAGGTTTGGGTTTACTAGAAAGATCATAACTTCTTTGATATCCACATGGAAGCACCTTATGAGGCTTCATTTATGCCAACATAGTGAAGAACAGTCAAATTAAGATGATATCCAAAAATATGACTTATGAAATGTATAGTAAATATCTAATAGCCATAATAATGTAATATATTGTTATTTCATAGCACTGTGGAAATAAAAATTGTATTATCAACTGTGGATTTAGAGAATACTGACTGAAATAGAAATGATAAGCCTTTAATTACATTTTGAATATGGAAAAACAAATATTACCAATATATTTTTAATTATCTTGAATAAAAACTTATGCAAGTTATGGTGTTCTGTGTAAGAAACAGCTTTTGCAAATTTTACCTACTACCTAATATTGCATAATATTGGACAGGTTAGACTTAGTCTTTTATTACATGACATTATTAATATTGATTGTCTTTTATATTCTAGGCAAAAGAACTAAATGTCAATGAGAATAGCACTGGAATATCTACATCAATGTGATCTCACTAATATGTAAAGCTTTTATGATTTTACTTGTATATCCTATATTTGCATTTATATATATTTTAAAAATAAAGAATGGTATAAGTTCCTCTTTTCTTCAATTTCATCTAAAGGTTTTAACAAAATATTCTGGAAGCCCAGAGCAATGAGGAAGATTTGGAGGATGCTTCCAGCCTGTGCTTCAAGTGAATATTAGAAGAGTGTAGTGTGTCATCAGCCAGAGGAGCAGAGGAAGGAACTGCAGAGTTGTGTGGCAAGTTGATGCCTTTTGATGTTAGTCGAGAAGAAATTGCTAAGCAGGGAGTGGCAGAAATGAGAGAAGTTTTCATCTGTATACTTACTGAGTTAGCAAGGTAAACCTTCTTGGGATACTTATTATTTGATTTGTTTAATCCTGAGTGGTATTCATTAATGTTGGAGGCTTGCTGGGCTCTGTGAATACCACAAGGATTAGGAAAAAAACAGTATGTGTCATGTAGAGTCAGTCTGGGATCAGATCACGTAAGCCTGTGAGTAACGTATTACAGAGGTCGTAATTTAACCAGTCGGCAGTGTTGACACCATCCATGTTAGTTTAATCAGAGATTCTGTGGGCCAGATTTAGTGTTGTAGATGAATTACTGTGCTAGGTGTTTAAGGTGGAGAAAGCAGAGCAGAAAAGCGGGTGGGCCCGATACTGTTGCCACACAGCTGGTATATAGTAAAGACAAAGACAGCGGGAAACGAGTGAGAGCAAGCGATCGGAGAATCAGGATCTAATTCCATACTGAGGACTTCTTGGGTGTGGAGTGGAGAGGGAGAACTCCCGTGTGCTGGCACATTTGTGTTGCTAGCTTATTGGGCCAAGTAGACCGATGACAGTATTCCAGAAAAGAAAGAAAAAATGCAGGAGAAAAAGCCTAGCTAATAGTCTTGCCCCACTAAGGCAAAGTCTGTGAAAACCAAAAGGTTCTTCTGAGTCTGTATGATTTTATGATCTTTCAGCACACGGAGCCTCTTGGGGCTTTTGATTTTCTTCGCCACCTTCAGCAAGGGGGAGTAGAACTGAAAATATAACATACAAACCAAAGAAAGCGATGTGCTGAGAGATTTAATATTTTCTTATCACTGCTCGCAACATCAATTTACTTCAAAGTTAGCCAGGGCTGCAAAAGAAGCACTTAATACAGTGGTATAGTTTTGCCTCTTGAATATGAATTTTGCTTTAAAATTTTAGTGTGATAATGTAGTGTCACAGTATCTACAGATCATACTATGATGCAAAAGTAAGCAGCAACAAGTGGAGAGGGGGGGAAATACGTTGTTGAGGCGTGGGAACATAGACTTTTAAGTGACACCAGAGATCAGGATCCAAGTGGCTTGGCTTCTGCTCTCTTCCTTTCCCAGTCAAAGTTGACTTTCTTGCTGGATCAGCAACACCTTATCTCTAATGCTTGATGTCTTGTAATTTTGATTTAAATGATATTACTAACCCAACCTTTGCAGTCCTTATGTTTTGATTGGTATCATGAGCTATTTTGAAGTTTAGTTTTATTCTTAATAATTTTTATCCAGAACAACTTAAAACATTCACATAGCCTCTCTTGCAGTATTCTATTTCTGTTTTATTTTTTTAGGCTATGATTAACTTGTCCTCATATAAGGATTTATATATACATTGTTCCCACAAGAAATGATTGCTCTGTAGAGCGTCCATTACAAATAATGCTTTGAGATGTTTAACTGTTAATGTCTGAAACAGTACTGCTAATCGGCTCATAGTTACTTTACATGGTTGTAATGTTAAATTTGAGATTGGAGGAACACTTCCATCTTTTCACGTCTTCCTTCCTACCATAGAAAGTTTTGTGAAAGGGATTCCTGATGCTATTTGTGCCACTTGCTTACATTACATGTATTTGTTCCAAGAGGGGCACACCCTTTGAGTGTGGGAATCAGCTCTCAGGCAGACTGTTCAGTGCTGCAATTATCCTAGATGAGGCGATGGGGTTGCTTGATTTCTCCAGGGAGCTTTGGTAATAGAGTCCACCGACCCTCCCTCCTCTTGGCCTTCCAGCCACACTTATTTTCCAGCCTGCCAGGCTGTTGTGATTATCTCACCTTTAACCTCCCATCACATGAACCTTCTAATTCTGACCCATTGCTGAAATGAGCTTGGGAAACACTTTATAATAATAATTTAGAGAGGAAGTTAGGGTTTCAGTGCTGCTGCCGGATTCAATACTTTTAAAGCTCAAAACCCAATAGCTTGTTACATTACAGAAAAGGAAGATTCTTTTTGAAGCTTAAGAGTTAGTCAGTTCTAACATATTTGTCACCCCAATTATTACAATTCAATTGAACTGGAAAACTCTCATGACATTCTAGTGTCATAAGTGCATCCTGTATGGCCAAGTTATTACAAGCAATTCCAAATTAATCAGTTTTAACATGATTAACAGGCATTAGAGCTAAGAAGCAAGGCAGAAATTTTAATATGTCAATGAACTTAACCTTCATTTGAGGAAAGCTCACTATCTACTGTCTGGGCAGCAGACGTATGTGCTGGCATCATCTCCTTTTGTGGCAAGGGATACAGTCACATTTAAGTGATGGACACTTATTATAGTCACTAATGAACACTTCGTAGTGATGATTAATGTGTGTTTTCAGGGTGCCAGCTAATTTTACTTTTACTATAAATGTTCTGAGTAATTTACTTTTATCTATAAAGGCTTCCATGACTGCCATGTCTTAGGTATAACTCAAAGATCATTAAAGCTTTTCTTTAAATTCAACATCTGATATATATATGATTATTCTGTTGCTTTATAGCATTTGAAGACTTCCTTCCTTGATCTAGGAGAGTGTTTTTTCTTTTTATTAATTATTTTATTGATTTATATCCCTAATGCTTCCCCACCTCCTGATCCCCCTCACTGAGTTCTTCTTCCCTCCCCTCTCCTTAACCTCTGAGAGGGTACCCCCATATATCCTCCAACTCTGGGGCATCAAGTCTCTACAGGATTAGGCACATCCTTCCCACTGAGGCCAGACAAGGCAGTCCTCTGCTACATATGTATCCAGGGCCTTGGACCAGCCTGTGTACACTCTTTGGTTGGTGGCTCCATCTCGGAGTTCCCAGGGGTCCAGGTTAGTTGGCACTGCTGATCTTCCTGTGGGGTTGCCCTCCTTTCAGCTCCTTCAATCCTTTCTCTAACTCTTCCATAGGGGTTCCCAGCCTCTGTCCAATGCTTGGCTGTGGGTATCTGCCTCCGTCAGGATAGAGCCTCTCAGAAGATAGCCGTGCTAGGCTCCTGTCTACAAGCAGAACATGGCATCAGTAATAGTGTCCACCCATGGGATGGATCCCAAGTTGTGCGGATCATTGGTCAGTCATTCTTTCAGTAGGAAAGTGTTTGTTTGTTTGTTTGTTTTTAAATCTTGGCAGGACTTAAGTAAACTGAATCTTCTGAGATTAGAGTCTATTGAAAAAGTCAAGATGATTTTAGATGTTGAAATTTATGAGGTTTAAGTTATAATTCTATTAAGAATTTCCTAAAACATTTTTAGAAATTTGTTACTCTTCTGTCGATCCTGCATGCGATGGTGAAAAAGTCTACATTTATGGTGCTTCTAAGTATAATTTAAATCCAATCTCTCTCTCTCTCTCTCTCTCTCTCTCTCTCTCTCTCTCACACACACACACACACACACACACACACACACACACACACGAGTTCAAACATCCCAGTTTGCGGCATTGGGGACTTTCTGTGTGAGATTGCTACAATTTGATTTAGAATTTCTCCTCCACCATGTAATCTCATTTTCTGACTGCTTTATACCATCATTTAAAAAGCAAAATTGGAGTCAATTTTAGGCTCTGTTTTTATATTCTTTTCGGATTTGATTTTAACAACAAATGTCTCAAAAAGAGATTGCTTACTAATTGCTTAGTAATGAGGAACGAGTAAAAGTGAAGGAAAACGGTTCACTTTTAACTTATAAAGCACAAACATAGCTCAGCCTTAATCTAATCTTTAGGCTTACTTTCACTCTGTCTTTGTGAAACAGCAAAGACAATTTTCAAGCGTGAGAACAAGGTGGAATTGTGCTTAGAAGTGAACAGAGAGATGCAGTGTTTAGTGATGAACCCCTTCTCTAAAGAGCTTTCTCAGCACTGCTACTTACGTGGTGTACTTTCACCATCGTGGCTATCCCAGGCCTCTAACCAAAATCGGAACCTGAAATATTATTATTTTTTATATTGCTTATGACTCTGGGTACTTGATTAAATAAAATCTAACATGTTGGAGAATATGGAGAACAGAATTCATTTTTGTCTAATGCTCAATAGTCTTTATATGACAGATAACCCACAATGAGAACAAGCCTTTATAGGATCTTAGGGAGTGTCATCGAGATAGAAAAAAAGTGAGTTACTATTTCTTAGATCTAAAACGAAGGAAAGAGTGAAGTAAAACGATATTTATTCTCGGCTTGGTTTGTGAAGCTTATATTACTTGGCCTTGAACAGAGATTTTTGTAGCCATCAAGAATTTTTCTGTGTAGTTTAAAGCTTATTATTATAATGGATTAACAGAGGGATAAACTCCTAAAATTTTCCTGTATTTTCCCTGTGATGTCTGTTTGATAGGCATCAAATTTAATTGACTAAAATTATGGTTGATTATAAAGTAACCCTAACTATAAAACAAAAGTTAGGATTATTATTTCTGTAATTAAAATGTAACTCCAGGAGAAAAGGATTTATCTGTCTTATGCTTCTATATTACAGTTCATCATAAAGAAGTCAGATCAGGTACTCAAGCAGGGCAAGAACATGGAGGTAGAAGCTGATGCAGAGGTCATGATGGAATGCTGCTTACTGGCTTGCTCTTCATGGCTTGTTCAGCCAACTTTCTTATAGAACACAAGACCACCAGCCCTGGAATGGTTCCACCCACAATAGTCTTGGCCCTCCCATTTCAATCACTAATTAAGAAAATGTCCTACAGCCTTGTCTACAGTCTGATTCTATGGAGGTGTTTTCTCAATTGAATCTCTCTTGTCTCTGATGAAGCTAGCTTGTGTCAAGTTGACATAAAACTAGCTAGCACAATGTGTTTATCTGACAGATAGCCGAAGTTTACTTTGTATAAGTAGATTTCAATGGGTATTCAATCAGACATGCTATCTCTGACATTAGTACCACTGTACTTGACATGGTTGATGGAGCTGAATATTTTTTGTAACAGATTTAGATGGAAGTGTTATTAAAGAACTGACTGTTGGAGCAGGAGAAATATCTTGCCGTCTTGATCATGGCTTTTCTTGGACACTCTGCTTTTGAACAGTCAAGAGTTGGTAGCTGATTCAGATGTAATGTGTCTTTATTTTTCCATGTAGTCTTTCTCTGTCACCCAGAGTTATTGGGTCATGTCATTGGTGCCATCATTGACATAATCAGTTTCTCAGTCAATATTTTTGGTCCAACAATGTGTGGAGTATGCACTCACTAAATCTGCACTGTAAACTTCCTCCTGTAAAGAAAACACTGACCCTATGTTTGATGAGCATAGAAAGTTTGTGTTGTGCCCAGAGCCCTGGATCACATCCTCATCCCAGATGTTCTTTGACACTACTAATTTTGCAGAGATCACAGAGTGTAGCTTGTCTATGTTAGGGAGCTAGAGCTAGGAATTTGATCTCTTGCTTCAGTTTCACTCATGTATCTGTGGGACTTTTTTTTCTCCCAATTATATTTGGCCACTGATGTGATTAAGTGTCTTCTTATATATTATAAGCCTGGTGAAATGTCTGTCTATACTGTCTGTATTTTTCTATTGACTCCTTTCTTATTGTATCAATTCATTGGAATTATAAAAGGATATTATTATATTCATATATTTCATCTGTAAAAAAGTACTTGAAATTAAAATACTTGCTCTTGGGTAGGACTTCTCTTTATTTATCTTTTAAAGGAGTAATGGAGGTGCTATCAACTGCTGATGAAGTTTAATCACTGAGCACTTGGCTTGGGGGTTCTGTCATTGAAATGCTGGTATAAGTTTTGAAAACAAATTCAAGTGAAATCTAGTCCATGGTTAAACAAATTTTCAGAGAGAATTTTACTAAACTGTCAAAGTATTAGTATCATTTAAAAATTATCTCTTTCTGTATACATTTTGTTTTAGATATCATAAAAATCTTAACTTTCATAAATTCAAGTAAGCCAAACATAATAAAATAAGCTTGATCAGTGGGTATTATGTTACAATTGGCTAGGGATGAGAATCTACTTCAGTGGTACAGCATTTGCTTAACATGAGAGGCCAAACCTACTCCTTCTTGGGACCAGCCTCCATCTTTTTTTAAAAAAAAAAAAAAAGCCTTCAAATGTACTTTCAGACTGTGATTGTATACAGTCTTGCTTCAGAGCACCCAGCTTACAATACACATTCAGATAGATACTTGCCAGTATAGACTTTCCCTGGATTACTTTCATCTCTTACAAAACCTTGTCCTTCTAAGGGTTCGAGGCTGCTCTGCCTTTCCTTCCAGACCTGCTGTGTCAGGGTTGGGTTGGAGGAGAGCGCAGGTCTGAGCTTGTAATAAAGAGACCCTAATGCTATTACACTGGAAATGGCTCCTTGGTGGTCTTTTGGGGTTCACAAATGCTTCCTGGCAAACAAACACACATAAATTCATTGGTTTAATCTCCAGTGGTTGAAACATACTACGTGCGCACGCACCCACTCACACAGACACTCACACATAAACTTGTTATAAAAAGTACAGATATGGTAATAAATGTGTTAACTGAGGATTACAGAAATAGACTATAAAAATCCAAAGATTTTGCAAGTTTTTACCATGAAGAAATAGTAAATATTTGGAGAAGATAAATATGTTTGATTTAATTTAAACCTTATGTAATGTATTCATGTTGAATGTTATATCCTACCCTGTTAATGTGTATAACTTTATCAGTAAAATATAATGTAAAAGATGGTTTACTTAAAACTACCTCTATAATAATTTATCCAAAGTCCAGATGTTTATACTGGAAGCTTTTAAAATAGAAAGTCATTTTGGATTCTTAACCCCTATTTCCATTTCTCCTCTGCTTGGTGGTCCCTGCTTTCAGCTGTAGAGCTGAATAAGACATTTTAAGGTCAACCTTTTATTTTGGGCTACTCTCAGATGAACAAGAAAAGCTGTAATTGCAGTAAAACATCTTGTCTACCCGTCAGCCAGTTCCCTCTTTTGTTGACATCTTTTACAGCTCTAACGAATCTGCGGGACTAAGAACCTACAAGCCTTCAGTCCCTTCCCCAACTCCTCCATCTGGGACCGCACACTCCACCCTACCGTTGCTGTGAAGTGACTCTTGAGTATTTCGAACTTTTGGGCTAATAGACACTTAACAGTGAGTACATACCATGCTCATTCTTTTGTGACTGCATTACCTCGCTCAGGATGATATTTTCAAGATCCATCCATTTGTCTGCGAATTTCATGAAGTCATTTTTTTAATAGCTGAGTAGTATTCCATTGTGTAAATGTACCACATTTTCTGTATCCATTCCTCTGTGGAGGGACATCTGGGTTGTTTCCAACTTCAGATTATTATAAATATGGCTGCTATGAACATAGTGGAACATGTGTCTTTATTACATGTTGGAGCATCTTCTAGGTATATGCCCAGGAGTGGAATAGCTGGGTCCTCAAGGAGGCAGCAATAGTGGCAACTGGCCTGACCCCCCTCCTCCCCCGATACTCCTGGAGACTGATCCACCAACCAAAGAACACACATGGAGGGACCCATGGTGCTGGCCACATATGTGGCAGAGGAGGGTCTTGTTATCCATCAGGGGGAGGAGAGACCCTTGGGCCTGAGGGTGTTAGATCCCCTAGTATAGGAGAATGCCAAGGAGGGAAGACGAGAGTGGGTGTATGGGTGGATGGGTGGGAGAATACCCCCATAGTGGCAGGGGGAGGGCGGAGGGAATGGGGAGGTTCCAAAGGGGAGATCTGGAAAGGGGGAAACATTTGAAATGTAAATAAAATATGAAAAATAAAAAAGAATAAATTATACCAATAAAAAGGAGAATGGCCTTCTGAAAAAAAAAAAAAGAAAAAAGAAAAAAAAGAACCTACAAGCCAATCTCTAGTCTTTAATTACATTTTACGACTCTCCATTTTCTACTGTGAAACTCCATTCAGGATTCCACACCAGTTTTCAGTTATTAAGTCTTCTCTGTTTCTAAAGTCTATAACAGTGCACAGACTTGTTTCTCTTGATGCTGACAGTTTTCAGGTATATTATTGGCAGATGGTTTCCACAGAAAGCTTCCCAAAATTTTATGGTGCTTTGGTCATTATTAGTCTGGAGTCATTAGTTTCTGTAAAGGATTTCACAGAAGCCAAGTGTCCTATTCTATCACATATGGTGGACTAATTGCCATCAGACTGACTTATCACTGGTATCTTTTAACTCCTGTCCTGGTCCTGGTGGTGTTTGCTGGGTTTTCTATGGAGAAGTGGATATACTGAGTTATCATGAATAGCTTGGATCTATGGATGATGATTTAATACAGAAATAATATTTTTTGAGTCACACATCTTCTCAATCCTCTTTTGCAATTTTTTTGTATTTATCTGTGCTTCAATCATCTCCAGTGTGTTGGCAATAAATCTCTCTCGGGTTCACTCTTCTCAACTCTTTGTTGACTATTGCCAGTGGGTATTCCATATAATCAAAATAATTTCAATTGTGGTCTTTTGTGATTAGCGTTTTTGTGTGTATCTGTGTTTGTATGTGTTCGTGTGTGTGTGTGTGTGTGTGTGTGTGTGTGGTCACATACAGGTGTGTTCATGTACATCTAGAGGTTAGAAGACAACTTTGAGTGTCATTTTCCAGGCACTTACTTCTATTTGTTTGTGACATCATCTTTCATTGGCTTAACCCTTCACCAAGGAAGCTAGATGTTCTGCCAAATAGGCCTCAGGAATCTGTCCATCTATCTCAGTTTCCCAACAGCTGGAATTATAAGCATATACCAACATGTCTGGCCTTTTGCATGGTCTCTAGGGGTCAAACTCAGGTCCTTCTACTTGCAAGCCAAACATTTTACTAACTAAGCCATCTATCTATGACTGACTTTTTGATGGACAGTTTTGAGTAGCCTACAAAGGACCATATCAATGCATCCAATTACAAAGTGTTGAGTCAGTACATTGTGAACACAGACTAGCAGCATTTATAGGTTTGACATCTCTAGATGTCCAGGTCTATTTCTAGTTTATTAATATTAACTAATATTTGATTTATTGTGTACTAGAAAATATGCCAAGCACTTAACATGTTATTTTATTTAATTCATCATGAAGTGGAATTAATAGTGGAAACTATTAACAGTTTTTTAAAGTAATGTAGTTTTCCTAAGATTTCACATAAATCATGGAGAAAATTTAAAGCTAGCTTACAAGGTTTTAACAACAGGATTTTAAAATTTACAGGATTTCCAAGTTGAAGTCTGAGGGTCTTGTTAAAAACATACAAATTCAATGAGAGCTGTTACTGAAAGGTTTTACTGGAGTCTCAAAAAGTCTCAAGAGGAACACTTCTCCATTGCTGGTGGGATTGCAAGCTGATACAACCTCTCTGGAAATCAGTTTGGCAGACTCTCAGAAAAATGAACATAATACTACCTGAGGACCCAGCTATTCCACTCCTGGGCATATACCCAGAAGATGCTCCAACATGTAATAAAGACACATGCTCCATTATGTTCATAGCAGCAATATTTATAATATTCAGAAATTGGAAACATCCCAGATTTCCCTCAACATAGGAATGGATACAGAAAATGAGGTATATTTACACAATGGGATATTACTCAGCTATTAAAAACAATGACTTCATGAAATTCGCAGGCAAATTGATGAAACTTGAAAATATCATCCTGCGGGAGGTAACTCAGTCACAAAACTGACTTTTGTAACTGAGTCACAAAAGTGGTATGTACTCACTGATAAGTGGTTATTAGCCCAAAAGTTCAGAATACCCAAGAGTCACTTCACAGCAACCATTGGACTGAGCGTGAGGTCCCAGATGGAGGAGTTGGAGAAGGAACTGAAGGAGCTGAGGGAGTTTGCAGCCCCATGGAGGGAGCAACAGTGTCCATTGGCCTGACCCCTCGATGCTCTCAGAGACTGGATCACCAACCAAAGAATACACACGGAGGGACCCATGGTGCTGGCCACATATGTGGCAGAGGAGGGTCTTGTTAGCCATCAGGGGGAGGAGAGGCCCTTGGGCCTGAGGGTGTTAGATGCCCCAGTATAGGAGAATGCCAAGGAGGGAATACAAGAGTGAGTGGGTGGGTGGGTGGGAGGGTGACTATTCACATAGAGGCAGGGGGAGGGGGAGGGAATAGGGAGGTTCCAAAGGGGAGATCTGGAAAGGGGGAAACATTTGAAATGTAAATAAAGTATCAAAAAAATAAAGTCTCCATATTCATGACCACATTAAGTGTCTCTGATATTGATGGCCAGGCAGTATGCCTTGGTATGTATTGGCTCTCGTTTGTGTTATACTGTTGCTCTTTATACTATGTGACATTTTAGATTTGGGTTTCACTGCTGTGACACCTTTTGGCCTCTTGCTGGTTCTGTACATCCCACTGGCCAGCTAGAGTTGTGGAGCTCTTGCTGTGTTTTCCCATGTGGTTCTTTCACTTTTCACTAAAAATGAGTTCACACTTAAGTGTGTGCATTATATTATAGGCAATCTTTAAGTGTTACTGTTATGTTTTGGTCTGTCCTATCAATTTAAAATTTTGTTTAGCTTGAACATAATTATTAAGCCTTGTGCTAGGCAATCATTAGAGGTCTGTATTACACCATTCTTGTGTTTAAGGCCTTCCCAAGTTAGGAAGAGCTAGATATTGTTAAGACATTTTACATTTAAAGTCTTGGATATTTTATGTATTTACATTTCAAATGTTATCTCTTTTCCCAATTTCCTCTCAAGAACCCTCCTCTCCCATCCCCCCCCCCTCCCAGTTTCTATGAAGATGCTTCCCTCCCACCCACCCGCTCCCACCGCACTGCCCTGGCATTCCCCTACACTGGAGAATCAAACCTTCACAGAATAAGGGCCTCTCCTCCTGTTGATGCCAGACAATGCCATCCTCTGCTACATAGCAGCTGGAGCCATGGGCCCTCCATGTGTACCCTTTGGTTGATGGTTTAGCTCCTGAGAGCTCTGGGGTGGGGGGTGGGGGTGGGGGGGAGGGGTCTGGTTAGTTGATATTGTTGGTCTTCCTATGGGGTTGCAAACCCCTTCAGCTCCTTCAGTCCTTTCTCTAACTCTTCCATTCGGGACCCTGTGCTCAGTCCAATGTTTGGTTGAGAGCATCCCGCCTCTGTGTTTGTCAGGCTCATGCAGAGCCTCTCAGGAGACAGCTATAACAGGCTCCTGTCAGCAAGCACTTTTTCGACATCTGCAATAGTGTCTGGGTTTGGTGACTGTATATGGGATGGATCCCCAGGTGGGGCAGTCTCTGGATGGCCTTTCCTTCAGTCTCTGCTCCACACTTTGTCTCCATTTTTCCTTTAGACAGGAGCCCTTCTGGGATAAGAATTTGGAGATGAGTGGGTGGCCCCATACCCCAGCGGGGGCCTTGCCTAACCTCTGGATATGGTCTCTACATGTTCTCCCTCCCCTTTGTTGGGCATTTCAGCTAATCTCATCAATGTTGGGTCCTGGGAGTCTCTTGCTTTCCTGTCATCTGGGACTTGCTGGTGGCTACCCCCAGTTCCCCATCCCCCATTTGCTACACACCTCTGTTCATTCCTGATCCTCTGTATATCATCCCATTTTCTCTCATACCTGATGCTGACCCTCCTTTTCCCCCTTCCCCTCTTCTCTACCTCCCAAGTCTCTCCCACCCTCTACCTCCTGCGAGTATTTTGTTCCCCCTTCTAAGGAGAACTGAAGCATCCACATTTTGGTCTTCCTTCTTCTTGAGCTTCATATGGTCTGTGAATTGTATCATGGATATTCATAACTTTGGAGTTAATATCCACTTATCAGTGAGTACATACCATGTGTGTTCTTTTGTGATTGGGTTACCTCACTCAGGATGATATTTTCTAGTTCCACCCATTTGCCTAAGAATTTTATGAAGTCATTGTTTTTAATAGCTGAGTAGTACTCCATTGTGTAAATATACCATTTTTTTCTGTATCCATTCCTCTGTTGAGGGATATCTGGGTTCTTTCCAGCTTCAGGCTATTATAAATAAAGTTGCTATGAACATAGTGGAGCATGGGCCCTTGTTACATGTTGGAGCACCTTCTGGGTCTAAGCCCAGGAGTGGAATAACTGGTTCCTCAAGTATTACTATGTCCAGTTTTCTGAGGAACCACCAGATTGATTTCCAGAGTGGTTGTACCAGCTTGCAATCTCACCAACAATGGAGGAGTGTTCCTCTTTTTCCACATCCTCACCAGCAGTTTGAGGCTCTTCCCCACTTTCTCTTCTATTAGATTCAGTGTATCTGGTTTTATGTGGAGGTCCTTGATCCACTTGGGCTTGAACTTTGTACAGGGAGATAAGAATGGTTCAATCAATTTGTATTCCTCTACATGTTGACTGCCAGGTGGATGAGCACCATTTGTTGAAAATGCTGTCTTTTTTCCAGCTTTTTTAAAGCTCATTTGTCAAAGATCAAGTAACCGTAGGCGTGTGGGTTCATTTATGGGTCTTTAATTCTATTCCATTGATCTACCTGCCTGTCACTATACCAATACTGTGCAATTTTTTTTATCACTACTGCTCTGTAGTACTGCTTGAGGTCAGGGAGGCTGATTTCCCCAGAAGTTCTTTTATTGTTGAGAATAGTTTTTGCTATCCTGGGTTTTTGTTATTCCAAACGAATTTGAGAATTGCTCTTTCTATGTCTATGAAGAATTGAGTTGGAATTTTTATGGTGATTGCATTGAATCTGTAGATTGTTTTTGGCAAGATGGCCATTTTTACTATATTAATCCTGCCAATCCATGAGCATGGGAGATCTTTCCATCTTCTGAGGTCATCTTCGATTTCTTTCTTCAGAGACTTGAAGTTCTTATCATACAGATCTTTCACTTGTTTGGTTAGAGTCACACCAAGATATTTTATATTGTTTGTGACTATTGTGAAGGGTGTCATTTTCCTCATTTCTTTTTTTTAATTTAATACTTTATTCACATTTCATAAGCTTTCCCCTTTCCAGGTCTCCCCTTTGGAAGTCCCCTATTCCATCCCTGATCCCCCAGCCTCTATGAGGATATTCCCCCACCCACCCACCTACCCACTCCCGTCTTCCCTCCCTGGTATTCCCCTATACTCTAACTCTCTCAGACCCAAGGGACTCTCCTCCCACTGATGGTCAACAAAGCCCTTCTTAGCCACATATGTGACCAGCACCATGGGCCCCTCCATATGCATTCTTTGGTTGGTGGTCCAGTCTCTAGGAACACCTGGGTGCCTGACCAGTTGGACACTGTTGCTCCCTCCTCATGGGGCTGCAAACTTCCTCAGTTTCTTCAGTCCTTTCTTCAACTCCTCCATCTGGGAGTCCCACGCTCAGTCCAACAGTGCTGTGGATTGAATCATGGGTGTTCTGAACTTTTGGGCTAATATCTGATTATCAGTGAGTACATACGGTGTTCATTCTTTTGTGACTGAGTTACCTCACTCTGGATGACATTTTCAAGTTCCATCCATTTGCCTGTGAATTTCATGAAGTCATCGTTTTTAATAGCCAAGTAGTATTCCATTGTGTAAATGTACCACATTTTCTGTATCCATTCTTCTGTCGAGGGACATCTTGGTTGTTTCTAGCTTCTGGCTATTATAAATATGGTTGCTATGAACATAGTGGAGAATGTGTCCTTATTAGATGTTGGAGCAACTTCTGGGTATATGTCCAGGAGTGGTATAGCTGGGTCCTCAGGAAGTATTATATCCAATTTTCTGAGGGTCCGACAGACTGATTTCCAGAGTGGTTGTACCAGCTTGCAATCCCACCAGCAATTAAGGAGTGTTCCACTTTCTCCACATCCTTACCAGCATCTGCTGTCATCTGAGTTTTTGATCTTAGCCATTCTGACTAGTATGAGGTGGAATCTCAGGGTTGTTTTGATTTGCATTTCCCTGATGACTAAGGATGTTGAGCATTTCTTTAGATGCTTCTCAGCCATTTGCTTTTCCTCAGTTGAGAATTCTCTGGTTAGCTCTGTACCCCATTTTTTGATAGGGTATTTGGTTCTCTAGTCTAACTTCTTGAGTTCTTTCTATATATTGGATATTAGCCCTCTAACAGATATAGGATTGATAAAGATCTTTTTCCAGTATGTTGGTTGACATTTTGTCCTATGGACAGTGTCCTTTGCCTTACAGAAGCTTTGCAATTTCATGAGGTCCCATTTGTGGATTCTTGATCTTAGAGCATAAGCCATTGGTGTTCTGTTCAGGAACTTTTCCCCTGTGCCCATGTGTTCAAGACTTTTCCCCACTTTCTCTTCTATTAGATTCAGTTTATTTGGTTTTATGTGGAGTTCCTTGATCCACTTGGACTTGAGCTTCATACAGGGAGAAAGGAATGGATCGATTTGCATTCTTCTACATGTTGACTGCCAGTTGAACCAACACCATTTGTTGAAAATGCTGTTTCGTTTCCACTGGATAGTTTTAGCTTCTTTGTCAAAGATCAAGTGACCGTAGGTGTGTGGGTTCATTTCTGGGTCTTCAATTCTATTCCATTGATCTATCTGCCTGTCACTACACCAGTACCATGCAGTTTTTATCACCTGCTCCATAGTACAGCTTGAGGTCAGGGATGCTGATTCCCCCAGAAGTTCTTTTATTGTTGAGAATAGCTTTTGCTATCCTGGATTTTTTGTTATTCCAAATGAATTTGAGGATTGCTCTTTCTAAGTCAATGAAGAATTGAGTTGGGATTTTTATGGTGATTTCATTGAATCTGTAGATTGCTTTTGGCAAGACGGCCATTTTTACTATATTAATCCTGCCAATCCAGGAGTGTGGGAGATCTTTCCATCTTCTGAGGTCATCTTTCACTTATTTGGTTAGAATCACACCAAGATACTTTATATTGTTTGTGAGTATTGTGAAGGGTGTCATTTCCCTAATTTCTTTCTCATCCTGTTTATCCTTTGAGTATAGGAAAGCTACTGATTTGTTTGAGTCAGTTTTATATTTGGCCACTTTGTTGAGGCTGTTTATCATCTGTAGCAATTCTTTGGTGGAGTTTTTCGGGTCACTTAAGTATACAATCATATCATCTGCAAATAATGATATTTTGATTTCTTCCTTTCCAATTTGTATCACTTTGACCTCCTTTTACTGTCTATTTGCTTCTACTAGAACTTCAAGTAATACATTGAACAGATAGGGAGAAAGTGGACAGCCCTGTCTAATATCTGATTTTAGTGCGATTGCTTCAAGTTTCTCTCCATTTAGTTTGATGTTGGCTACTGGTTTGCTGTATATTGCTTTTACTATGTTTAGGTATGGGCTTTGAATTCCTGATCTTTCCAAGACTTTTAAGATGAAGGGATGTTGAATTTTGTCAAAAACTTTTCAGCATCTAAAGAATGATCATGTGTTTTTTTTTTTTTTTTTGAGTTTGTTTATGTAGTGGATTACATTGATGTATTTCCATATATTGAACAATCCCTGCATCCCTGGGATGAAACCTATTTGACCGTGGTGAATGATTGTTTTGATGTGTGGTTGGATTTGGTTTGCCAGAATTTTATTGAGTATTTTTGTACGGATATTCATAAGGGAAAATTGGTCTGATTTTTTTCTTTATTTGTTGGGTCTTTGTGAGGTTTTGGTATCAGTGCAACTGTGGCTTCCTAGAAAGAATTGGGTAGTGTTCTTTCTGTTTCTATTTTGTGGAATAGTTTGAAGAGTATTGGTATTAGGTCTTCTTGGAAGGTCTGATAGAATTCTGAACTAAACCCTTTTGGTCCTGGGCTCTTTTTGGTTGGGAGACTTTTAATGACTGCTTCAATTTCTTTAGGGGTTATGGGGACTGTTTAGATGGTTTATCTGATCCTGATGTAACTTTGATACCTGGTATCCACCCAGAAAATTGCCCACATCATTCAGATTTTCCTTTTTTTTTTTAAGTGTAGGCTTTTGTAGTAGGATCTGATGATTTTTTGAATTTTGTTGGTTACTGTTATGTCTCCCTTTTCATTTCTGATTTTGTTAATTTGGATACTGTTTTTGTGCCCTCTGGATTAAGATTTTTTTGAGTGTGTTTCCTCTTTAAGGGCTTCTACTTGTTCACCTGTGTTTTCCTGTATTTCTTTTTTTTCTTTTATTGGATATTTTCTGTATTTACATTTCAAATGTTATCCCCTTTCCAGGTCTCCCCTAGGAAATCCCCTATCCTATCCCCACTGCTTCTATGAGGGTGCTCCCCCACCCACCCAATCTAGCCTTTCTAACCTGGCATTCCCCTGCACTGAGGTATCAAACCCCCACAGGATCAAGGGTCACTCCTTCCACTAATGTTTAACAAGGCCATCCTCTGCCACATACGTGGCCAGAGCCATGGGTCCCTCCATGTGAATTCTTTGGTTGTGGTCCAGTCCCTGGGAATTCTGGGTGGTCTGGCTGGTTGACACTGTTGCTCCCCACATGGGGTTGCAAACCCCCTCAGCTCCTTCAGTCCCTTCTCCAACTTCTCCATCAGGGACCCTGTGCTCAGTTCAGTGGTTGGCTGTGAGCATCTGCCTCTGTATTTGTCTGGCTTTGGCAGAGCCTGTCAGGAGACAGCCATATCAGGCTTCTGTCAGCAAGCACTTCCAGGCATCTGCAATAGAGTTCAGGTTTGGTGACTGTATATGGGATGGATCCCCAGGTGAGGCAGTCTCTGGATGGCCTTTCCTTCAGTCTCTGCTCCACATTTTTCCTCCATATTTCCTCCTGTGAGTATTTTGTTTGCCCTTATTCCTTTATTTCTTTAAGGGAGTCATTTATGTCCTTCTTAAAGTCCTCTATCATCATCTTGAGATGTGATTTTAAATCTGAATCTTGCTTTTCCAGTGTGTTAGTGGTATCCAGGACTTGCTGTTGTGGGAGAACTGGATTGTGATGATGCCAAATAGCCTTGGTTTCTGTTGCTTAGGTTCTTGAGCTTGCCTCTTGCCATCTGGTTATCTCTGGTATTAGTTGGTCATGCTGTTTCTAACTAATGCTTTTCCCTCCTGTGGACCTGTGAGCTTGTGATCTTAGGTGTGTCAGCACTCCTGGGGAGACCAGCTCTCTTTGGGGGGCATTTGGGTACAGGACAACCTTAGCTCCAGGGCAGGAGACTGGAAGGATTTTGTCTCAGGTTGCTCCGCTGTTCCTGTGCCCTGTGCACTCCTGGCAGGTTCCTGTTTGGACAGTTATTGGAGGGCAAGTGGTGATCTCACCTGTGGGCCTAGGAGTGACAGCCTGGGGAGACCAGCTCTCTCCAGGTGGGATTTGGGTAAGGAGGGCTGTGGGACAACCTTAGCTCCAGGGCACAGGTGGAGACTGGAAGCTACAGTTTATTTTTAAGACAAAATTAAGCAGCCAACTTAACTAACTACAGAATCACATAAAATGGTCATCTCAGTATCGTATTTTTACTGCTTTACATGTAAACCAGTCATTCAAATTATGATTTACTAACCTATAGTCATTCACTTATATGTATCAAAGTGACTTTAAAATATATGATTCAATATGGGCTATTGATTTCAGATTGGATTTAAAAAAAAAACAAGTATTAATTTTTTTATTCATGCAACAAAATACTTCATAGCTCTTAGGATAAGAAAATTTGAGAAAAATTTAGGTTATGGTTAAGTTTCTAAAACTTAAACGCCCATCATACTGGATTAGAATACTTTCTATTACTCATAGAGTGAATTCCTAACATATCTGCAGGATTAATTTAGAATCGGGGTGATTATCTGAGCTAATCTGAAATCATTACTAAAATGAACCTTTTAAATACCTGTCTATCATTCCATTAACTACAGATTTTAAGGTTATTTTTACTAGGTACTTTTAAAATGAAACTGAGTTGGAGTTTATTAGAAAGAGATTTAAATATCTAGTTGAATGAGAGGTGCTCAGTAGAAGGAGAATGCATACCCTTCAATTGGTGTGTACATCCACCTATCAGTGTGCACTCCTTGAGAGGCAGTTGGGCTCTCTTCTGACAGAAAACCATTGTAGGAGAGGGGGTAAAAAGATAGTAAGAGCCAGAGGATCATTGATTTTGCTGTGGCATAGTGTCTCCTTGAAATGTCAGAAACTACATCTATAAACTGTATCTACCTAGCTGCTTAAACATGACCTGAACAAGACAATAGCAACAGATATGCTAAAGTGGACAGAGGAAGCCCATGAGGCCTCAACCCTACATAAAGAACTACAAACAAATAAGGAATGCTGAGAATGTGGAAATAGACTTCTGCAAGAAAGAGCACAGGAATTGGTTACCCAATGCCAAATGGCCAACTCTGAAAACATGCACACAGGTAACATTATACAGGTTGATCAGGTTGTATTTAGGAATACATATCTATATCTACCAACAAATAATAAAAAAAGAGGCTATAGATTTAAAAGAATCTGAGAAGGGGCTTGGAGGGAGAAAAAGGAAGGGGAAAATGTAATTGTAATCCTTCAAAAGAAAGAAATAATAACAGTAATAATAGTTAAGACAATTCAGTGCTACAGAGATGACATAGTGGTGGAAAGTATTTATTGCACTTGCAGCGGATCTAGGTTCAGCTCCCAGCACCCATATGGTGATCCACAATCATTCATAATTCCAGTTCCAGGGAATCTGACTCCTGCTTCTGACTTCTCCAGGCATTAGATACGCAAGCAAAGCATTTATACACCTATAATAACAGATAAATAGATTTAATTTTTAATTTTTATTTTTGTCATTTATTTATTTATTTTACACTCCAGATTTTATTTCCCTTCCCCCACCCACTGTCTTCCCCACTCCCTGTCTCCATGAGGATGCCCGCACACTACCTACCACCACTCAACCAGACCTCTAAACTCCCTGGGTCCTCCAGTCTCTTGAGGGTTAGGTGCATCTTCTCTGACTGAACCCAAACCCGGCAGTCCTCTGCTGTATGTGTTGGGGACCTCATATCAGCTGGTGTATGCTCCCTGGTTGGTGGTCCAGTATTTGAGAGATCTCGGGGGTCCAGATTAATTGAGACTGCTGGTTCTCCTACAGGGTGGGCCTCCTCCTCAGCTTCTTCCAGCTTTTCCCTAATTCAACCACAGGGGTCAGCAGCTTCTCTCCATTGTTTGGTGGCAATTATCTGCATCTGACTCTTTCAGCTGCTTGTTGGATCTTCCCAAGTGGGGTCATGATAGGTCCCTTTTTGTGAGTGCTCCAATTTAAAAAGCAATAAAAGCAAACAAACTGTTCTCTAATAAAAAAGAAAAAACCAGGTAGAATTCTTTTAATATGATGAAAGCAGAAAACCTTTAATGTCATATAATATAATTTTAAAAATGTGCTTTATGGTCCTTGTGAATTAAAGTTTAGAAAATATTATGGTCCTTGTGAATTAAAGTTTAGAAAATAGCAAGCCTTGACCTTATTTTATTTAGGCTGTTATCTAGGTTGCAGAGATGTTTAGAAGAAAAGGACTGTGGCTTTCTACTGAAGTATATTTTGATGTATTACTTCGTCTGTGCTTCCTGTTGATGAAGAGCGAGAAATGGCAGGCATTTCCAGAGTTGCATCTAAGGTTTAAGGAGATGCCTCAACAATAAAGACCAAGAATGGGCTCCACCTCTTCACCAATCCAATACAACCATCATGCCTGGGTTCTAATGGTTCTTTAATATTTTCAGTGGATTATTAATAACATTAGGAATAAATTCCAGGAACATGATAACTGAATCTGGACTTGTTCCCACTTCCACTAAGGGGAGTCATAGAATTTAAAATATATTTTTAAATATTTTATTTTAATTAATGAAAGCCTCCAATAAATTTCTAATAACCCTTGTCACCTTTTTTTTTTTTAGTAAGGTAGTAAATTTAATGAAAGTGAAGCATGTATCCTCAAATTTAATAAAAGATATAAAAATAAGCATATTTATTTGTTCTATTACTAAAATCTAGATGCTGTTGTGGCCAGCCCATATATTCCATAATTAAGAATTTTCATTTTTTATCCTCACACAAATAAGGCAGCTGTTCTTTATCATAATTTTGCAAGGCTGAGTAATGAACACACTTTTGTGTATCTTTCCACTTCCTAAGGGTCTGTGCTGTCTTTTACACTTTCTTATCGAAGGCAGCAGACATCCTCCATCTTCATTCGAACCCTTGACAGAGTTTTGAAGTTTAGGAGGAGTTTCAAGTGGGGTTATCTCTCTTTGCTTCTTGCAGCCTGAGTCAAGTAACTGAAGTGTAAGAAGCACTAGAAGCAAATAACACACTGTCTCACGCCTCTGCTTTCCCTTCCTTTTCTAAATAAGAGCTGCATTGTACAGTGTGTCTGGACTTTTACAGCTTCCTACGGGAGACAAGTGCTGAGCAGACTTTTCCTGATACTCACATGTCCTGGACCTTTAAGATAAGACTGGCACTTACTTGTGTTTGGAGGCCGCCTCTGTGTGAAGGGGGTGGGAGGATTTGTGAAAACACTTTGTGAATTCAAAAAGTCCTTTTGTTGTTTGACTTGTATCCTTTTGTCTGTTACTGAATTAAGGGTGAGAAACAGCTTGCTTGAGCCAAAGTGTACTCTGTGCTCCATTAAAAAATAAACAACACACACATACACACACACACACACACACACATACGCACACCACACCCAGGATTGCTGTTTCAAAACTATGTACCTACTTGAGTAATGTAATCTTAGAAGCTGATCAAAAAACAACAACAACAACAACAACAAACAAAACAACAAAATCCATGTACTTGATTTTCCTTACAATTTCCAATTCTTCTTCTTCTTCTTCTTCTTCTTCTTCTTCTTCTTCTTCTTCTTCTT
>JADRCH010000300.1:595726-704390 GCA_019843965.1 Rhynchomys soricoides
CTGCTGCTGCTGCTGCTGCTGCTGCTGCTGCTGCTGCTGCTGCTGCTGCTGCTGCTCCCACTGAGGAGAAACTGTAAGCAAAGAGAGAAGACTGTGTGGAGTCTGATGTGCTGACATGGGCTTCATGGCTCGACAGATGCTTTTTAGTTTTGTGAGGGCCCATTTGTCAGTTGTTGACCTTACTTCCCGACTGAATGAAGTCCTACTCAAAAAGAAAGTCTTTTCCTGTACTTACAGTTATAAGTCACTGCCCGTGTTTTCTTCTTGCCATTCCAGCATTTCGGGTTTCACGCTCAGGTCTTTAACACATTTAGGTTCAGTTTTGTGCACGGCCGTAGATATCGGCCTAACTTCATTCCTCTACATGTGGACATGCAGTTTTTCCAGCGCCATTTGCTGAAGATGCTGACTCTTCTCGAGGTGTAATTTTGGCAACTTTTTCAAATATTAGATGGCTGCAGTTATTTGTTCCTGTCTTCGGGTCTTCTATTTGTCTACTTTGTTCCATTTGCTTACATGTCTTTTCTGTGACAGTATCATGCCGGTTTTATTATGATAGCTCTGTAATAAGCTCAAAGTCTATATGGCAATCTTTCTGGCATAAACGTTTTCCTTAGGATTGCTTTGGTTATCTGGTTTTTTTTGTGGTTCCATATAGATTTTGGGAGAGGTTTTTCTATTACTGTGAAGATGTCAAATGGATTTCCATTGGGATTGCATTGAACCTCTAAATTTATTATGGTAGAATCACAATATTAATTCTACTAATCCATGCAGATTGGTAAAATGTTTTAAATATTGTAGAATAATGACATGTTCAAGAAGATCATACATAAAATATGTATATATCAGATGCATATTGTATTTTTTCAAGAAAGAGTATTTTTTAAAAAATTGGCATTATATGCTTTTCCCCCCTGTGTAAAACTGCAATATTTCTTTGAAGTAATCTGATTTTCAGGGAACTAAGAACTAGAACATCCTCTTACAGTGATAATAATAATGATGATAATAATAATAATCATCTTATAGTACTTGATATTTATTCCAAAGTAATCTAAGTATTATGTTTACTTTCATTTACAAATACACAGTCTTTTAGTAAAAAAGTGACAATAATGCAACTTAAAAATATTGGTTTGGAATTTTCAAAGCCGTGATGCATATTTGTAAAACAAAATTACAGTAATATCTTTAATAGTTGCACTATTACTCAGAATGAATATAAATCTTCAATGCTTACTTAAGTTGCTTTCCTTAGATGTATGTCTAGATTAATTGAAATATTTATTGATATAAAATTTTTTCCTATGAATCTATTATTTAGGTCTAGATTGTTAATAATTATAGAAGAATATTCATAACTACACAAATATAACCAAATAGTGCCTGGAAAAGTTGGAATAACTTATCTCCATCAGTATTTTATAACAAAATCATAGAAACATCTCTTTGTTCTAATTAATTAATTTTCCTGCCATGAAGTTTTAAATGTCTGGAATCTCATTCTCATTGTAACTTTTTATCACTTCTGTCTTGGTATCTTGCTTTGGAAAAGTTTGCTTTGTTTTATACCTAATGTTTCTATTCTCTTTGTGTGAAAAAATTAATTTATATGCCTCCTTAAGTTACCTACCTATTTAGCAAATATTGCAGACATAGCTTTGCATAAGCAGGAGGCATACCCTTTCTCTTCCAGTGCAGGAGACGGAGCCAGTACCTCAGGTTCGCTGAGATGCAGTGGACCTCTGTGCTATAGCCTCAGCCCTCATGTTCCTTTGCATCTGACTTAATTAAGGTTATTTTAAATGTATAAAGAAAAACAAAATTTCTGTATATTTATGGGATATTTCAATGCACAGGGTTTTTTATTGTTTGTTAGATTAAACATATATGCCCTCTGCATATTTATATTTCTTTCTACATTTCTTTATAATGAAAGTGTTTACAATAGTTTCTGTCCAGATGTTTGATATATGCAGTACATTGTTATTGGCTACAGACCTCTGACTGCCCACATAACTTTGTGCTCCTCTCTGACTCTCTGACTGGAACTTCATGCTCATTAATCAGCTTTTCCAGACTTCTCTATCCATCACTTTCCTATTCTCTGGTAACAACTATTTTACTTTAAAATTGTATGAATAAAGTATTTTTTTGCCTTTTTAAAAAACTAACTGAAATACTCAAGTTAGGAATTTTGGTTAGTTTGTTTCTCCATTCAAAGAGCATGAAACTGTTCAGAATGCTTTAACAAAATGGAATATTTAGGAGAACGTGTACTTTCTGGAGTGCCTTTTCTAACTCAACCTCTATTCTTAATTGTCATTTTGGATTTTGACACCCTAGAAGACAGAGCTCCATGTTAGCTGGATGAAGAGAAAAGAAAAGCAGAGTGGACTGTAGCAATGTGGTTAAGTTCGGAGAAGGGCAACGGCATGCTAAAAATGGACATCAATGGGAAACAGCAACATCTACATTCTCCGCCATTGAAGTTTGCAGTGGATCCGTTAGTGTCTGGGTTGTCTGGGTAAACTCATACTCATTCAGTGCCTTGTCTTAGAGTCTAAACTCTCCTCCTCTTCTTCCCACTGCTGAATATATCTGCCTGCTTCTGCCTCCCGATTGCTGGGATTAAAGGCATGCACCACCACTGCCTGGCCTTAGTTTATTATTTTTATAATCAATAATGATAACTGAATAGCTGAAAATGTATCCCAACATATTTTTTGTATAATATTATCACAGAAGTATGAAAGGCTATTGGTGAAGCCTAATTGCAGCAGAAGACCCCAGTGCATTGAAGATGCAGTACCATAGGATGATCACCAAGAACAGTACCGGCAGTGGAGTGGATCAACCTGAGCTTAGAGTGCTACAGAGGACAGAGCTGGAGAAGTGACACCAGCTCTTTGGTGGAGCCCAGAAGATTGTGTGTGGATCCCAGGCTTTGAAACAAGAAGCTATAACATTAAAGTTGCCTTGCCAAAATGTTTGAGATGCCAAAGTCGTAGGCTATCTGCTGAGGAAAGTTGTTAACAAGGAATGGACCAGCCAAGTAGAAAGAAATTTGTTGTAATCAACAAATATGAAAAAGGGGTTAGAGCTCTGAAGACCACTTTGGCATCAGACATGGAGATGCAGAGTTTGGAGGTTGCCCAGCTGGTTTCCTGTCTTGCTTTGGGGAAAGCTTACAGTTAGGTGATTGGATGAATCTCAGAAGAGACTTTGAGCTTTGGACTTTTAACATTGTTGAGACTGATATAAACAATGGAAACTTTGGAAGTTGGACTAGATATATTCTGTATTATGCTATGTTTATATATGATCCCCATAGACTCATATGTTTGAACAAGCCTGTGGGGCTAGGGAGTGGATTGTGATGTATTGTATATGCTCAGCCCAAGGAGTGGCACTATTAGAGAGTGTGGCCCTGTTGGAGTAGGTGTGGCCTTGTTGGGAGAAGTGTGTCACTGTGGGGGTGGGCTTTAAGACCCTCATCCTAGCTGCCTGGAAGTCAGTGTTTTGCTAGCAACCTTCAGATGAAGATGTAGAACTCTCAGCTCCTCCTGTACCATGCCTACCTGTATGCTGCCATGTTCACACTTTGATGATAGTGGACTGAACTTCTGAACCTGTAAGCCAACCCCAATTAAATGTTGTCCTTTATAAGATTTGCTTTGGTCATGGTGTCTGTTCACAGCAGTAAAACCCTAACTAAGACGCAAAACATACTATTTTTAATGCATTATGCAAGGGTTTTATACATGCATACAATATATTTTGGTCATATTCACCCCACTCCCTGCTTCAGTTCCCTCAGGTACTTTCACATCTCCCTCCCAACTTTATGTCTCACCTCTCTCTCATTCTCTGTTTTTCTCTTTGTCTCTCATAATTCACTAAGTCCAATTAGTGCTACCCATATATACATGGGTATGGGACCATGAACTGGACATGATCAACCTACCAGAGGCCACATTCCTAACGAAAACTCCCTTTGCTCCACCCATGGCATCTCTCAACCATCACTAGCTCCTCAGCTATAGGTGGAAGCTATGTGCCCCTCTCTTGCCCATTTGGGACTGTTAACTGGTTTGATCTTTGCAGGTCTTGCACAGGCCTTGCTGTGAATTCACAAGCGCAATGTAATGTCTGGCACTATTTCATCCAAGTCCTCCATAGCCTCTCTTCTTACAATCTCCTGCTTCCTTTTCATGATAGTATTTGAGACATGGACATGTGTGATATAATGTCCCATTTATGACTGAGTATTAACTGCCATTCAATGTCTCCAATAAACTGCATCTTTGATAAGGACTGAGAGCTGAATTCATCTATGATTTTAGAGATATTTTAGACATATATTTAGAAGGCAGTTTCATACAATTTCTATGTACCATGATAATGGTAGAAGGTTCATCCTTAGGGTTTCTGAGTTTCTAAGCCACAGACAGGCTTTTGGATAGACTTACAGTACTAGGCATGAGTTTATTTCTGAAGAGACCCTTAAATACAGTCAGAGAGTGGATTGTTACCCTCACAACATTCATGCCAGTATTGGACATTTCTTGTTAGTCCAGTTATTTCTGTGGCTCACAGGATTCACAACTGGTTAAGAGAATGTTGTTAACTTTTTGCCCTCAGCAGCCTGCACAGTACCTTCTCGTACTATGGAAGATAGCCAACAAAAGCAGCTTCCATGCCAGTACCAATCTTTTGTCCAAGTCCTGTGACCAAAGTGTTTGGTGTCTTTAGCAATAGGGTCTTACTATCAAATTCAGGTGGCAATATACTGCATTGGTTTTAGTGTCTTGGTACCCTATTTTTGACAATAATTTCGAGTAAGATGCTTTTGGATAAAAAAACAAAAACAAAACAAATCCAAAAACCAATCAACCAAACAAACACTTTGTAATGTCCTCAAACATGTAATAAGTATCTGTATCCAGCTATGATGTGGATTATGAATACAAAACTCTTTCTGCAGCACAGCATTCATTCTAATTGTTTAAGGGATGAACTTTGGGACATAAGTTGAATTACACAGCAAAATGAAAACTACATTTTCAATATCACAACTTCCATGTTTTGACCAGATGCCTCTTGTCCTTATTTCCCTGATGAAAGTCTTTGTATGAGTTAGTGGAATTCTAGAAGCATCAGTTCAGCTAGAGAACCTTCAGAGAAGGTTCAAGGAAGAGTCTGTTATGAATTTAGCAATGACTATAAAGCATGTTTCTAATGGCCAGGTGAATTCATGCCCATGATTCTTCAGACTGGGTATGGTGTATTTCCATGCCTTGGATGGCAATGTGTGTAAGTCATAAGAAATGAATTATTTTCTATAGCTTCTCAGAGTTTTATGAATAAGTTATGGACTCAACAAGTGACTGTCTTACTCATCAGCAATTAAAGATAAAAAAGCATTGAAAATCAGCCTCTTTCAGAATAACAAAACTATGCCATCTGAATTTTAAAAGACTTTACATACTTTTCTATGCTGAGTTCTGTATATGTTGATGAGTAAGCTTGAATGTTTGTGTGGGTGGGTAAATGAGAAAAGGTAAGAATGTTTGGTGGATAATGGTCCTAGCAGTAGAATGGTAAAAAAGAAATATAATCCTTCCTTCTTCATATAATTAAGCATTTCCAATTATGTGACTATTGAATTTTGAATATGATTAAATGGTCAGAGGTGGATGGGGAATTGGCAATATAATAATGTAAGAAATATTCAGGTAGTATATTTTGAATCAACAAGTTGCTTTCCCTAGTTAATGGAAGACAATGAGTCTATATAACATTGTGAATATTACAAAGCACTTTTGTGTGTGTATTAAGTTTTGTCTTTGAGGTCGTTACTGAGGCCTCTCACCTCTTCACTAATATGAAGTAGTCCTAGGTCAATGATTTTATTATTACTAGAAAAAACTAGATAGTTTTGTGACCATAGAGAATGTAGATGAAGAGCATAAATTCAAACAAAGCAATTGAAAAATGTCACATAAGAATTTTGAGACATGGAGACTTCCTATATTTATACATAAACATAGTTGCTTTCGTTACTTAATTTATTCTAAATAAAAATTTGAATGCCAAATGCTGAGAGATATGTGCCAATTCTTTTCTGCATGGGAGGAGAAAGAATTAGCATCTGTATAAAGATAACATTAAATGATGATGTCATTTTCCACTTCTTGGTTAGGGAGAGTAAGTATGCAATTACTTTATCAGAATCATTTTCTCTCTGCCTCTCCTTCATTTTATTTTTCTTCATCTGCATTACTTATTTTTAACATATCCCATGTGTATTAATTATTTGTTGTCGCTATGGGCAAATACCAGAAGAGAAGTATTTATTGAGCAGGTGGTTTGGGGAGATAAAGTCCCTGTGGTAGGGAAGGCATGGTAGCAGGTGACCCATGATGGCAGGAGTGTGCTGGAATTCCCCAACTCCTCTCAACTCAGTGAATATGTAGTATGAGAGGAAACAGGAAGTGAAGCTGGTCTACCAATCTCAAGGTCGGCTCCACAGTGGCCCATTTTTTTCTAGCTAGGCTTTACCTGCCAAAGGTTCACATCTTTGTGAAACATCACTACCAGCCGAGGACCAAAGTGCTCACACACATGAACCAGTGGGAGACATCTCACATCTAAATTGTAATATTGTCCTTTACTTTTTAATTGACTATTTCTTACTCTGACCTAAGTTTCAAGGGCAGAGACCTTTGATTTATTAATTGATCCATTCCAAATATTTTGATGATTTCCTAGATTTCCCTAAGAATTTAAATGTATTTGTTAACTACTGGAACTGTAACAATGCTTTCGCTGATGTTCAGTTATTAAAATGCATAAGATGAATTACTCTTGACATTTCACCGCTTGTTAGGAGGGGTCCTAAATAGCGTTCAGCAGGTGGGTTTATGGCACATGTATTATAGAACCTGGACTCTTGTTGAGTCTTCCTTCAGTCTCTTCCCATTGTGTCCACAGAAGCAGTACTAACGACTTTTCTTCAAAGATTTCTCTTTGTTGCTCTGTGTTTCTGTCCAGACTCCTTTGTTCTCAGCTTTGTCCAAACTCTTCTTTTCTGGGTGATACATACCTTACAGAGGAAGTTGCAGGGTTTTTTGTTTTTGAATGTCCTTGTCTCTCTCCTTTAAAATGTCTGCTTATGATTTCAAATTTTAGCTTAAAAGGTTTATAATTGCTATGATTGATAGGGACAGGGATATGTAATGCTGATTTAAGTTTTTGTATTGCATTCTTCATTCTTTGATCACAGATTATTTTATTCTATTAGAAAACAAAACAAATGAACAAATTCCAGTTCTCTTCTCACTTCAAACACTAGATGTCTCTCTAGTGATGCTCAGAGACCCTGGATTTCATAGCAAGGAGACATTCATTTACCCATGTCACCTCTCAGAAGACAAAAGACAGCCACAGGTTCTGTACCGTGTCACTGCTTAACGCTGATGTGCTCGTGTGGTTGAGTTTCAGGCATGCTTCTTTCTACAGACAGAGGTTTACACAGCAGTAGAGAACATGTAGAGCATAGGACATAAATCATTTCTTCTGTCCACACAGCAATCTTACAAACCATGCAGCATCCTTTTGTCTGTATAGTTTGAGAAATGGAGGCCCAGCAATATTGCTGGAAACTGACTCAACAACTAGTGGAGGACTCTAAGGTCACTCATATATTTTCTCCTTCTTGCCCATCTTTAAGAAATATTTTTCCTAAGGGTTGGAAAGGATGTTAAGAGCATGTACCCCCAAGAACAGAAGACGCCAGTTTGGTTTCCAGCACCCACATCAGGCAGCTTGAAACCACCTAAAATCCAGCTTCTGGGAACCCAACACCCTGGTTGGGCATCGGTATGTACCTGAACTCAAGCACACATACCCTACTCTTCCACATACACACATACTTAAAAACAAAAATTAAAATCTTCAAATAAAGGCTGTAAGAAGTTGAGGAGGAGGGAGACTTCATAGGAAAATCCAGTAGTCTAACTAACCCAGACTCCTGAGACCTTTCAGACACTGAGCCACTGACCAGGCAGCATACATTAGCTGATGTTAGGACCATGACACATATATAGCAGAGGACTGCCTAGTATGGCCTCAGTGAGAGAAGAAGCACCTACCCTTCAAAAGACTTGAGGCCCCAGGGAGTGGGGAGGCCTGGTGGGGTGGGGACGTCCTCTTGGAGATGGGGGGAGGAATGGGATGAGGAAGTGTCAGAGGGTGAACTGGAGGGGTATAAGGACTGGACTGTGAAAAAAAAATGATTAAAGATAATTTTTAAAAAGATGACATTCTCTTCCACACACAGTAAAAGTGTTCATTTGCTACACTTACCATGTTAACAGAACCTGTCTAATACATAATCATTTTTCAGTTAATACTTCTAAATTGGTATATATGCTCAAGAAACATGGAAGACTGAGGCTACCCCTCCCTTTGGGTCTGAACCTTGGATAACCCTGGCTTGTGATTAGCTTTGAGGAGGTATACGTGTGAGCCTACATTCCTCTGTGTACTTTATTTGTTGCCAGGAGAAACATTTAATTTCCTGATGGGAGCAAATTATCTTTAAAGGAAGAGTCCCATTCTTTCTATTGTTACTTGAGGCTCCCTGGATGGTTTCAGTTTTAATGTAGTACAAACAAGGACTGCTGTAGATTACGGTTAAATAAATATATATAGGAAATGTTCCTTCTTACGAGTTTGTGTATTTTATGTGATAATGGACCAGTCTTGTTTTGATATGTTAGTAACACCCATGGACAATTTTGCAGCTATGACTTAGCAAAGTTATTGATGTGTTGCTTTTTCCTGAAATGCATATCAAAGTCTAGGAAAATGCAAAATTAACTGGATCTTTTGATCAGGAATTCTATATAATTTACAATTAGAGAAACTAAACTTTATTTCCAAATCTAAATTTGCATTATAAAAATAATTATCCTCAGCTCCTGAGAAGCCTTTATTTAAAACACTCACACTTATCTTCTTCGTCCTTACCTCCCTTATAGCGTAAAGGAAATCAAACTGCACAAGTGTTCATGGTTTCACTGATCTTTCTTTCTCAGTGATTTCTCCTATCATTGTCACATCGGGCCCATCTTGAAAGATAAATACCTCAGCCAAGTTTAGGGGAAAGGAAGTCATCGCTGACTCACAGAGGAATAATGGTTTGGATAGCTCCAATTTGCTTCAGTGATTTTTTTTGTCTACCATTTCCTGACTTCAAGAAGGAAGAATATTATATTTCTTATACACGGAGAAATGTGTGAGGAGAAATTGAGTCTTGCTCTGAGTTTGTAAATCTCACACTAATCTTCCTTCCCTTCTTCTAGCCTTCCTTATTCACAGGGTTTAGAGGGATGCAGTAGTGTTGGTTTCATAGGAACTGAACTTAGTAATCTTTTCAGAGCTGAATGGCAGTGGCTGGAAAGTAAGAACATTGAGGTTTAGAACCCATAATGTTCTCACATCAGCCATGATGTTCAGAATGTACTCGCCATGCTCAAGGCCAATGAACATCCTGCTAGAGAAGAAAAATGAAAATATATTCAGAATACTTTAAGACTGAAAATAGTAATTAGGGGTATTACCCAGGACATTATTGAAAGAAACAAATGCTGTATTTTAAAAGAGAAGGAAGAATAGATATCACAGAATAAGATGCAAGGAACTAAGAAACTTCTGTCGGGATTAATTTGCTTTGAAAGATGTTGAGTAACCTGTAGATCAATCTGTATGAGCAATGAATGCAAAATGCAATACTAAAAATAACAATGATAATGAGTAATTGGGTGCCTTCAAGGTAGTGCTCTGGGGGATGGAAATGGGCTCAGCAATTAAAAGATTTGGCTTGCTTGCAGGGGACAACTGTTTAGTTCCTATCACCACATGGTGCCTCACTGCCATCTGTAACTTTAGTTCCAGGATATAACATCTTCTGACCTTCTCAAGCACCAGACACACACATGGTGCACATCTACACACAGGCAAAACACTCACGCACATAAAAATAAATGAACCTAAAAGGACTGGGCTCTTTTGCAAAGACCTGTTGCAAATGTCGAAAGTGAAAACAAGTGAATGTTGTGTGCTCTGCATTAGACACGATGCCCACATAACCTCCTCCAACAGTCAGGAATACCGCAGGGATGGAAAGAATGTAAGAGCCAAATGATAGGGAGAAAGTCTAAATGCTGTCATATGGGCATGGCACAGTCATGAGCTAGCAGTTGTTGCTTACATAGGGCCTGCATAAACCTGAGCTAGTAGATGTTTAGTCATAGATGGGAGAGTGATTCAGGAACTCCCCTCATTCAGAGGAGTAGTCAAGGGGTGTTGGAAGAGACAAAGTCACTGCCTTCAGTGATGTGGCCACAATGAGTTACTCATGGTCCAATGTATAGTTTTACATCTATGTTTGTGTGAGTATCTTGTTAAACCTAGTGATACATAAAGCAAAAACAAAACAAAAAAGACATAAAAGTAGGATGGAGATTTCATGAGAGGAAGAGGAAAGGTTGAGACCAGAAGGAGGATAAAGAGTGTAAAGGGATGAGAGTGACCCGAATGTACTGTACACATGAATGAAATTGTCCAAGAATAAATTAATGAACACAAACAACAAATAAAATTGGAGTTCAAGCTTTTCCAGATCTTTGTTTTCTGGAGAGAAACAGGGAATGACTCAGAATAAACTTTCACTCTGTGAGGTCATGAATCCATGCCAAATATTTAGGGATAAACATTATACGGAACGCAATAGAATATAAAACAAACACAAACCAGCCAGACTCTGCTTCTCTAATTCAAGGAAGAGGAAGAATAAATGGAAATTAGAGTAGACAAAGTAAAATAAACATAAGATTAAAACAAGTCTAAATAGAATAACAATAACAATAAATACTAATGACTTAATTTTACCTCTAAAAGGCAGGAGGCCACTTTCAATTGGATTTTTAAGAATCCAGTTATATGTTGTTTATGAGAAGTATATCAAATATGATTATGAAGCAAAGTGGAAAACATTGAAGTGGAAAAACACAACCAGATAGAATTCCAACCACATCTGCTCTTGTAATGTTAATAAATGAAAAAATAAATTTTAAACCCAAAAGGAGTTAATTTCTTTTGATTTTATAGGCACTTGTAAGAGATGAAACCTGGTAATTTGTTATTTTAATTTTCCAGATTTTAAAAGATATGCTACCTGATTAAGCTTATTGGCAATGTTTTGGTTTATATAATCAGGGATAGTATAGTATAAGCTTCATGTGCTGGTTTTTGTTGATTTTAGTGCTATGGTAATCTTGACTTTAATATTAGTTGAGAAATATCCCTAGCTTGGGTCTCTACAAGAGAGGATATGTAATTACCACTGTGTCTTTTTCTTAAATATTTGGCAGAATTTACCAGTGGAACAACTACTGGGTAAATTTTATTATAGATTTCAGTTATGAAAGTTTTAGAAGTACGAAATCAATTTTTCTAGTAGATGAAAACCTAGGATGTTGCTACTGAGTTTTGATAATTTTTATCTACCAAGAAAGTGGTATTCATCTGTGCTGTTGAAACAAGGGGTGCCTTTGTTCTTTGTGTTGTATCTGTAGGAACAGCCTCTCATCTTGAATCTTTTTTTGTGTGTATGAACTTGCATTTTCATTTAGTTTAAGGATTTTCCAGGTTCCTTTGTAACTTCTTGCTTGACCTGTGGATTGTGTAATCTTTCAATCTTTAAATATTTATAGGTATTTTGCTGCTGTTAATATTTAGAGAACATAATTTACATGACCCAAATTACTCCAGCTTTATTGAAATTAGTTTTGGGGCCCGTCTTGATGAGTATTCCATGTGTGCTTGGGAGAAATGCATACTCTGCTATTATTGGATGAAATGTTCTCTAAATTTCAGTCAAGTTAAGTTGGCTGACTTCTGTTCATGGCTTCTGTGTCTCTTCTGCTTTTCTATCTATTCTGTCACATGAATTACAAGCACATACAGAGAAATCTTCATGCAAATGTTGAGTCCAAAGTTCAAATGTATTTTAATGAACTAAGACAAAAAGTAACTCACTCCATTTATTCAGATACTTACCATTTTCTTGCTTTCCCCTAGTCCTACAGTTCTAAATTTCCCACTAGTATAATTTCTATTAAGTCCTTTGTTTGGGTAAACTTTCTGTGGTTTTCTCAGCTTCTTGCATTTTAAAATTGAAAATGTGTTTTTCAGACACACGGGAGGCTAGTTCTCATCCACCAGGCCTTACAATTGTGCTCTATGTCATATTCCTTGTCCTCTGTCTTATGGACTCCAGCTGCACAAAGTGAAGATTTTACCCTTATGCTGTTCTCTGGCTTTAGTAGCTCTTGTCACCTGTTTTTCACTTTTCTTGTGTTGTTTTCTGGAAATTTGTCATCCATTTACTTTGAAACCCAGGGACGATATTGTCCTCTCCATTATTTTACCGAGCCTATCTACAGAATTTGAAAGTTATGGTTACTACATTTTTCAATTTTTAGATTTTCCTTTGTTTCTTCTCTTTTAAATAGCATTTTCTATTTATCTGTTAAAAACTTTGTTTCTGTTTATTTCAGTGGTGTTCCTCTTTGTTCTATGGAGATTGGCTATAATAGACGCCTTAAAATTTTTATTACAACATCTGGGTCATCTTCAGTTTGAGATCTATCGATTCTTCTTTCTTTGGAATGTTGGTTCAGTTTTCCTACTTATTATTATGTCTTTATAACTTTAAGCAATCTATTTGATAGTTTCACACATTGATGAAAATCCTCTGAAGGCTGAAGGTTTTGTTTGCTAGTCAACCAGCCAAGCTAGGAATATAACTTGAATTCCCGTTGCCTTTGGTGTATGATAGTCCTGAATTCTGATGGTTATGAGGGGTAGTTGGGATTTACATGGGACCTGGAGCTGGTCACCAGGACCATTCTTGGCCATCCTTTTTTTGTATCCAGGCAGAGTTTGGGGTAAGCCTGGAAATTGCTTCTTGCTCCTCTTTTGAGTTTTCTTTTCTTTTTGTAAATCTGTGTTTTCTGGATCCTCTTCCCACCCTACAATACGTCAGGCCATAAAAAAGCCTTCTCTATGGTGTTAGCTTCCACACACTTGTGAAGAACCCTGGAGGTGCAGTGACAAAGAAAACACAGAAAATAAAAATAGGGATTCCTGCTACATAGCTTCTACATAGTGGCCACGTTCATGTTTTTAGACACACCCCATGCCTCAGGGTTTGAGGAGTCTAGAACTCACTGCTGCTACCACTGGCACAGCCAATAAACACAAAAACCAAACACACTGGTCTTTGCACACCATCCTCACTTTCTGGCTTGCAGAGGTTCTTCAAGTCCTTTGGCTGGAAAACAGATTTTTCTGAAAGTAGATGTGCTGTCTGTACATAAAGGTTACTCCTCTGACTTGCTCCATATTTAAACAGAACTCTGAAGAACACAAAAGGAGAAGTCTTAGGAATTGAGGGCATTGAATAGACTCAAATGTTTAAAATATTTCATAATAATAAGGTGCATGTGTGGAAAAACTGTTTGCCAACAAGAGGTAAAGCTATGCATTTTGACCAAGTGCTGCTCATTACAGTTTCTCATTTCTGCTCTCTTGGTAGATGAACTTGAGCAGAGATGTAAATAATCGGAAAGATGGGGAAAGAGTGTGAATCTGGTCATGAAAAAGGAAATGCAGCCACAGGCTTCCTTATTCAAACTTGTGAACTATGAGCCTGTTAGAGACACGAGAGGCATTTCACCATGGTTTTGTATATTTACTTTTCTCCTTTAGGAAATGGAGAGGAGAACTTTTGTGAAACTGAAGTAGTTGAAAAAAAAAACCAACCCACTATTCTTTGTCTTGAAAATCATGTGTTAACATTGTAGCCATACAGAGTAGCCTTGTTTTCTCTTTCTAGAATTAGTTTGTATGCATATAATTTAAAGCTTCTACTTCAGGGAATATATTGTTAGTGGATTTGCATTACTAAAATTTTTGGCTTCTTTTATATACATTTGATTGAAAGAATTTCAAATATTAAATGCCAAATTAAATTGATAACTAGTACAGAATATTTTTTAAAAATCTCTTCTCCCTTACAAGCAAGGACTATGAAGATGTGCCATCCTGGTGGAGACACAGCCAGAACAAACACGCCTTGCCCTACTAAATATAACGCTGTTTCATGAGGTGGGAAGGGAAAAGAAAACCCAAAGGGTACAAGAGAAAGCAATTGTTTTGGGATGATGGCTCTTAAGAAAAAAACATAAAATGAGAGATAATAATCTAGGTTCTGCAGGAAGTGGAGATAACGCAGGGTGGTCCCCACATATAGATAATCTTGTCTGGGTTGAAGTAGGAGTGGCAGAAACGCTCAGCTTTGAACCCACTGGAGGCAGAAGGAGGATGTTAACCACTCCACCCTTTCCTCCTCCTGCACTTGGATCTTTTGTGTGTGTGTTCTTCTTTGTGATGGGGGCACTTGGGAGATACTTATGTCCTTTTAATGTCTGGAAAGAACATCTGGAACATTTGCAGAGGGGACTGTGAATATAGTTTAATAATTGGAAATTTTAAGAGGCAGAACACATGATTTACTAGGGTATCCTACACACCCAGTTCTGCCAGTATACAGTTGAGATCAGTTTTCTGATCTGTGATGGAGCTGGATGTCTTCACTAGATGATCTCCACAGAGTCTTGCAGTTCAAAAAGCTCTGTAAAAGGTAAATACAGAGAAAGCTTAGTCCAAGGAATCTCATTCTCTGCTCATTTAGAGAACAAACATGATTATGGTTTGGTTTATTATTTTTATAAGAATATAAGTCCATAAGAAGAACAGTTGTTATACAAATAAAAACCAGTAAAACTTATTTTATAAAATTAAAGTAATGGAGCATTGGTCCTGATAGACTATGCACACAGCCAGATGACTCATAGGACTGTTTGTCGATGTTCTTAGCTTTTATATTTTAATGCAGGGATAGCCTCAAAGGGGTTCTTCAAAAAGAGCTAAAAATTTGAGTTTCAAACTCCTCACTAGTTAATGCCTATATAATTTTTTTTAAAGCACCAGATGTTTGTGAGCCTCAATTTCTCAATATTTATATTTATAATTTGTTTATTTATAATAAGAAGTACCTATTTGAATGATATAAAAAGTAAGCAAATGAAGCATTGTGAAAATCACTAATGTATCCAATGTGAATCTT
Source organism: Rhynchomys soricoides (assembly GCA_019843965.1). Classification (NCBI taxonomy): domain Eukaryota; kingdom Metazoa; phylum Chordata; class Mammalia; order Rodentia; family Muridae; genus Rhynchomys; species Rhynchomys soricoides. The sequence goes on from JADRCH010000300.1 coordinate 610,992, forward strand.
TTCCCTCCCAAATGTTTCTTTCCTTCATTTGCCTATAACCCATGTCTTAGGGACATATAAGTTTTTTTCTATTGAAAAGGTAGAAAGTTGGGAGTTAGTTACCTGAAGTGACATTTCTTTTTTCAAATGTCAGTACATATAACAAGTATTTAAACAAAGCTATGTTAGAGATAGGTTAGTTAACTTTTTCATTGCCCTGATAAATACCTGACCTGACAAAATCAATTTAAAATGAGGAAAGAAATAACTTGATTAACTATGATATCCCAGAACACTGTAGCAGGGAGCAAAAGATGGAGGCATAGCTGCTCACATTATGATGGCTAAGAAGTAGAAAGAGATAGACACACAAATACAGACACACAGACACTCAGACACACACACACACACACACACACACACACACACACACACACACCATGGGGTGGGGCCAGGAAGAGGAAGAGAAGTTACAGACTTTTGTGACAGTCCTTCTCTAAAAAAATTAAGTTTAAACTCGTAAATCAATCTATTGATGAGATCAGTGTCTCCAAAGCCTCATCTCTTGATACTGTTGTTTTGGAGACCAGTCTTCTTTAGCCTATAAACTTTTGAGGAACATTTTATACACAAACCTTACAAGGTCTTTCCACATAGTGAGAGCACCTATAGCATTTTTTTTTTTTTTTTAAATTGGGCTCATTAAGGAACATATGTTTGAGAAGGCAAAGAGGAAGTGGAGTTTTAGGATACTAAATTCATTTCTCATGTGAGTCATCGTTGAAACTATATGAGTCCACCATCCCAGACAATTCTTACTGTCTCTTTTTTGCCCTTGTTCTCCAGCTTATTGTTGTCTCTCCAAAGAAGATAGTCTTTTTATTGTGTGCCACCACCTTCACCGGGAACCTATAACTCCTCATTCTGGCCTTGGGGTCTCTGGGTCTCTGACATTTCAGTTTCCCTGTGATCAAACTTTTCCACATTCCAAGCTGCTACTTGAAATGTTTCTAGAAAGAGTACTTGACAGGTTAACCCTCCAGACAAATCAGACAAATATTGCTTCTTGGGTGACAGGTTAGGGCATAATTACCACAATGTGCCCTGGAGGCATTTCAGACATACAGCTGCAAATGAGTACCTCAGACTCTTCTCAAACCTACCTCATGTCCTCTCCTGCCTCAGATCTGAGTCTAGTGTATGCCCAGCTTCAGTTACTTTTGCCAGTCTTCAGCGACTTGCTTGCCTTACAGTATTTCACTTGACATACATGTCCTATATGTCTGCCTTCATACAATGCAAAAGAGCAAAAATATCAGCCTTTAAGACTTCAGGCCAGACCACTTTTCTTCTGTTTAGGCCACAGACCTGTTTAGACCTGTACTTCCTCCACAGGTACATCTTTTCACACTAACCTATGAGTCCCTGTGAGATTGACTCTTATGTTCTTATTTCTGAGTCATTTCCCTGAATTTCACAGTATTCTTGTCATGTTTTAGTATTTTCATTGTTGTTTTCTTAACTTGGGAGTTGAAATCAGATTCATTGAGTAAGAATCCTCAGGAAGGGAGAGGTTGAGTTTTCAGAATGCCTTTGACTTTTCCTCATCACTGGACTGGATCAGGCTTGCCCAAGGCTGGGAATTTGTGCATAATTAAGGCAGATACCATTAAGACATTTTCTTGGGTACCTACCTATTTGACAAGCTGATTCTTGCAAATCAGTTACCATGTCATCAATTTTAATAAGGTGATTGTGGAACAGTACTAAGGATAAAATAAAGGTCCTCAACCCAAAGAGCAGTAAAGCGCTTTTAATCCTAGGTTAGGAGGTATGCAGTATCCAATCTCTTAAAATTAAACCAGTGTCTGAAATAATAAGTATGCTTGTTGCTCTCATTAGAATATTTGTATCTCATCTGAAATTCACATTGAAACTTAATCCCTAATACAACAGTTCTAAAAGGTGTGGTCTTTCAGAGGTCATTAGCACATAAGCTGTCTGTTCTTACAAATGTAGTATTACTTTTGTCAAAATAGGGAACTGGCTAGGCTTCATTTTTTTTTTGCCCTCCAGTTCCTTTGCTCTGTAAAGGTGTGACTTTAGAAAGTTCATCTAGAACTTTTAGTAGAGGCAATGTACTCACCAAACATTGAAACTGTTAGTACCTTGATCTTGATGTCCTTCAGAACTGTACGAAATCCATCTTTGGAATATCTAGTTTCAGATATTTTTCTATGGCATCTCAAACTGAGCAAGATATTTCTCTTGGTCAGGTAAGCTTAAACATATTAACTTAGAAAACATATATGTCCTTCTTGAAGTAAAATTATCTCATTAAATTAATATTTTTATACTTAAAATGTTAAATTTTTTGATAATATTTGTCTTTGGATCACTAGGTTTACAAGAGTTGTTTAAATACTTAGAAGTGATTTGCTAGTCATTTGTATTGCAGGATTAAGAAATGTTTTCAGGGGAGACCTCTGCTTGGGCCACCAGGGCTCCAGGGCCAAATAGCGCTGGGAGAAAGCTAGCCTCCCAGGAGTGTGGAAAAGCTCTTGAGAGGGGGTAAGAAGAATAAAACTGCTAAGCAAGACTCACCCAGAATCCTTGGGACACAGGGACTGAGGAACAGAGAGGAGGAAGGAGCCTTCTTGGTTTCCATCTGTGGCGGGAGACCTCTGCCTGGGCCACCAGGGCTCCATAGACAAATACTCCTGGGAGAAAGATAGCCTTCCAGGAGTGTGAGCAAGCCTGTCTACTCAGAGGGATCCACCTGGAATACCCAGGACACAGGGACTGAGGAGCAAGCTTCTGGTTTCTTTCAGTGGCTAGAGAGCATATCCTGTGACATAGGACTCCATACTCAAATAGTGCCAGGAGAGAGCTGGTATACCAGGAGTGCCCACACACCTTCAAACACAGACAAGACAATCACTTCTTTTCAAATTCACTGGACCAAGAGGGACCCTTGCAGAGCCATCAGGACACAGGAAACAAGGCTCAGCTGGGGATAAGATCCTTCTTGTTTCTGTCTGCACCCCAGAGCTGACCCTGCACCACAGCTCTCCAACCCCAAATTCCTCTCAGAGAGAACTGATCTTCAAGGACTATTGACACCTAGGCTTGCAGGAAAGACAAGCCACAGTCAGAGACAGTAAGACCAGCTAACACCAAAGATAACCAGATGTCAAAAGGCGAGGGCAAGAACACAAGGAACAGAAACCAAGGCTATTGACATCATCAGAACCCAGCTCTCCCAACACAGCCAGCCCTGGATACCACAACATACCAAAAAAGGAAGACTCAGACTTAAATCACATGTCATGAGGATAATAGAAGATTTTAAGAAGGACATCAATAACTCCCTTAATGAAATATAAGAGAACACAGCTAACAACTAGAAGCCCTTAAAGAGGAAACACAAAAATCCCTTAAAGAAATACAGAAAAACACAATCAAACGGGCAGAAATACAGGAAAACACAACCAATCAAATGAACAAAACCATTCAGGAATTAAAAACAGAAATAGAAACAATAAAGAAATCACAAAGGGAGACAACCCTGGAATTAGAAATCATAGGAAAGAAATCAGGAGTCATAGATGCAAGCATCACCAACAGAATACAAGAGATGGAAGAGAGAATCTCAGGTGCGGAAGATACCATAGAAAACATGGACACAATAGTCAAAGAAAACACAAAATGCAAAAAGCTCCTAAACCAAAACATCCAAGATATCTGGGATGCAATGAGAAGACAGAACCCGAGGATAATAGGTATAGAAGAGAGTGAAGACTCCCAACTTAAAGGACCAGTAAATATCTTCAACAAAATTATAGAAGAAAACTTCCCTAACCTAAAGAAAGAGATGAACATAAATATAAAAGAAGCCTACAGAATGCCAAATAGACTGGACCAGAAAAGAAATTCCTCCCGTCACATTATAGTCAAAACACCAAATACACAAAATAAGTAAAGAATATTAAAAGCAGTAAGGGAAAAGGGGCAAGTAACATATAAAGGCAGACCTATCAGAATTACACCAGACTTCTCACCAGAGACTATGAAAGCTAGAAGACCCTGGGTAAATCTCATACAGACTTTTAGAGAACAAAAATGAGAGCCCAGGCTGGTATACCGAGCAAAATTCTCAATAATCATGAATGGTGAAACCAAAATATTCTATGACAAATCCAAATTTGCACAGTATGTTTCCACAAACCCAGCCTTACAAAAAATAATAGATGGAAAATGCCAACTCAATGAGGGAAACTACACCCAAGAAAAAGCAAGAAAGTAATCTTTCAACAAACTCAAAAGAAGATAGCCACACAAACATATAAACAACATCAAAATAACAGGAAGCAACAATCACTATTCTTTAATATCTCTTAACATCAATGGACTCAATTCCCCAATGAAAAGACATAGACTGACAGACTGGATCCATAAACAGGACCCAGCATTTTGCTGCATCCAGGAAACACACCTCCGAGTTAAAGACAAACACTACCTTAAAGGGCTAGAAAACAGTTTTCCAGGCGAATGGCCCCAAGAAACAGGTTGGAGTAGCCATTCTAATATCTGATAAAATCGACTTTCATCCAAATGTCATCAAAAAAGATAAGGAAGGACATTTTATACTCATCAAAGGAAAATCTACCAAGAAGAACTCTCAATTCTGAACATCTATGCTCAGAATGCAGGGGCTCCAACATTCATAAAAGAAACTTTACTAAAGCTCAAAGCACACATTGCACCTCACACAATAATAGTGGGAGACTTCAACACCCCACTATCAAAAATGGACATATATTGGAAACACAAACTAAACAGAGACACAGTGAAACTAAAAGATGTTATGAACCAAATGGATTTAACAGATATCTATAGAACATTTCATCTTGCATCAAAAGAATATAGCTTCTTCTCAGCACCTCAATGTACCTTCTCCAAAATTGATCATATAATAGGTCACAAAACAAACCTTAACAGATATAAGAAGATTGAAATATTCCCATGACTCCTATCAGATCACTACAGATTAAGGCTGGTCTACAATGGCAACAACAACATCAACAGAAAGCCAACATATGCATGGAAGCTGAACAACGCTCTACCAATGATTACTTGGTCAAGGAAGAAATAAAGAAAGAAATTAAAGATTTCCTAGAATTTAATGAAAATGAAAGTACAACATACCCAAACCTATGGGACACAAGGAAAGCAGGGTTAAGAGGAAAACTCATAGCTCTGAATGCCTCCAAAAAGAAACTGAAGAGAGCATACACTAGCAGCTTAACAGCATACCTGAAAGCTCTAGAACAAAAAGAAGCTAATATACCCAAAGGAGTAGAAGGCAGGAAATAATCAAATTAAGGGCTGAAATCAACCAAGTGGAAACTAAAAGAACTATACAAAGAATCAACAAAACCAGGAGCTGGATCTTTGAGAAAAATGAACAAGATAGATAAACCCTTAGCCAGACTAACCAGAGGGCACAGAGACAGTATCCAAATTAACAAAATCAGAAATGAAAAGGGAGATATAACAACAGAATCTGAGGAAATTATAAAAAATCATCAGATCCTAATACAAAAGCCTATACTCAACAAAATTGGAAAATCTGGATGAAATGGATAAGTTTCTAGACAGATACCAAATACCAAAGTTAAGTCAGGATCAGATAAATCATCTAAACAGTCCTATAACCCCTAAAGAAATAGAAGCAGTCATTAAAAATCTCCCAACCAAAAAAAAAAGCCCAGGACCAGATGGGTTCAGTGCAGAATTCTATCAGACCTTCAAAGAAGACCTAATACCAATACTCTTTAATCTTTTCCACAAAATAAAAACAGAAGGAACACTACCCAATTCATTCTATGATGCCACAGTTACACTGATACTAAAACCTCACAAAATAAACCCAAAAATAAAAGAAAACTTCAGACCAATTTACCTTATGAATATTGATGCAAAAATACTTAATAAAATTCTCACAAACTGAATCCAAGATCACATCAAAAGGAATATTCACCATGATCAAGTAGGCTTCATCCCAGGGATACAGGGATATTTCAATACCCAGAAATCCATCAATATAACAAACTCAAACAAAAAACCAAAAATGGTCAGTTCATTAGATGTTGAAAAAGCATTTGACAAAATTCAACATCCCTTCATGATAAAAGTCTTGGAAAAATCAGGAATTCAAGGAGCATACCTAAACATAGAAAGAGCAATATACAGCCAACCAGTGGCCAACATCAAACTAAATGGAGAGAAACTTAAAGCAATTGCATTAAATTCAGGGACTATGCAAGACTGCCCTCCCTCTCCCTACCTATTCAATATTGTACTTGAAGTTCTAGCTATAGCAATTAGACAACAAAAGTAGGTCAAAAGGATACAAATTGGAAAGGTGAAATCAAAATATCACTATTTGTAGATGATGTGATGGTATACTTAAGTGACCCAAAAAACTCCACCAGAGATCTGCTACAGCTGATAAACAACTTCAGCAAAGTGGCTGGATACAAAATTAACTCAAGCAAATCAGTAGCCTTCCTATACTTGAAGGATAAACAGGTTGAGAAAGAAATTAGGGAAATGACATCCTTCACAATTGTCACAAACAATATAAAATATCTTGGTGTGACTCTAACCAAACAAGTGAAAAATCTGTGTGACAAGAACTTCAAGTCTCTGAAGAGAGAAATCAAAGAAGACCTCAGAAGATGGAAAGATCTCCCATGCTCATGGATCGGCAGGATTAATATAGTTAAAGTGGCCATCCTACCAAAAGCAATCTACAGATTCAATGCAATCCCCATCAAAATCCCAATTCAATTCTTCATAGACTTAGAAAGAGCAATTCTCAAATTCATATGTAATAACAAAAAACCCAAGATAGCAAAAACCATTCTCAACAATATAAGGACTTCTGGGGGAATCAGCTTCCCTGACCTCAAACTGTACTACAGAGCAGTAGTGATAAAAAACTGCATGGTATTGGTACAGTGACAGGCAGGTAGATCAATGGAATAGAATTGAAGAACCAGAAATGAACCCACACACTTGTGGTCACTGGATCTTTGACAAAGGACCTAAAACCATCCAGTGGAAAAAAGACAACATTTTCAACAAATGGTACTGGTTCAACTGGCGGTCTACATGTAGAAGAATGCAAATTGATCCATTTGTATCTTCCTGTACAAAGTTCAAGTTCAATTGTACCAAGGACCTCCACATAAAACCAGATACACTGAATCTCATAGAAGAGAAAGTGGGGGAAAGTCTCGAACATATGGGCAAAGGGGAAAAGTTTCTGAACAGAACACCAACAGCTTATGTTCTAAGATCAAGAATCCACAAATGGGACCTCATGAAATTGCAAAGCTTCTGTAAGGCAAAGGACACTGTAAATAGGACAAAACGGCAACCTACAGATTGGGAAAAGATCTTTACCAATCCTACATCCGATAGAGGGCTAATATCCAATATATACAAAAAACTCAAGAAGCTAGACTCCAGAGATCCAAATAACCCTATCAAAAAATGGGGAAGAGACCTAACAGAGAATTATCAACTGAGGAAACTTGAATGGCGGAGAAGCACTTAAAGAAATATTCAACATCCTTAGTCATCAGGGAAATGAATATCAAAACAACCCTGAGATTCCACCTCACACCAGTCAGAATGGCTAAGATCAAAATCTCAGGTGACTCAGGTTGGGGAGGATGTGGAGAAAGAGGAACACTCCTCCATTGCTGTTGGGATTGCAAGCTGGTACAACCTCTCTGGAAATCAGTTTGGCAGACCCTCAGAAAAACTGAACATAATACTTCCTGAGCACCCAGCTATTCCACTCCTGGACATATACACAGAAGATGCTCCAACATGTAATAAAGACACATGTTCCACTATGTTCATAGCAGCCATATTTATAATAATCTGAAGTTGGAAACAACCCAGATGTCCCTCCAGAGAGGAATGGATACAGAAAATGTGGTACATTTACACAATGGAATACTACTCAGCTATTAAAAACAATGACTTCTTGAAATTCTTAGGCAAATGATCTTGATCATATCATCCTGAGCGAGGTAACTCAGTCACAAAAGAATGAACATGGTATGTACTCACTGATAAGTGGTTATTAGCCCAAAAGTTCGGAATACCCAATATTCCCTTCACAGCAACCATTGTGTTGAACATGAGGTCCCTGATGGAGGAGTTGGTGAAGGGACTGAATGAGCTGAGGGAGTTGGCAGTCCCATGGAGGGAGCAAAAGTGTCCACTGGCCCGACCTCCCGATGCTCTGGGAGACTGGATCACCAACCAAAGAATACACATTGAGGGACCCATGGTGCTGACCACATATGTGGCAGAGGAGGGTCTTGTTAGCCATCAGGGGGAGAGGCCCAGAGGGTGTCAGATGCCCCAATATAGAAGAATGCCAAGGAAGGAAGATGAGAGTGGGTGTGTTGGTGGGTGTGGGAATACCCCATTGAGGCAGTGGGAGGGGGGAGGGAATAGGGAGGTTCCAAAGGGAAGATCTGGAAAGGGTGAAACATTGAAATATAAATAAAGTATCAAAAAAAAAAAAAAGGAAAAACAAAGAAAGAAAGAAAGAAAGATGTTATCAGGTGAAGTTTTCTTCTCTGTTTGTCAAATACGAAAATTATTCAAGAAACATAGTTTCAAAGCAAAATATAATCCAGAAAAAAAATTGGAGCAGGCTGACAAGGTGGGTATCAGGACACTGGGTTCAGGGTTCTGATTTTAAGAAGCTTCATATGGTCCCTTTCTTCTTATGATCATTGCCAAGTAGTTCCTAATTTTGGTCTAATATTAACTTTATCAGCCTGCTATGGTGTGTGCTCCAGGGTCAAAGTGTCCTTATGATTTTTCCTTTCCTATCTATCATGATATATGTTGGTGAGCATCTATATTTAGATAGTGCCTTGATGGTTTAATTTCAGATGTGTTGGTAAGAACCTAATTGCCTCTTCAAAGATATTGATCTTTGGACCAGTTAACCATCAGGAGGCAAAACTATCAAGGTATTGTTATGCTTTCTCTAGTTATCTCAGCAACAAAGTAGTTGGTTGTACCTGACATCACTCCCTCTAGCTCAGGCATATTTAGTTACCATGTTAACATTTACTGCACAATGGAGTCTGGTGGTAGACAGACTTTTGCCTTACTATCATTTAAAAGGAAACAGCTTAAATTGTCACCAAATTATAAAGGGTTGATATTGTATCCCAATACCAACTTATACTATAGATACTATCTATAGATTCATGTATGATGTACCACACTTCTGTAAACAGTTGTCCTAAACGAACAAACTGATTTTATTTGAAAAATGTGCCTACATTTTTCTTGGGCTTATATTGTCAGTAAAGCACAGCTTGTGACCATCACAGAGACAAGGCATTTGCAATTGATTTTGTAGTGTGTCAAGGGTAGTGCAACTTGGGCCCTAATCTCTTTATTTATTATCTTCTTGAAATATTCACTTAAGATGTGTATGACTCTTGGTAAAAAAAAATCCTCACACTAAAAGGAGGATAAGCAAACCTCTTCTCCTTTAACACTTAAATGTTATCGTCCAGTGTAAGAAATTTATCATTAAGTGTACCTGTTGAACATTTTCAAATTTAGTATTGATATACTTTAAAACATTGCTACTGAATACAGTCTCTTAAATCTTCTGGCTTTATTGCCTTTGTAGATATGTGTGCATGGAGTGCAGGATAAACTTTTTAGCATTCCTTTACCCTTCCTCCAGGTAGAAGCAGTTGGGTTTATTTACATTGCTGGCTAGATTGTTGTGGCTTTACTAGATTGTGAGTTTACTTCAGGGTGACTGGACCGTGAAGAGGTCTTTCTGTGTTATTTGGGAGGAAATAATCACAGATGTGGTTAAGGGAGATAAATATATCAGATTGAATCGTTAACATGAAGGACTATAAAAGTTTCCCTATGTCAGAATTTATATTATAGTTGTCACAGAGATGAAGAAAGGCCTGTGAGCTATGACCTGGATAGCTCTGTGCCCCAGAAGGAAGAGCTCAGAATCCAGGGAAGATGGCTCTGGATTAGAAGCTTGTCATTTAAATATTTGTTTAGACAGAAACACAATTCATGGTTATGCACAAGCACACAGGGCTTCTACAGAAAGGGAGATGCTTTGCTTTCTTTTGGTTTTTAATTTCAGATTTTGTCAAATTGGCTTTCTTGTTTTAGAGCATGTCTCCTTACCCTCTAATCTATTTATGTTTTATTTTGGAGAAATTTGCTGCATAAAATACACAGGAAACACACGTAGTGTGTTCTCAGCAGTTTGGGCACATTCAGTCTAGCTTGCAGTACTCATTCGAGGAAGCACAGCAGATCTCAAAGACCCCAAAGTCTACTTCAAGTCTTTATTTATCCCATAGTAACATAAAGCAAAATAAATGAAGCAGAATAACCACGCTAAGACTTAAGCTACACCTTTCTGTGTCATTCCTGATCTCTAGCCTTCAAGCAGGAAGAGTTTGTTGTTTGTTTGTTTTTAGGGCTCTTATTATATTTTTTAGTCTAGTTTCTACACCAAAATGTAGAACTTTTGTTTATGAAATAAACAAACAGCAATAAATACATTTCTAGATAGAGTCTTATTCATAGCTCTGGCTTGTCCAGAACTCACTCTGTAGTTAAGCCTGGGTTTGAACTAATAGTGATTCAACTGTCTTAATTCACAGAGCTAGGATTATAGGCATGAGCTATCATGCTTGGGCTGGAAGCTTTAAATAAAACTTTTTTTCTTTTTTTTATAGGTAAATATGAATGATTCCATGTTTTGCTTGGCATTTATCCAAATAAATCCACGGAATCCTAAACTGGATGACAGAAATACTAATTGAATAATTCCATCACAATTTACAATTGTAAGAGGTTAAACTAAAAATTACAAACCATAGGAGGACCAGAGAGAAATATTCTAATGAGCCACCAACGAGGCACCATATACTACCTGGTCTGAGGTGTGGGCACATACACAGCAGAAGACTGCCTGGTCTGGCCTCAGTGAGAGAAGCCATGCCTAACCCCAGAGAGACTTGAGGCCCCAGAGAGTGGGGAGGTCTGCACAAGAGGGGCAGGGCAGTGTGGGTCAGTGTGGTGGGACATCCTCTTGGAGACAGGGGGAGGAGGAATAGGATGAGGAACTGTGGGAGGGTAGATCAGGAAGGGGGTAACAACTGTACTGTAAAAAAGGTAGTAAAAAAGTTAAATACCTTCAAGAGAGAGAGAGAGAGCTACTGTCAGAGCAGAATTACTATTTGCTTGGTTTTCTCATTAGAGCAACTTAATCAGGTGTAACAATGATCTCAGTTTAACAAACGGGAGACTAAAGGTCAAGAATACCGCAGCAGTATATGGTTGCAGGGGTGGGGAATGTAAGGGATGGACACTTGGCTTGATTGAATTCACCTGCCATCATTCCCGGCTCTCTCCCAGCACCTCCCTGCCTCCCATAGGCAGTGTTCAACATGAGTGAAGAATTCCTCACTCTCTGAGAATTGCCATTTGTTTAAAAAGAGTAAAAGGCCAAAACAAATAATAGAAGTGACCTTTCTCTGTCTGTGTTTTGTCAGCTGATGTCAAGTTTTGATCTTAAAACTAAAGATGAGTTTCCTGCTAGCCAGAAGGCTCCTAGCAGAACCCCCACGTTCGAGGGAATCTACTTTTCCCTGTAACTGGGTCCACTAGCTAAAAATGTATTCATTGTTTCCTTTTTTTTCCCTGCCAAACATTGAAGAGGTGAAGCTAAAACACCAAAATAAAGCAAATAAAACAAGAGAGAAGCAAACAAAACAAAACAAAAAAAGAACCCCAACCAACAAACCAAAAGAAAAAAAAAAAAAACCCTAAAAACCCAAAACCACCACCACCACCACCACCAAGAAAACCTCCAAACCCCAAACAACTGTTTTATTTCCCTTTAAAGCTGGGAACAATGGAAGGAAGAAAACCAAAAGTTAGGTTTAGGTGGTTTCAGGATGGCTTTTCTGAGCCTACTCTATCAAACAAATGCCCAGAAAGAATAGACAATCACCCGTGGGAAAAACTTGAAACCATATGAGTGCGTGTACGCATTAAACTAAAGACAAGTTCTCTGACCATAATGCAAACTTGAACGACTCTCTCTCCATCAATTTCACATGTCTACAGACTTGGTTTTTTTGGGGAAGAACTTTTTCTTTGCATGGTTTTGTTTTGCTTGCATCTATTTAGACAAGTGGGTGTTATTTTTCTTCAGTTTGGGGAGTAACTTAAAATAGCCACAATCCTCCATAGAATTTATAAAACAACTATTGTGTAGTGAAGAGAAACAGCTTAATGCCCAACCTATCTGTTTCTACACACTGTTTAGGTGTCGGATCCTGAAAGCCACGTTGTGGATAACATTTCTAAGACTGATGACCACTGTGCTATCTGACATACTGAGACATCATCTGAGAGAGAAAACGAGGTTATGAATTCAACCACAAAAGACAGGATTGTGGAATTTCCTAAAACAGCCAGTGGAAAGCCATCTCTCCACATACACCTGACAGTTAACATCATACATTTCCAAGCAGTTTCTCCAGTCTAGCTGGCAGTTTAATAACTAAACTAAGAGTATGGTCTAGCTTAGGAGAATCGGCTTGTGTCAGGGGCCCTGCTTAGGCTGGAACTCTGGTGCCACACAGCTGGCTCCATGCCCTTTATCAATAAATGTATATTTAACTTTATAACAAACTTCCAGGTATTTTCTCAGAGATATCGACAATTTTGTACCATCATCTGGAATAGTGTGACTATAAGTTGCTCCACATCCTTTCCAAAAGTTGCCTTTTATGTTTTTAAAATTCAGGAATTTTTGTTTATATATTTTTATTTATAATTAACATATGATATGTTTTATATATCTATATTTAATGTATATTATACAAGTGTTTATATTTAATATATTTTATTATATGTGATATTTATATTGTATGTGATGTGTTATATAATGAATTACAATTATAAATATATATTTATAACATATGTAATGTATATGTATGTATGTAATATGTTATAGTATGTGTATGTATGTTTACATGTGGGTAGGCTTGTGTGTGTGTGCAGGTGTGTGTGCATCAATCCATCTTTCTGTGGATTGGTGTCAGTTGTGTGTCTCCATCACTTTCCAGTTCATTTTCTGAGGTGAAGTCTCTTGCTGAATGCAAAAGATGCTCATTTTGGCTGGTTTAACTAGCCTGCTTTTCCTGGATCTCCTTTTATATCAGTCTCCCAAGTGTTGGGATTAAAGGCATGCGCCACCACTGCCGGTCTAATGTGAATAATTTAGTTCTGACTTTATCTAATTATAGGCTAATGAGGAAAGGGCTTGGGCAGCTGTTCACACCTGTATGGCTCTGTCATGCAGCTTCCTGTTCCAAAGCATCACTGGGCTTTCTCATTTTCAAATAGGTTGTATTATTGAATTATAGGAGTTATTTATATATTGTAAACATATTCCTTTGCCACATGTCTATATTGCTCATGTTCTCTGTAAAAAATGGGTCTTTCTTTCTTTTTTCCCCAGAGTTGAAAATAAAGGATTTCTATTTTGATTTGTTGTTGCTTGGTATTGGGTTCCTAATAACTGATAACTAAGGTGACTCCATCATCTGGGGAAGCGAAGCGAATTTCTTTTAAGTACATGAGCAAATTTCTTGTAAACATTCAATCTAAGTGCACGCTTATATAATTATCCAATTAAATCTCTCTAAATAACTGCAGTCTATTAGAAACAGATTAAACTCATTTGTGTTGATAAAGTTATAGCTAGCTCTCAATCATGCTGAACATATAATTTTCTAAAAATTCATTATGAAACTAGTTGAAATTCAAGATTTTTTTAGTTAGCAGAATTTGTTCTTTCACCATTTCATATTTGTTCGCACACAGTATTCTGGCCATTATCTTCCCTCGTCTATCATCATGGTTTTAGCTTCAAGTTTATCCATATAATTTATATCACATAATTTATATAACCCTTGTGTGGTGTGAGATAGAGACTGGTCAACAAAGAAGGTATACCTTTCAAGAGACCTAAAAATAACACTCAACCCATAAGCTATAGTAACAAGTATATGAGGCAGCAATTTATTTTTTTATATTGTTTTGGCTTATTTTATAGTAAAATATTTCATGAAATCTTACTAAGAAACTTACTTCGTTTCTAAGCTGGCAATGCATGCCGGGTGGCTCGACAGCAGAGATGATTCCCCCTCCCTACTGCACACCCATGCAAACATTTGGAGAACACTATGGTGGGAACAGGAGCATCTTGAGGGAGGCCAGTTCTCACAGCTGCTGTAAATACAGGACAATGGCTCTAGTCATGTCTTAAGAAAAATCTGGAACAAATGAGTCTGAGTGACTCCACTTTTTAAGAGCAGGGGAAAAGATTTCAGAGACTCTTTTAAACATCTGGTAGGCATTGTACGATGGATAGATTTTTGCATTAGGATTATGTGCAAGCCATGGTACTATAGTTGGAGTATTCGCAGAAAATAATATGACATTTTTATAAACGCTCCGGCCAGTAAGCCTAAGGATCTGTTGTACATAGTCATTAAGAGATGTATCAAATGCAAATAGAATTTCATCTTCATTTAATGGTGGCTTTTAGGCAGAGTGGTGAAGATACTTCCTAATGTCTTAAGTACAAGGCAATCGGAAGTAAGTGCTATGTAAACTCCAGTGGTAATGCTTTACAGCAAAGCCACTTGATCTCCTACACAATTGACTTTCAAGGAATAAGGAGGGAGGAGAGGAGAAGGGGAGATGGAAAAGGGGAGAGAGAGAAGAAAAGAGAGGATGGGAAGGAAATGAGATACAACAAAATCTATGAAGTTTTAGGCTAGTATTTAAAAGTATAAATATTTGAAAGCCTATTACCATCATTCAGGATTTGACAATAAACTCATTGCTACTTGCTTGTCTTTAGTAATGTTTCTATAATGATTCTATGGTTGGTTGGTGCTGGTTGATTTTGAGTTTTTTATAACAAAAGAATTGTAAAAGTGTAAATAGATACTTGAGAGATTGTTCAACTGGGAAAGACAAATTAGAATTTTGATAAAACTTGGGTTTAGATTATATTTTGACATTCCTCTAAAGTTTAGTATAAATAAAGTGAAAACTCATTTTTATGCCTTGTGTAACTGTTACTTATTGGTCATAACTAAAGATACTTCTGTATCTTCATAATAAATTTCATTATTTTCCCAAAGGGACACATCTGAATATTACCAGTATAGCACCCACAGCTATGAGAAGTTTTGAATTTTATCAACCTATTTTCTTAAGTGACTTATCCTTTACTACTTTTAATGCCAGTTTCACTGAACAAACATAGTCATATATTTTGTTCACACGAAATGTATTGAAATATTAGGAACCTGAGAACAGGGATATTTGGGGGTAAAATTGTATATACATACATATATAACATTTTTCACCTAATAAATATTTGTAGATATCTCACTTTCAAAGGTTTTGGCTTTTTATCTATTTTAGAAATCGAAAAAACAGTAGCTTACCTCTGTGTCATCTATATAACCAAAATTTAGAATTAGACAAAAAAATTTTCCAAAGTATTGTAAAAGAGAAGAATAAAGCTTTATGATAATTTGGAGTATATCAATAAAATAGCTAATTTGAGTAAAAGAGATGAACTAGGTGATTACACAGAGCCTTTATCTTTGTGAGTTCACGAGCATCACTGAATATTCTTGAATGTCATATTGAAGATCAACTCATTGAGAACACAGACATGTGTTGGGAAGTAATTGTTTCCCCTGGACACAACATGACCTTTGTAGTCATGGAGCAGAGAATTCAGTGGTGACTTACAGAATATCATGGCCCTGTAGGTGTGGCAATGTAGGCGGTTTATTGTAGTGATAGTGGGGATGTTAAAATGCCAGTAGGAAGGGAAAGACTCTTCTTTATATTGTATATTCTTTATCTATTAATGGACATTACTATTGTTTCAATATTTTAGATATTATAAATAATGATATAATAAGCATGGAATTATTATCTATTATCTATTAATAAAATCATATCCAAGAGCAATCCAGGGAACAAAATGCTCCTGAGGTAAAGGACCTCTGCCTTTTTTCCTGGAGTCTCCCTCATAGGTCCCCAAGGCATTGTTCACCACAGGTCATGTTCTTGGCCATGTTATGACAATTTAGTGTTTAACCCATTTTGAGCATTTTTATTTTACCACAAATTGTTTCTGTGATAGGACCACCCTATGTAGCTCAGACTGCCCTTAAAATCAAAACCACCCTATTTTATCCCCCAGGTTCTAGAACATAGGCATGTGCCACCATGTCAGGCACTTGAGTTCGTTGTTGAATACAGTAAAATGCATTCTGTTGTTTGTGGAATCCAGTTTCTCAGCTCTACTAATTGATCAGATTTCTTTTACCCATGGTGTAGTTTTGTTGACTCTTTAGAAGTTTAGTTAGATATTTTCAAACTTTTCCTGGAATTTGTATTCTATTTCTTTGTTGTTGCTTTTCATCCATGGGTATATTTTTAGGGAACTATTCCTCTCTGTTCCCCACACTATGGGGATGTGATACCACCCGGCTTATTATTCTTCCTTAAAACTACTTTGACTACTTAAGAGCTTTGTGGTTCTATATGAACTTTATGATTGTTCTACTTCTTTGAAAGACAATGAAATGCTGATAAGGATTATACTTGCTAAGATTTTACTGTTTCTTCACACATTTATATGTAAACCTACAGTGTATGCAGACTGTAATGACCTCTTGTAACAAGCAGTAGAGTTTCAAGTAATCATAGTAGGCTAATTGTTACAATCATCAGTAAGTCAATACGCTGTAAAGAACTGGGGTGTCCCTTCTCTGTGTTGTATTTCCTTCTGTGTACATAACTTCATTTTCTATTATTATAAATACAACTTAGCCACATGCTGAAACAGGGTATTCTGAATCATTTTTCATTTTGACCTTGGCCTGATTCTAGACTAGTAAGTAAAATTAATTACAATGTACAAAAGTTAATTTGTTATATCATCTTTAACATGTTATTATATAGAGGTTACCTTTAACATGAAGGTCACTTTGGGTACTCTTGGCAATTAAACAATATTAGTTGTTCTAATCTAGGAATGGATGAAGTTTCCATTTATTTGAGTCTGCAGTTCATTTCCTCAATTTCTTATCATTTTTCAATGCACAGATCCTTTACCTCCTTTGTTAACTTTAGTGTTTTGGTTCATCTACACAATAGAATACTATTCAGCTATTAAAAACAAAGACATCATGAATTTTGCAGGCAAATGTATGGATCTAGAGAATATAATTCTGAGTGAGCTAACTCAGTCCCAAAAGGACATGCATGGTATATACTCACTTTCAAGTGGATATTAGTCATAAAAGACAGAATACCCATGCCAACTCCACAGACCCAAAGAAGCTAACCAAGAAGGAAGGCCCAAGCAAGGATGCTTGAATCTCACTTAGAAGGAGGAATAAAATATTCATGAGTGGCAGATGAAGGGAGAGGGGATTGGGACAGGAATCAGGGGTGCAGGATCAGGTATGGGGAGCGACAGGAGAGATGGCCAGCTGGTCATGAGAATGAATCGAAACCTACAACTGACGTGGTGGGGAGGTAGGGAGCATATCCAGGAAGAGACAGAGAACTGGGAGAATGGAGGAGCCCAAGAATCAATGGGGATGTCCTTAACTGTGACACTCAGCATTGGGGATATGGAGTCTGAAGAGGCCACCTCTAGTAGCCAGGCAGGAACCCCAAAACTTCTGACCCCAAATTTATCCTGTCTATAAAAAATGCAAGATTGGGGAAATGGAGCAGAGACTATGGGAATGGCCAACCAATTCTCTGGCCCAACTAGAGACCCATCCCATGGGTAAGCACCAATCCCTAACACTATTAATGATAGTCCCCTGAGAGGCTCCATTTAGCAACTAAGACAGATGCAGACACCCTCAGCCAAACCATGGATGGGGCTTGAGGACTCTTATGGAAGAACAGGAGGAAGGATTGTGTTCCCTACGGGAATAGGAAGACCAACAGAGTCAACTAACCTGGACCCTTGGAGCTCTCAGAGACTGAACCACCAACCAAAGAACATACACAGACTGGACCTAGGCTTCCCCACATACGTAGCAGAAGTGCAGCTTGGATTTCATGTGGATCCTGAACAACTATAGTGGAGGCTATCCCCAAAGCTGTTGCCTGGAGGTGGGATACGTTCATCTTGCTGGGCTGCCTTGTCTGGCCTCAGTGGGAGAGGATTCGCCTAGCCTCGCAGAGACTTGAAGTGCCAGTGTGGAGGGAAACCCAGGGGGACCCCACCTGCTCAGAGGAGAAGGGGAGAGAGGATGGGGGAAGAATTGTGGGGAGGAGTGAGTGGGAGGGGATCAGTGAATGGGATGTAAAGTGAATAAGTAAAATAATAATTAAATAAATTAACTAATTAAAAAAGAAAAGGAGGAGGAGGCAGCCAGGGTGTGAGATGCAAAGGGGATGGAGGACACCAACAGGATCGACAACATGCAGCATGCGTAGGACCTGCATGGGTCTGCAGCAGATGGAGTCCTGGAGCTGAAAGGAGAAGTGAACACATGTACCCATCCCTGACCCAAAAGCTGTCTCTAATTGATAACCTTTTGCAAATGAAAATTCAGTTGCTGCCATAGGAAACAAACTACTCTTAAGGATAAGCTGTTATGTCCAGCAGTAGATGGCCAACAGAAAAAGAAACTCAGTGACATCTTTCATCTCATAGTCTCATGTCAATAACATATATATATATATATTACTTTATAATATATATTTTATGCTCTACCTTTGCATATATATTATGTCTTATAGTTTAGTGTTTTTATGGGGTTTATGAATGTGCAAACACATGTGTCTCTGCATCTATATCTGTTTCTTGAACCTTCTCTTGGGCTCTTTTCCTTCTGTTTGTTTTGTCCTATTCTGATGTGTTCGATTTTGTTATATCTCATTATATTTTGCTTTTTATGTCTCAAAAGACTGTTATTCATTTTCTAATAAGAGACATAGATCCAGATGGGAATGGAGGTGGGGAAGAACTGGAAAGAACAGAAGAAGGGGGAACCATAATCTGGAACTGTTATTGAGAAAAAAATCTATTTTCAATAAAAGAAAAAGAAAAGATTAGTTATAGAATATCCAGAAGTTTTGGATTTCTGAACACTAATGTACCTTATTGTATAATGCTTTGGTTTTAGAATTTGCTTCTATGCTTCATTTACTTAAATCACAAATTCAATTTTGCTTTGCATTCTTTCTCTTTTCTGCTCACTATGCTGACTTAAAATTAAAAGCAGAACCATGATTTTCATTCTAGAAAGTCCTTTCATTCTACAAGGCACATTTCTTATGTTCAAGAAAAATACCAATGGACTTTTCTTTCCTTCAACTTAATATATGCCACCTGTTCAAAGGCGAGGCTACCATCCAGCATCTCAAACAGAAAGTTGATTTTACTGTTTACAGGAAAGCTGAGCTTATGAAGACACCAGTGTCTCTGAAAAAAGCACAGAGAACAGTGCACTGGTGTGAGGCTGTCATTGATCACTTAGGTCAATAGCTACTTGTTTCTATGGTCAAAGAACAGTCAGCGTTTATTAGGGGAATAGAAACCATACATTCTGCCTCTTGCTTTGGTTATTCAATCTCTCTGAGCTACTTCTCCGTACAGTGGTGAGTCAGTGAGTCTTCCTTCCCTACCCAAAGAGATGAGGCTAGTAAACTGGTAGGTAGTGGATTACAATCAGCCTGCAGACAGATGCACTTTCTCTGGGGACACAGTCCCACACATCTTTGTTCTCGTGGTTTACTTAGTATGAAAGCTGACAAATGATTCCGGTTCTTACTGCACTGATAAAAGTCATTCTAATACTTTTATAGTTATAGGAACATTGTGTACTTTTTTCTGCAAACTGCTCAACTAGGTTTCAAAAATACTGATTTTTTCAAAATAGTTGTGTTATGAAAAAAAATTATTCATTTGCCTTTCTTCTCAGCTTGGTAGTTTTAGGTGTAGTTTTAGTAAAAAAATACTGTTTAGGAATCTCTCCTACAAAGAGGGATTGTTTTCTTTTCAGATCATTAACAGAGAAAACCATGTAAGTTTCACTGTTAATGAAATTAATAAGTTAAGAATCATTTATTGATAACGAGAAATATTTTAATTGTTTATTAATATTATTAAGATGGATTTTCACAATACCATCTATCTTTAAGCTATTATCAACATAAATATGTATCTATCCAAGGAAACAGAGAGAATGAGGATGATTTACTATACTTTGTAAATTTAAGTTTATAATTACAGAAATGCAAGTGTTTCTATGTTAGACTTAATTTATACAATACGTCACTAGTAATTACATGAAATTAAGATATTCACTTCTCTCATTAAGCTCTGTAGGAATATAACTAACAATTGTTATTTTATATTATTACTTGTATGCTGTTTTAAACAGCTTGGATATAATATAGCATGCCTCTGCCCACACTGCTGCCACAGCAATATTGTGGGCCCCTTTCTTATTAGCAGCATCTGATGCTGGTTAAGTACACTGGCAGTAAGTCAAGTAGTCAAGGGCCTTATCATTATAGTCAGTGTTATGGAGATTGAGTAAAACAATTTGTTTTTCAATTTGTTTGTTTTCACAAAACAAAAGATAAGCTAACTTTAGCCTGTTTTGTGAATAATGATTTAGTGGAATATAACCCCAGCAATGTTTAATATAGGCAATGGCTGCTTTTGTGGTTTGGTGACAGATTTGATTGCAATAATCTCTTGATGTCCGTAAGGAATGAGATCCAGGACCTTTTTCCTTGAATGCCAAAGTCTGTGGATTGTCAAATTCATTATAATAAGTCATATTTACTTGTAACATCCAAACAGTCTCCTGTGTTTTAAACCTTTTCAAGGTACTCATAATGGGTAACACAATACAAATGCTATGTAAATGATTGACATAATATCTAATGTACAGAATTATTAGTAGAAAGGTTATAGCTGTTTGTTACTAATAAAATTTAAAGTATTTTAAAACCATTGTTTATTGTTCTGTAGATGCAGAAGCCAAGGATACAGAAGAGCTACTGTGTATACAACCAAACCCATTTGGTACTTCAGTCTCTGGACCCAGATTAGTTGACTCTGTAGATTTTCTTGTGGTCTCCTTGATCCATCTGGCTTCCTCAGTTCTTCCCACCACTCTTCCATAAGACTCTCAGAGCATCACCTAACATTTGGATGTGGGTCTCTGCATCTTATTCCATCAGCTTCTGGGTAAAGCCTCTCAGAAGACAGTTATGCTAGGCTCCTGTCTACAAGCATAGCAAAGAATCATTAATCAAAGAGTATGCATGGGCTGAACCTAGGCTCCTACACAAATGAAGCAGATTTGCAACTTGGTCTTCAAATAGATCCCCTAACAATCGGAGTGGGGGCTGTCTCTTACTCTGTTGTGTGCTTTTGGATTTCTCTCCTCTAGCTGAACTGTGTTGTCTGGCCTCAGTGGGAGAGGATGCTCCTATTCCCAAAGGAACTTGACATGGTCAGGGTGGGTGGATACCTATGGGGAGCCTACCCTTCTCTGAGTAGAAAGGGGAGGGGGTATGGGAGGAGGCGTGTATGAGGGTGGGACTGAGAAGAGAAGACGATAGGGGGCTGCGATCTGGATGTAAAATTAATAAATGAATGAATGAATACATAAATGAAAAAGGAAACCATTTTGATCACTGTACCAAAATTATTTACTCCATTCCTTTCTAATATAAATAAATGAGCTAACCCATGATTAAAATTTTAAGTAAGCGTTGTAAAAAACTTACGTATTTGATATATTATTTAACATTTTATTAATGCTGGATATTATTTCAATACTCAAGTGCTATTAGGTTTATCAAAATGTTCGCTAGTTTTTGTATGTGGTATCTTGTAAGTGACATCGGAGAAAAGACAAGTGTGCATAACATACAATGGACAAAAATGTTATATACTTGCATAAAAACAGTATAAAAGTCATTTATATATAAAAATACTATGCACTAGTACTTTAAATGTAAGTCAAAATAAACCATTACAAACCTCACAATTAATAGTAAAACAGATCAGTAAAATAAGCAATGAAAAAGCCATTATATCTAAAGGTTAACAACTAAGAAAAAGAGCTCTATCATTATTCTTGAATTTAAATAGATGAATGGAGTTTATTTCCTAAATCATAGCATAATAACTAGATTAAAGAACAAGAAAAAATAAATTTAGAACTGAAGAACATTTACAAGCACAAAAAATATGGAGAGCGGAAGAAAAAACATTATTAAAGACAGAAGATGCAAGAAACAAGGACTCTATCGAACAAGGGCTGGGGATGGCTCAGTTCATATAGTGTTTGCTGTGTAAGTATGAGAACTCGAGTTTGGATCCCTAGCACCCATAAGAACCCAGTTATCTCAGTACTATAGTGCCAGCACTGCTGATATAGAGACAGGCAGATACCTGAACCTGGAGCTTGCTGTACACCCAGACTAGCAAACTGCTAATCTCAAGGTTCAGTGAGAAACCACATTTTAAAAAGTAAGGTGGGAAATGATTGAAGAAGATAGCCAACACCAACTTCTGGCCTCTACATAAACATAGACATCTGTGCTTGCTTAACCTCCCAAACATGTACACCTTCATACAGCATACACCAACATACACACAAACAGATATGCTGCAGAACAACACAAAAGTAAACTTTTTATAACTTAATGAAATAAAATAAGACTCTAAGGGTAAATATGATAATCTTATCTTTCTTCTTTCAGATTCTTTGTGCCTGAAAATGAATCTGGAAGAGCATCGGCAGCTGCCGACCACTTGGCTGCTTGTGAGGCACTGATCCACTGGAAAGCACTGGCAACAAAGGAAGCAGAGGCTAAACCAACATGAACTGTGAGATGTTACCCCACCATCTTAAATTCGAAACGCTGGTGGTGCTAGCACTGCTGTTAGGGACAAAGAATGATATGACCAAAGCTCAGCTGGCATTCAAGTACAGAGGAAGAAGGGCTCCCTGGAACCTTCTGGTTGATGATTCTTTTTTTTTTTTATTTTTAAAAGATTTATTTATTTAATGTATATGCATACACTGTAGCTATCTTCAGACACACTAGAAGAGGGCATCAGATCCCGTTACAAATGGTTGTGAGCCACCATGTGGTTGCTGGGAATTGAATTCACGACCTCTGGAAGAGCAGTCAATGCTCTTAACCCCTGAGCCATCTCTCCGGCCCCTGGTTGATGATTCTTTTAAGCAGATTATTCAAGGAATACAGTGAAGAAAAGGATGATGTGATAAATCCAAGAGCAATGTCAAGCAATAGCAACCCACTAATATTTAAACAAGGAATAAATCATCAAACAGTCTTTTTTTTTTTCATATTTTATTTACATTTCAAATGTTTCCACCTTTCCAGATCTCCCCTTTGGAACCTTCCCATTCCCTCTGCCCTCCCCCTGCCACTATGGGGATATTCTCCAACCCACCTACCCACCCACCTACTCTTGTCTTCCCTCCTTGGCATTCTCTTATACTGGGGGATATAACACCCTCAGGCCCAAGGGCCTCTCCTCCCCCGATGGATAACAAGACCCTCCTCTGCCACATTTGTGGCCAGCACCATGGGTCCCTCCAAGTGAATTCTTTTGTTGGTGGATCAGTCTCCAGGAGTATCAGGGGGTCAGGACAGTTGCCACTGTTGCTGCCTCTCTGGGGATGCAAACTCCCTCAGCTCCTTCAGACCTTTCTCCAAGTCCTCCATCTGGGACCTCACACTCAGCCCTACTGTTGCTGCGAAGTGACTCTTGGGTATTTCAAACTTTTTGGCTAATAACCACCAAACAGTGAGCACATACTATGTTCATTCTTTTGTGACTGTGTTAATTCGCTCAGGATGATATTTTCAAGATCCATCCATTTGTCTGCGAATTTCAAGAAGTCATTGTTTTTAAAAGCTGAGTAGTATTCCATTGTGTAAATGTACCACATTTTCTGTATCCATTCCTCTGTGGAGGGACATCTGGGTTGTTTCCAGCTTCTGGTTATTATAAATATGGCTGCTATGAACATAGTGGAACATGTGTCTTTATTACATGTTGGAGCATCTTCTGGGTATATGCCCAGGAGTGGAATAGCTGGGTCCTCAGGTAGTATTATGTTCATTTTTCTGAGGGTCCGCCAAACTGATTTCCAGAGAGGTTGTATCAACTTGCATTCCCACCAGCAATGGAGGAGTGTTCATCACTACGATCATTCACTATGATCAAGTAGGCTTGATCCCAGGGATGCAGGGATGGCTCAACACCTGGAAATCCATCAATGTAATCCACTACATAAACAAACTCAAAAAAACAAAACAAAACAAACAAACAAAAAAACCCATGGTCATTTCATTAGATGCTGAAAAAGCGTTTGACAAAGTTCAACATCCCTTCATGATAAAAGTCTTGGAAAGATCAGGAATTCAAGGAGCATACTTAAACATAGTAAAAGCAATATACAGCAAACCAGTGGCCAACATCAAACTAAATGGAGAGAAACTCGAAGCAATCCTACTAAAACCAGGGACTAGACAAGGCTGCCCTCTCTCTCCCTACCTATTCAATATAGTACTTGAAGTTCTAGCTAGAGCAATCAGACAACAAAAGGAGGTCAAAGGGATACAAATTGGAAAGGAAGAAATCAAAATATCACTATTTGTAGATGATATGATGGTATACTTAAGTGACCCGAAAAACTCCACCAGAGATCTGCTACAGCTGATAAACAACTTCAGCAAAGTGGCTGGATACAAAATTAACTCAAGCAAATCTGTAGCCTTCCTATACTCAAAGGATAAACAGGCTGAGAAAGAAATTAGGGAAATAACACCCTTCACAATTGTCGCAAACAATATAAAATATCTTGGTGTGACTCTAACCAAACAAGTGAAAGATCTGTATGATAAGAACTTCAAGTCTCTGAAGAAAGAAATCGAAGACCTCAGAAGATGGAAAGATCTCCCATGCTCATGGATTGGCAGGATTAATATAGTTAAAATGGCCATCCTGCCAAAAGCAATCTACAGATTCAATGCAATCCCCATCAAAATCCCAATTCAATTCTTCATAGACCTAGAAAGAGCAATTCTCAAATTCATATGGAATAATAAAAAACCCAGGATAACAAAAACTATTCTCAACAATATAAGGACTTCTGGGGAAATCAGCCTCCCTGACTTCAAGCTGTACTACAGAGCAGTAGTGATAAAAACTGCATGGTATTGGTATAGTGACAGGCAGGTAGATCAATGGAATAGAATCGAAGACCCAGAGATGAATCAGTCTTAATCTTTGTATAAGTCATGAAGCAGAAATGGTCAGATTCTATGAATAGAAGTGAGAACAGGTAGAGGAGAGGTCATCATTTTTAAAAATGGTTAAGATTTGACTAAGTGAAAAACAAATACTTGTAATTTTTCCATGGTCAATTTATTCATTTAGTATTTCAAAGTTTATTAATAAAGAAGAACTCAAAATGGCTACTTATCTGGTGCTTCAACTGTTGGAATCCATCTTGAAATCGGGGACTTGATTAAAGGAGTTATCCAAGCTTACATTTATGTGCCAGGACAAAGAAAAGCTGCTTGAGGATGAAAGGGTACTCAGAGAAGTGGCCATCCTCTCCATTGGAAGCAAACTGCAAGGAAAACAACTAATAAATAACAAGACAAAGTGAAGGAGACCAGTAAAGCAGGCAACTTTTAGTGATGGATTTTAAAACGTAGTTATGAATCTAAAAACATGAGCATGTTCTGGTTGGGAACTTAGTATGAAGATAAATAAGGCCCCTGAAATGGAAAGGACACAGTGATAGGAAAACTAATATACTATTCCAGTAAAAAAGTCATAGGTGGGAAAGGCAGCATTCAAGTTACTGGCACATAACAAGCAGAAAGAAAGAATGTAGACAGAGTGTGCTAGATAGCAATGGGTAGGGTTATTTTTTGTTTCTTCATGTCAAATGGTAGTTGCTGATCATGATGCTAGATAAAAAATGTGCATAAAATTTCAAACTAAACTAACTAGCCTTTTAAAAGATAGAAGAAAACAAGAAGAGGCAATTAACAATCACGTAGATTGGTAAAATTAAAGATAAAAATTCGCAATGAAAAAAATAGAAAGTACGTGACATAAAGAACGGAACCATTGCCCTGTGAACTGCATGTGCTGGGCATGGTATGCCTCTGTAACTCCTACGTCTGAGGGACAAAGACAGGAGGATGCTGAGTTCAAGGTCAGTCTGCGCTGCATCTGGACATCCTGTCTCAAACAGCAGCAACAACAAAAGATAATTAACTCAAGGAAATTGACTTATATGCTCTTTCAAAGAAAACAAGATAAGTAATGAAGAGAGGTCATTAATGAAGAGGATGGAGACAGGCAAAGGAATGACGGACACTCACAAATTAAAGTGGATAGGAATAAGATATCATAATAAGAAAGAGTATAACCAATAATGACAACCAAAGACTGTAAAGGCAGATTCCATGACATAACTGAAGGTACAGTTTATGAAGACAGAACATCAAAAAACCTAGAAGATAAAAATTGGTTCATTTAAGAATACCAGATCCAGAGGGGTCAGGGACTTACCAGGAGAATGTCAATTGAACAGGACTCCTATAAACTCTCAGAGATCAAGGAGCCTGTAGGATTGGACCTACATCCTCTGCATATATATTATGTCTGAGTAGCTTGGTGTTCTTGTGAAAACTCAGTGGGATCAGGGGCTGTACCTGGTTCTTGACTACTTGTGCAACCCTTTCCCCACTACTGGATTGCCTTGTCCAGCCTTGATGTGATGGTATGTGCCTGGTCTTATTGTAGCTTGTATGCTGTGTTTGGTTGATGTCCCTAGGAGGCCTGCTCTTTTCTGAAGGAATTTGGGATAGATCTGGAGGAGAGGGGAGGAGGGGAGTCTAGGGGAGTAGGCTAGAGGTAGAGGAAAGAGGGGAAACTGTGGTCAGGATGTAATATGTGAGAGAATAAGAATTAAAAAAAAAAAAAACAGAAAAGAAGAATACCAGAATGTTATTACTTTTGTAGAATTTTATAGGATTGTTAAATAACAGTAAGTCAGGAGATTTAAGTGCTTCTACAGTAAATATACAAGACCCCTGAGTTTCTACACGTATTTTTCACATTTCCATGAATTAGTTTTACATTAGCATTTCAAAGCATAAAGATTTTACAGGGTACTAAGTCTCATCACACGCAAATTACAAATAACAAGACACTATGGAAATACTACCTTAAAAATCAGTAATTAATTTCATAGTAGATTCTGGGATTAGGAAGAATGTAAGTTAAGAAATCATAAAGTCAGTTGCAAATAAGGAGCAGAAGAAAAAGAATCTTGTCTCTTGAAGCCTAGGAAAGAAACTCATTTAACAATTACAGATTAGAAGCACATGCGTCTAGGGATGACGTAGGAGCCAGTAGTTAATGAAGATGAAAACAGTAGCAGGAAACAGTTAATGAAGGAAAGCAGTGGAAATTAATGAAATAAAGAGCAAAGAAAATAAAGTACAACAAGAATGAGTCCAATAATTTATTATCTAAAGAAGCCAATGCACTAGATAATCCTCTTAGAAACTTGGGGGGAAAAGTAGGACAAAATAAACACAAAATACAAAGCCAAATCATCATCATCATCATCATCATCATCATCATCATCATCATCTGAGGTAGTTAAAAGGATTGAAGACAATATGGTAATCTATGACAATAGACTTGAAAACCAGGCGTCACCAGTTGTGTATTAGCAGGATAAAAACTAACAAGACATTTAAAAACCTAAAATTCCTGAATAAGCCAATTCCATTGACAACTGGGACACTGCATGGTGAGGTTCGCTGCTGGCTTTCAATTTGGAAGGAGTCTGGAATTCCAATATATTTTTTAATTAGTTCCTGAGAAAAAAACTTCAGTTTTTCTTGACTTATTTTAAAAGGCTAACATCTTTAAGTAAAAATGCATTATTTATACATTAAAAAGAAGAAATAAAAGTATCTTTAAGAAGATGCTGGGTCACCCAGTTAGGAATTCATCCTTATAAAGGTGCTTTTCAAGCTGGAGCCTGACCAACAAGAGTCAATTATATGAAGCTCCGAAGGAGAAAGTGTTTTGTTAAGGGACAGATTCTGAAAAGCTCTGGAGTGTGTATAAGAATGAGTTTAGTTTAACAATAACATCATCAGTAGTTTAGTTTAGATATAGGAAAATGAACAGGGAAAAATGAACAAAAACTGGAGGTATCAATAATTGAACTGAAATCACCCAAAAGTTACATTTTCACTAGACTGTAAGTATGTATTGGAGCTTAGCATTTGGCTTCCCTCCCTAGCTCCAAGACTCAGGAGGCTGAGTCTGGAAGATCACTGGAGCTCACCATTTGGGGGAAAGTCTAGATATCATAGCAAGATTACATTTGTGTGCATGTGTGTATATATTCTTTTTAAAAATTATTTTATTTATTTACATTCCAAATGTTGTCCCCTTCCTTATACTTGATTATACCCACCAAACAGGTATCATGGAGTTCTAAAATACTTTTTAGACAACACATCCTCTCCACTTCCAAGCAGAGCTTACTCAATAATGAGATGAGATCTGTACCCAAGCTGTACGAATACAGTCTGGGTTGAGCTCAGGGAGTTTCTTTCTCTGTCCTAAACTAATTCCTGGAAATGTGAAAAATATAATATTTAGAAATTGAGGGGTCTTGTATATTTATCATAGAAGTACTTAAATCTCCTGACTTACTGTTATCTGCCAATCATAACAAAATCTGGAAAAGTAATAACATTCTAGTATTCTTTTTAAAAAAATTTTATTTTCTCATATATTCCTCAATAGGCTTAGAACCATTGTTCAAGATGAGGTATATGTAACCCGTTATACTGATAATGCCACACAAGCCTTATACATGAACACATCCCTCAGGCTCAACTTTGAGAAACAGAAAATAAAAAATAGGACCAATAATAAGGAAATAAAGTCATATTTATCAGATGTCATCCCATCATCAGAGGAAATAAGAGAGACATTTGTGTCAGGTGCCCAACGTGATTGGAAAAAAACCTCAATATGATTGGAGAAGGAGAAAGCACATCAACATTGTAGAAAATAAAGGACATTTGGCAGAAAGCCACAGAGGAGAAATTCACCTGGGATGGTCTCCAGAGTCTTTGTGTTCAGCTGAATGCCCAGAGAGACTCGGGAAACTTTGAAGCCAGGGAAGCCTTGAGCCCAGAGCAAGGAATTTACAGAGGAGCCTCTGAGACAGCAAGTCACAGTAAGCCACTCCAAAGACAATTTTTATTATATAGATAGTCTTTTCCTGCATTAAAAAAATGGGAAACTCCATTTCAGATCCCTTAAAACTAAGGGTAGGAGTTGAGAGGATAGAAACCTTATTTGAAAACGCCATTGCAGTACTTATTGCAGCTGTGTCCACTGGAGTAAACCCCTCTCAACTTTTAATTGCACTCTTTATATATTTCCTCTCTTTAAAAAATTGAAAAAAAAAACAGCTGCATAACAAGACAAATTAACTCTGATAGTACAAAGGCTTGAGAGACAGAAGGCAGAGGAAGAGAACAGGATATGCCTAATTGTGAACCTATTGTGCCTAATGAAATTGAGGATCTAGGTAGATAGCCTACTGACAATGGGTAAGAAGCCTGGCTCTCTGGCATGGATCCCAGCATGGAATGTGAGTGCCTAAGTGTCTAGTTTATGTGTGTTTTCATAAAGATCTAAGTGTACTTTGATAAACAGAAAGGTGGAATAAGATTAGCTGAAAGACACTGAATTTTTTTTTAAAAAACTGCTGAATTAGATCAACTTGTATACTTTAAAGATGTTTTTATCATCAGATTGGAAGTCAAGTAATGTGTTACATTGGGGAAGAGGTTTTGTCTATATTTCCACAGGTGATGGAAGACTATGGGTTCCATTAAAATTGATAAAGATCTAATCTGAGTAAGAGAAGCTTCCACATGTAAGGCACAACTCAAGGAAGGAAGAGATGCAGAAAGACAGATACAAATGACACAGAAAGCTGACCCTCATCCCAGGCCCCACATGGGGACAGCTCAATAAACTGAAAAACAACAGATCATTCATCAGACTGGCAGACTGGAAAACCTTGGTTCTAAAATGGAGACTTGATGAAGGACAGACGAGCAGGACCACTGTTATGAAGGCTCATTCCATCAGTGGATCTTCAAAAGGACATTCAGACTGAGATTGATAATTGTTTCTGTTGTAATAGTTAAACTAAGTACAATTTTTAGCTTAAACAGAAAGAGGGAATATTTAGAGGAATTTTAATCCAGCAACATGGCTGCTCTGGCAAGGGATCATCACATCCAAAGACTTTCTAAGGTCTGTGTGACCCAGCTAGAATGAAACACTTTTAATCCCTCTGGCTGGAATACAGACATGCCCTTAGTATACACCTTTAATCCCTAACAATGGAGGTAAAGTTAGTTGGTGGAAGGAAGCAGCCATAAAGTGAAGTCTAATTGAGGGAAAGACAAAGTGATGGATCAGAGAAGATTTGACAGAATAAGCCAGAGAGAGGATATGCCCAATTTTTATGAGAACAGCACAGAAAATAGAGGCTACTTAAGAGAGCAGCACAGAGAAAGAGAGATTAGTAAGTCAGTTCAGTTGAGTCAGTCAGTTGAGTTCAGTGCAATGGAATTGAGTCAGTTCAGTACAGTACAGTTGAGCTCTGTTGAGTTAGTTGAGTGCAAACAGCTCAGTTGAGTGAAGTTCAGTTCAGTTCTGTGTAGTCAGTGCAGATGAATTCCTGGAGTTCAGAGGCAGTTTTGCCAAATAGAGCAATTTAGTGAGAAACTGGGGGAAGCCAATTTAAATCAGTCAGCTTGGAGAGGAGCCAGAGAACAGCTGAATCAAACCACCAGGCAGAGTTCAGAAAGAACTAGAAAGGGTGAGCTTATTCAGCCCCTGAGATGACAATCATGTCTGGTGAATAAAGACACATTTACAGGAGCCTTGTGACATTTACCTAATTTTTGTGTTCCTTCTTTTGACATGGTTGAATTGAAAAGTCAATATAACAGTGATTTAGTGGTTCCTTCCTCATGATCATCTTTATTAACATTGATACTTCTTTCATATTTTGATGAGTGATGGTAATCAACATGTTTTACAGAATAATCCATTTAAAAACTGTTTTTTCTGCAATCAGTGTTTTTGGAATTTCATATATTTCACTTTTATAAGTGCCCACTAAGGTGTATGATATACTGTTGGAGCCCCACATTTGAAAAAAGACAATGCATTTTTCAGGGATTATCTATCTGAAAACCAGATCAGAGAAACCAGTAGAAATGTAACAAATATAGTACATTAAATGTTCAACTAAATGACTTGCTAAATAATGAAAGTAAAAATAGTTTGTGGGACTAGAAAGCCATGTGACTGGGGGAACCAGTCCAGAGCAAGAGTGATATTGAGACATCTCCAAACCCTGAAAATCTCATCCTGACACTGACAGAAGTAAGAACTTATTCCTGTTTGGGGCCTGCATATCCCAATGCACATAGCCTGTATGACCCCCATCTCTGCCATGTTTAAGGTAGTCGGTTATAGCCTGGTGGCTAAATTTCAGCTTTAATTTCTTTCTGTGTAAGGGCATGTCTAGCAAGCACCTGGAATTCCTCTTCACGCAAATGAAGCTTTCTCAGCACTTCAGCACCAACCAATAATGTACACTCACTGAAAACCCCCTACCTACTCCCCAAGGTTTATGTAATCACTGTTATCCCCAATAAAAGATAACTGTCTCACTGAAAACCTCTTGGGGATGGCTGTTTCTCCTCAGCACTCAAGTCAATGGAGTTCTGTGAACCCACTCTACCCAGTAAGTAAGCTTTGTTACTTCCATTCTGGCCCAGTATGCAATGATGCCTGGGTACCACAAGGTCAGAAGTAGAACCAGTTGGCAATAGTAGTGGGTGGGAAATTTTCTGACAGGTACGGTTAGGAAATGATTCTCAGAATTGAAATTTTAATACTAGTTGCAGGATGATTAGGTTTTAAGAGGTTTTGATGCTTTGGTAGTTTAGAAGAAGAAGTTTGGTATTCTCTATAAGAATTGGGGAAATTTTAACCCAAGCTAAAGAGATACCATGGCATTGACAGTTGACTTTTATTCCCAGTCACCACTCTCTGTTAGGAATAAAGGTAATTGGTTTACCATTTACTCTACAATTTCTCAGAATTAAAACACTAGAGATGAGCTTAAAAATATCAGTGTATTGGCATTTGTGGCAAAAATGGGCTGAGGAAACTGAGTCAAATCAGTGAGAGTGAATTGCTAATTTATATGCTTTCAAAAAAGTATGATCTAGCAATCTTGAATATGATTGGTAAATGGCTGGGTTTAAAGAATAAAGATTCACTGTAGATTGAAATAATCACATAGGACCCCTAGTGATCACCTCATAATGTTATGCCCTCCTAGTCAATATGGTAAAGCAAGAGAAGATTTTAACAAGGAAAATTTTTAGAAGGATTTCAGATTTCATCCTGTCATTAGAAGCAAAGTAAAAAATGAGACAATTAAATGTAGAAGGCAGTCATTTGATTTGATATGGTTCAGCACTATTGCAGAAGGTCCTTGGGAATCATTGTAGAGTAATTTTAATTCAGAACATGTCTGATCTGGCAAGATATCACATCCAAAGACCTTCTAGGTCTGTATGATCTGGAAGTAATACAGACACATCTTTAATCCCAGGAGACAGAGGCAAGCAGATCTCTGAGTTTGAAGTCAGCTTGGTAGAGAGCAATTTTCAGGTAAAGAAAAGCTTAGGTCCAGGAATGATGGTACATACCTTTAATACCACCATTTAGGAGAGAGAGGCATGCAGATCTCTTGAGTTCTAGTCAGTTCTGTTTAGGCAGTTTGGTTGGGCCAGTGAGTGAGAGGCAGTGCAATGGAGGTGGTGAAATTCAGAGGCAGTGTTGAAATGCAGAGGCATTGTTACCAGGAGAGTTTTACAGAGACATGTTGAAGAGAGAATAAGCTAGACACAGATAAAGGCAGAATGAGCCAGAGATGAAAAGGAGACAGAAACTTAGAACAGATTGCTAGAGTTAGTTTGAGGTCAAGAAGAACAATTCAGTCAGAAGCTGAAAGAAGCCAGTTTAAATAAGTGACCTAAGGAGAGGAGTTTGAGCAGGAACAGATGAGTTGAACCAGCCATCCAGAGTTCAGAAAGGGCTAGTAATGGTGAACTTATTCAGCAGTAAGTCTCAGAGGCTGAAAACATGCTAGGCATAGATAAAATTGTACAGAGGCTAGATGCTTCCAGGACTAGGTTAGCAAATGGAGGTATTAAGCCTCTGAGACAACAATTACATCTGGGGAATTAAAAGTTACTTTTACAGACCATGACTTTGGTCTGAGGAAGACTTGATTCTCATTATGTTTTCAGTTTTAATCTAGTGAATGGCAGGGAGGAGGGTGTTTGAAGAGCATCCAATGCACTCCGTGTAAGGGTCAGCAAGGAGGTCTGAAAATTAAGGTGGAGTGATAAATACCAGGAAGCTGAGGCCTTACTACTTGACAGTCCTTCCCATGTAGTTATCAATATGATAGTGCCCACCATGCATACATCATAGACTTGTAAGCAATGCAGTTATTGAATAGACAATAAGCTATCTGTGTAACTGAATTGTTCTGATGAATGTCAGCATAAGAAGATTTCCTTAACATTTCAAAATAAATAATATTTGTGTTGAGGTTAGAGAAAGGCTAGTGAACAAAGGGCATGCTTGGCGGAGAGAAAAGAGCCCATGCACCTAAAATTCTGTGCTACTAACATACTAAGTAGTCATTGTCATTACTTCCCAATGTGCATTAAAATATTAATCACAATCTGAAGCCAATGGGATAGAAGGACATATTTATAAAGTTGGTTAAGAAATCCCAGTTACACAAAATAGTAACTATTATGAAAATTACTTGGTCAGTAAAAGAAACTAAGTTCTGCGTATCTGTAGACTATGCATCATGGCAGCTTGGCATGCTGATTATAAAAACAGATTTTTTTTCTAGAATCTTCTCGGATCCATTTAAAGGGATAGAGGCCCATTTGTTTCCATTATCATTTTATTTCATAGTGGAAACAGCTGAAATGTTAAACGCCAAAGCATGATACCGACTTTGGGTGCTACCCTGAGTATTTTTCTAAGTTAAAAATTGCCATTTGGTTGTATGACCTCAACTCTGGAAGGAGTTCCCTCTGTCACTTTGTTAAACATTTTGAAAGGAGGAAACAAAATAAAATTAAGCTTTACAATTTGTTGGTCCCTCAGATATTCTTGATTTCTCATTTGAATTTTTTGTACTATGAAGTATAAGTAAGCTACATTCTGGATTCATTGTCTACTAAGATTTAAGACATTTTGGTTAAACTTCTGAGCTAAAGAGAATGCCCAGAAATTGGTGACACACTGTCAAGGCATCATCTTAAATACGTGTGTATAGAACAGAAATACTTTCAAAATTTTACCACTGCAACTTAAGTCAATCATCATTGAGCTGTCAGGCTGGTGCCACAATTCAAAGGAAAAACATTGGACATTGCAGCGATTTGTGGACAACAGACATCCATCAAATTCATTAGCAGACAGCACAGTTTATCAGGCTATAGGTAAGGATGTTAGGCTTGGGCAACCGAAGCTTGATTCTAATATTTTAATAATTTCCATATACAACACAAGACTCAATCTTTATTAGTGGGGCTATCAACTACAGATCTCCTGTAGGAAACAGGAAAACTGTCAGCCACTGTAAGCAGAAAGACATTGTTTTCCATTGCTTAAAGATTATGGTTGATTATTTCCAATGAGGCCAAATATTGAAATATATAGTACTGTGGATTAAGTAAGAGCTTAGAGGACTATAGGAAGGAGGGAAGGAGGGAAGGAAGGAAGGAAGGAAGGAAGGAAGGAAGGAAGGAAGAAAGAAGGAAGGAAGAAAGGAAGAGGCAAATAAGAAAGGGAGCAGTGCAGATGTTGGTGTTCCTCATGTATCTCTTTCCTTAATCAGGAAGCCATGGCCCAGCTCTGTGAGTGCTAACTCTATCCTGTTCTTGGCTGACCCCATGCTCCTGACAACACAGGAGATTGTGGAGGTGCCAATGATAGAAGAATACAAAATCTAAAGACACAAGCCTTCTTTTCCAGGTGAAGTGACTGTGGTGTGATTACATTACGGACTACCTGGTGTGATTGTTGGATCCTTTACCTTCCTACCCATTTGTGTTAATGTTTGCTGCAGAGAACTCCCATGATAAATTGTACATGCCTTGCCAGAATCTCTGCCCTAGGTCTTTCTTCTAGTGAATTCCCCTTAAAGCAATGGAAGCAAAGATGGAACAAGAAAGCAAAGCAAATCACACCATAATTTTTTTTACGCTGGTTGGGCATGGTGATGTGTACTTTTAATCCCAGTACTCGAAGGCAAACATAGGTAGATCTCTGAGCGTTTGAGGTCACCATAGTCTACAAATCGAGTACAAGGACAACCAGAGCTGCACAGAGAAACTCTGTCTGGAAAAAACAAAACTTAAAAATAAAATAAAACAAAAACACCACAAAATTCTTATGCTTTATTAATCCAGGCAATGTATGCTATTTGTCTTTGATTTTTTTTGTTTTGTTTTGCTTGTTTGTTTTTTAACTTTTGCTTACTTGAGAAAGTAGTCTCTTTAGTACCAGCATTTTCATTTTCTTTCTTTTTTATTTTATTATTTATTTATCATTGTTTTTAAAGGCAGCAGCAAATCAAGCATATTTTTGTACTTGGAATGTTGTCACAAATTAATGTTTGAACATTTTATATAATATTATCACTTGATATTAACATTATTATAATAATGTAACATTTTCAAGTCTTTAAAATATTAATGTAACCATTGCATATTACTTTCATTAGTAGGAAGATTTTTAAAAATTTATTTATTTACTTTTTTGATACTTTATTTACATTTCAAATGTTTCCCCCTTTCCAGATCTCCCCTTTGGAACCCTCTTATCCCCTCCCCCCTCTCTTGCCTATAGGGAAATATTCCCCCACCCACCCACCCACCCACTCTTGTTTTCCCTCCCTGGAATTCCCCTATACTAGGGCATCTAACACCCTCAGGCCCAAGAGCCTCTCCTTCCCCTGATGTCTAACAAGACCCTCCTCTGCCACAAATGTGGCCAGCACCATCGGTCCCTCCATGTGAATTCTTTGGTTGGTGATCCAGTCTCCGGGAACATCGGGAGGTCAGGCCAGTTGCCATTGTTGCTCCCTCCATGGGGCTGCCAACTCCCTCAGCTCCTTCAGTCCCTACTCCAACTCCTCCATCTGGGACATCACACTCAGGCCAATGGTTGCTGTGAAGTCACTCTTGGGTATTCCAACTTTGGGGCTAATAACCACTTATCAGTGAGTACATACCACGTTCATTCTTTTATGACTGAGTTACCTCACTCAGGATGATATTTTCAAGTTCCACCCATTTGCCTGCAAATTTCATGAAGTCATTGTTTTTAATAGCTGAGTAGTATTCCATTTTGTAAATGCACCACATTTTCTGTATCCATTCCTCTGTTGAGGGACATCTGGGCTGTTTCCAGCTTCTGGCTATTATAAATATGGCTGCTATGAAGATAGTGGAGCATGTGTCCATATTACATGTTGGAGCATCTTCTGGGTACATGCTCAGGAGTGGAATAGCTGGGTCCTCAGGAAGTATTATGTTCATTTTTCTGAGGGTCTGCAAAACTGATTTCCAGAGAGGTTGTACCAGCTTGCATTCCCACCAGCAATGGAGGAGTGTTCCTCTTTTTCCATATCCTCCTCAACCTGAGTAATCTGAGTTTTTGATCTTAGCCATTCTGACTGGTGTGAGGTGGAATCTCAGGGTTGTCTTGATTTTCATTTCCTTGATGACTAAGGATAGTGAGCATTTCTTTAAGTTCTTCTCTCTATTCGAGTTTCCTCAATTGAGAATTCTCTGTTTAGCTCTGTTCCCCATTTTTTGATAGGCTTATTTGGATCTCTGGAGTCTAGCTTCTTGAGTTCTTTGTATACATTGGATATTAGCCCTCTATCATACGGAGGATTGGTAAAGATCTTTTCCCAATCTGTAGGTTGCTGTTTTGTCCTATTTATAGTGTCCTTTGCCTTACAGAAAGAAGCTTTGTAATTTCATGAGGTCCCATTTGTTGATTCTTGATCTTAGAGCACGACCAATTGGTGTTCTGTTCAGGAACTTTTCCCCTGTGCCCATGCGTTCAAGAATTTTCCCCACTTTGTCTTCTGTTAGATTCAGTGTATCTGGTTTTATGTGGAGGTCCTTGATCCACTTGGACTTGAGCATTGTACAGGGAGATAGGAATGGATCAATTCACAATCTTTTACATGTAGACAGCCAGTTGAACCAGCACCATTTGTTGAAGATGTTGTCTTTTTTCCACTGGATGCTCTTAGCTCCTTTGTCAAGGATTAAGTGACCACTAAGTATGTGGGTTCATTTCTGGGTCTTCAATTCTATTCCATTGATCTACCTGCCTGTCACTGTACCAATACCATGCAGTTTTTATCACTATTGCTCTGTAGTATAGCTTGAAGTCAGGAAGGCTGATTCCCCCAGAAGTCCTTTTATTGTTGAGAATGGTTTTTGCTATTCTGTTTTTTTTTTTTTTTTTTGTTATTCCATATGAATGTGAGAATTGCTCTTTCTAAGCCTATGAAGAATTGATTTGGAATTTTGACTGGAATTGCATTGAATCTGTAGATTGCTTTTGTCAGGATGGCCATTTTAACTATATTAATCCTGCCAATCCATGAGCATGGGAGATCTTTCCATCTTCTGCGGTCTTCTTCGATTTCTTTCTTCAGAGACTTGAAGTTCTTGTCATACAGATCTTTCACTTGTTTGGTTAGAGTCACACCAAGATATTTTATATTGTTTGTGACAATTGTGAAGGGTGTCATTTCCTTAATTTCTATCTCAGCCTGTTTATCCTTCAAGTATAGGAAGGCTACTGATTTGCTTGAGTTAATTTTGTATCTGGCCACTTTGCTGAAGGTGTTTATCAGCTGTAGCAGATCTCTGGTGGAGTTTTTGGGTCACTTAAATATACCATCATATCATCTGTAAATTGTGATAATTTAATTTCTTCCTTTACAATTTGTTTCCCTTTGACCTCCTTTTGTTGTCTAATTGCTCTAGCTAGAACTTCAAGTACTATATTAAATAGATAGGGAGAGAGAGGGTAGCCTTGCCTAGTCCCTGATTTTAGGGGGATTGCTTCGAGTTTCTCTCCATTTAGTTTGATGTTGGCCACTGGTTTGCTGTATATTGCTTTTAGTATGTTTAGGTATGTTCCTTGAATTCCTGATCTTTCCAAGACTTTTATCAGAAAGGGGTGTTGAATTTTGTCAAATGCTTTTTCAGCATCTAATGAAATGACTTTGTGGTTTTTTTCCTTTGAGTCTGTTTATGTAGTGAATTACATTGATGGATTTCCTGGTATTGAACCATTCCTGCATCCCTGGGATGAAGCCTACTTGATCATGGTGAATGATCGTTTTGATGTGTCCTTGGGTTCAGTTTGCAAGAATTTTATTGAGTATTTTTTCAGAGATATTCATAAGGGAAATTGGTCTGAAGTTTTCTTTTATTATTGGGTCTTTGTGAGGTTTTGGTATCAATGTAACTGTGGTCTCATAGAACAAATTGGGCTGTGTTCCTTCTGTTTCTACTTTGTTGAATAGATTGAAGAGTATTGGGATTAGGTCTTCTTTGAAGGTCTGATAGAATTCTGCACTGAACCCATCTGGTCCTGGGCTTTTTTTGGTTGGGAGACTTTTAATGACTGCTTCTATTTCTTTAGGGATTATGGGACTGTTTAGATGGTTTATCTGATCCTGATTTAACTTTGGTATTTGGTATCTGTCTAGAAACTTGTCCATTTCCTCCAGATTTTCCAACTTTGTTGTATATAGGCATTTGTAGTATGATCTGATTATTTTTTTAATTTCCTCAGAGTCTGTTGTTATATCTCCATTTTCATTTCTAATTTTGTTAATTTGGATACTGTCTCTGTGCCCTCTGGTTAGTCTGGCTTAGGGTTTATCTATCTTGTTGATTTTTGCAAAGAGCCACCTCCTGGTTTTGTTGATTCTTTGTATAGTTCTTTTAGTTTCTACTTAGTTGATTTCAGCCCTTAATTTGATTATTTCCTGCCTTCTAGTCCTCTTGGGTGTATTAGCTCCTTTTTGTTCTAGAACTTTCAGGTGTGCTGTTAAGCTGCTAGTATATGCTCTCTCCAGTTTGCTTTTGGAGGCATTCAGAACTATGAGTTTTTCTCTTAACACTGCTTTTCATTGTGTCCCATAGGTTTGTATATGTTGTACTTTCATTTTCATTAAATTT
The DNA here is from genome assembly GCA_019843965.1 of Rhynchomys soricoides. NCBI lineage: Eukaryota > Metazoa > Chordata > Mammalia > Rodentia > Muridae > Rhynchomys > Rhynchomys soricoides. Next base: position 650,700 of record JADRCH010000300.1, read on the forward strand.
TAGGAGGTCTTTAATTTCTTTCTTTATTTCTTCCTTGAACAAGTTATCATTTAGTAGAGCGTTGTTCAGCTTCCATGTGTATGTGGGCTTTCTATTGTTGTTGTTGCCATTGAAGACCAGCCTTAATCCGTAGTGATCTGATAGGAGGCATGGGATTATTTTAATCTTCTTATATCTCTTGAGGTTTGTTTTGTGACCAATTATATGATCAGTTTTGGAGAAGGTACCATGAGGTGCTGAGAAGAAGGTATATTCTTTTGATTTAGGATGAAATGTTCTATAGATGTCTGTTAAATCCATTTGGTTCATAACATCTGTTAGTTTCACTGTGTCTCTGTTTAGTTTGTGTTTCCAAGATCTGTCCCTTGATGATAGTACAGTGTTGAAGTCTCCCACTATTATTGTGACAGGTATAATGTGTGCTTTGAGCTTTAGTAAAGTTTCTTTTATGAATATGGGAGCCCTTACATTCAGGTCATAGATGTTCAGAGTTGAGAGTTCTTCTTGGTAGATTTTTCCCTTGATGAGTATGAAGTGTCCTTCCTTATTTTTTTTGATGACTTTTGGTTGAAAGTCCATTTTATCCGATATTAGAATGGCTACTCCAGCCTGTTTCTTGGGGCCATTTGCCTGGAAAATTGTTTTCCAGCTCTTTACTCTGAGGTAGTGTTTGTCTTTAACACGGAGGTGTGTTTCCTGAATACAGCAAAATGCTGGGTCCTGTTTATGGATCCAATGCCTTTTGGGGGGGGGGAATTGAGTTCATTGATGTTAAGAGATCTTAAAAAATAGTGATTGTTGCTTTCTGTTATTTTTGATGTTGTTTTTATGTTTGTGTGGCTATCTTCTTTTGAGTTTGTTGAAGGATTACTTTCTTGTTTTTTCCTGGGTGTAGTTTCCCTCCTTGAGTTGGTGTTTTCCATGTATTAATCTTTGTAGGGCTAGGTTTGTGGAAACATACTGTGCAAATTTGGATTTTTCATAGAATATTTTGGTTTCACCATCTATGATTATTGAGAGTTTTGCTGGGTATAGCAGCCTGGGCTGGCATTTGTGTTCTCTTAGTGTTTGTATGAGATCTGCCCAGGATCTTCTAGCTTTCATAGTCTCTGGTGAGAAGTCTGGGGTAATTCTGATAGGTCTGTCTTTATATGTTACTTGTTCTTTTTCTTTTACTGCTTTTAATATTATTTCCTTATTTTGTGTATTTTGTATTTTGTCTATAATATGATGAGAGGAATTTCATTTCTGGTCTTGTCTATTTGGAGTTCTGTAGGCTTCTTGTATATTTATGTTCATCTCTTTCTTTAGGTTAGGGAAGTTTTCTTCAATAATTTTGTTGAAGATATTTACTGGTCTTTTAAGTTGAGAATCTTCACTCTCTTCTATACCTAATGTCCTCAGGTTCTGTCTTCTCATTGTATCCTGGATATCCTGGATGTTTTGGGTTAGGAATTTTTTGCATTTTGTGTTTTATTTGACTTTTGTGTCAATGTTTTCTATGGTATCTTCCGTACCTGAGATTCTCTCTTCTATGTCTTGTATTCTCTTGATGATGCTCGCATCTATGACTCCTGATCTCTTTCCTAGGTTTTCTAACTCCAGGGTTGTCTCCCTTTGTGATTTCTTTATTGTTTCTATTTCTATTTTTAGTTCCTGGATGGCTTTGTTCATTTCCTTTGTCTGTTTGATTGTGTTTTCCTGTAAATCTTTAAGGGATTTTTGTGTTTCCTCTTTAAGGGCTTCTAGTGGTTTACCCCTGTTTTCTTGTATTTCTTTTAGGAAGTTATTTATTTCCTTCTTAAAATCTTCTGTTGTCATCATCATCAGATGTGATTTTAAGTCTGAGTCTTGCTTTTCTGGTGTGTTGTGGTATCCAGGGCTTGCTGTGGTGGGAGAGCTGGGTTCTGATGATGCCAAGTAGACTTGATTTCTGTCCCTTGTGTTCTTGCCCTTGCCTTTTGACATCTGGTTATCTCTGGAGTTTGCTGATCTTACTCTCTCTGACTGTGGCTTGTCTTTCCTGCAAGCCTCAGTATCAATACTCCTTGAAGATCAGTTCTCTCTGAAAGACATTTGGGTTTGGAGTGCTGTGGTACAGGGTCAGCTCTGGGGTGCAGACAGAAACCACAAGGATCTTGTCCTCAGTTGTCCCTTGTTTCCTGTGTCCTGATGGCTCTGCTAGGGTCCCTCTTGATCCAGTGAATTGGAACAGAAGTGGTGGTCTTTCCTGTGCTTGAAGGTGTGTTGGCACTCCTGGAATACCAGCTATTTCCTGGCACTATTTAACTATGGAGCCATGTGTCACAGGATCAGGTCTCCAGCCACTGAAAGAAACCAGAAGCCCGCTCCTCAGTCTCTGTGTCCTGGGTATTCCAGGTGGGTCCCTCTGTGCAGACAAGCTTGCCCACACTCTTGGGAGGCTATCTCTCTCCCAGCTCTATTTGGCTATGGATCCCTAGTGGCCCAGGTAGAGTTCTCCTGCCACAGATGAAAACTGGAAGGTTTCTTCCTCCAGGCTGTTTCTCCCTGTGTCCTAAGGCTTCCGGGCAAGTCCTGCTTAGCAATTTTAGTCCTCTTACCCCCTCTCAAGAGCTTTTCCACGCTTCTGGAAGGTTAGCTTTCTCCCAGCGCTATTTGGCTATGGAACCCTGGTGGCCCAGGCAGAGGTCTCCAGCCACAGATGGAAACTGGAAGGCTCCTTCTCCCAGCAATTCCTCAGTCCCTGTGTCCCAAGGATTCCTGGCGAGTCCTGGTGAGCAGTGTTGTTCATCTTGCCCCCACTCACGGGCTTTTCCACACTACTGGGTGGCTAGCTTTCTCCCTGTGCTATTTGACTATGGAGCCCTGATGGCCCAGGCAGAAGTCTCCCGCCACAGATCTCATTTTCGTTTTCTACTGAAAACTCAACATTATGTACCCACTTGTTTCAGATATATTGAGATTAATCTTGTGGTCAAAAATAGTTCCTGTCAAACTCTGAGAACTATGTTGGCTTTTTGGTGGGCGCATTGATTTCATTTGAAGGGATTAGCGTTAGAATAAATGAAGGTTGTGCTTCATCCAGTGGTTCTGAGTAAACTGAGTTTGTGATAATGCAATAAAAAGCAAACAAGAATGTTCAGAGAGAGTTTACACAGACAGCTGGCACTCATGTTGATTAATTGCAAGTTGCAAGGGACATGTTTAACAGAGTGGGGTGTTACCTGGCACTCTAAGGGCATCACCATGCCTATCCCACTGAGAAAGAGGAATAAAGTGGTGAAATGGATGTGTGTGGGTGTGGAGGTATAACAAAGGCCACAATGTGGCCATTGTCCTAATCGCTCGAACCTGTGGACAGTTCAGGTTTCCTGGCAAAAAGGAACTAAGATTTCACCATATCCTTTCTGTGTTTGGTTCTGTTTTGGTTCTTTCTCTAAATTTAGAAAAATTCTACCCCAAAGTGGGAAGTAGGAAGTCACCATGTGTTATTCCTTTTGATCACAATGACAATCATTCTTTTGATTTTATGCCAATCCCCACCCCCAGTGTCCTGAAGCAGAAACAACTTTTAGGCGTTGGATGAAAATGTGACAGTGTGGGCTTTTTTCTTTTGTCCTTTTTTGTTACTCACAATTTTAAGAGAGGTGGAAAATTCTAAGAAGCACCTGTCTTCCCCATTGCTAAAGCAACGTGATAATAATCACCTCTGCTGTTCTTTCACATCAGTGACAGACGCCACAAGCATCTTGAGACTTTTCTATTAGGCTTCTGTCAGTTCCTAAGAATGAATGCATCATCCAAAATAAATAGTACAATGAGAATATATATATATAAAGAGACAAATACATGTATGCATTTGACAAAGAGCTGAAACAGTCTTTGCTTCAGATATTGCTTTTTGAAATAATCTATATTTTCAAGTACAAAATATACTCCTTGTGATATATTTAATAACTGACAGAGTAGAAAATATGCCAGCATATTTTTCATTTTTAAAAAGTAGTTCCTTTTTGAGATTATTATATAATTACATCATTTCTCTCCTCCTTCCTTCCTCTAAACTCTCCCATACACCCTCCTTGTTCTCTTCTAAATGTACAGCCTATCTTACTTATAGTGCATTGTGTCTTTAAAGTGTAGAATCATTACTTGAAGCACTTGCCACAATATCTTTTTGTATTTGAAATTTCTAATAATGGACTGATTACATGATCTTTTCTGGGCAAACACTAGCTTTGCTATTAGGGAACATAGCTTACAAAAACCTATGTACTCACTGATAAGTGGATATTAGCCCAAAAGCTTAGAATACCCAAGATACAATTCACAGACCACAAGAAGCTCAAGAAGAAGGAAGATAAAAGTGTAGGTGCTTCAGTCCTTCTTAGAAGGGGGAACAAAATACTCAAGGGAGGAAATACATAGACAAAGTGTGGAGCAGAGACTGAAAGAAAGGCCATCCAGAGACTGCTCCACTTGGGATCCATCTCATATACAGACGCCAAACCCAGACACTACTGAGGATGCCAAGAAGTGCTTGCTGACAGGAGCCTGATATAGCTGTCTCCTGAGAGGCTCTGCCAGAGTCTGACAAATACAGAGGTAGATGCTCACAGCCAATCATTGGACTGAGCACAGGGTCCCCAATGGAGGGGTTAGAGAAAGGACTGAAGGAGCTGAAGGGGTTTACAACCCCATAAGAAGAACAACATCAACCAACCAGATCCCCCAGAGCTCCCAGGGACTAAAGCACCAACCAAAGACTTACACATGGAAGGACCCATGACTTCAGCCACATATGTAGCAGAGGATGTCCTTGGGGGCATCAGTGGGAGGAGAGGCCCTTGGTCCTTTGAAGGCTTGATGCCCCAGTGTAGGGGAATGCCAGGGCAGGGAGGAAGGAGTGAGTTGATAGGTGGGGGAGCACCCTCATAGAAGCAGGGGGAGGGGGATAGGATAGGGGTTTCTGGAGGGGAAACTGGAAAAGGGGATAACATTTGAAATGTAAATAAATAAAATATCCAATAAAAAAGAATCTGCTTATATACAAATTTTGCCCTTTCATTAGAATAAATTATTCAAACATATCAGTTACAGTACAACAGTGCATAATTACATTTTAGACATAGCCACTACAATGTGAGAAATGTAAATGAAGGAGCAACTTGTCCAGCTTTAGGGGAAAACTCAGTGGCTTGGCAGCACAGAACAAAGACTTAATAATGAGGTACAGTTTGGAGGTTTAAGAAAGCTAAATTGGTGTTGAGGTAGATATATAGAGGAACAGGAAGGCATGGATTGGTTAAAGTAAAATAAAAGACAACTTTAGTTGTGTGGCAAGAGCATGTGCTGAGAGAATCATGGTGGGAGGAAGCCTCCGAGTTCAAGGCACATTGGTGTTCTGGTTAGCATTGTCAACTTGGCACAAACCAGAGTCACCTTGGGCAAGGAAACTCAACTGAGGAACTACCTCCATCATGTTGGCCTGTGGGTATATTTGCGGACGCATTTTCCTTAATAATTATTGATGTGAGAGGGATTAGCCACTGTAGTTGGTGCTGCTCCTATGGAGATGGTCTTGTGTTGTATATCAAAGCAGAATAGAGACTAGAGAGATGGCTCAGTGGTTAAGATTCCTTGTTGATATTGCAGAGGACCTGGGATTGGTTCTCAGAATTCACCTAGTGGCATGAAATCATCTGTAACTCCAGTTCTAAGAGACCCAATGTCTTCTACTGTCATCCTAGGCTACCTAGCATGCATATGTTGTTGCACTTACATATATGTGAGCAAAACACTCATACAAACAAACGAAAAAGGTGTAAAAAGAAAGCAAACTAAGCAAGTCATAGAGAGTAAGCCAGTAAGCCATAATCTTCCATAGGTTCAATTTTTGCTTCCAGGTTCCTGCCTTGAGTTCGCACTCTGATTTCCCTGAATGATGGACTGGATTTGAAAGTGTAAGCCAAATAAGCACACTCTTCCTCAAGCTACTTTTGATCCTGTTGCTTTTATCACAGTGACAGAAAGCAAACTAGGATAACGAGATATATGTCTGTGTCACACTGTAATACTTTAGGGAACGGACATGGTCCATGTAGTTTTATGGGAATGTTGTTACATGGGTAAAACACTTTGAAACTTGATGACACAAACTTTTATTTGTTATTCCAATGAAGAAATAAGTTCTGAGGGTCTCACATGCTAAGTAAATAGCACAGAAATATCTGTTGGGATTCAGAACTACTTGACTGAAAATGTGTAAGGAGTAGTTTTTCTATTGTTCATCTGGGAATATTTCCATCTTTATTTCTTGTTAGTCATTTGACTGACTTTTACATCATTGTCTTTAGTATAAATTTTCTAAAAGCATTACAGTTATACATTTGTTATCTCCCTCTCCTGCTTTATGCTTGTTGTGATAACTCAGGATGTCTTGTCATGGAGAATAGTATGCCATTTCCAAAGTATAGGAGAAAGAATTGGCAAAGAAACTATAAACTTTATCTTGCTTGCACTAAGGCTAAAACTTAGGAGTCTGTTCAGTCTAAGGAAAGAGGGTATATGGTACAAAGGTCTGAGTCAGGAAGGACAGACAATTCATGTAATAGGTCTGAACAACAGAAATGGTAGAATTGAGTCTTAGCATGTGTCAGTTAGTGTTTGCTTTGGATGAACAAAATGGGGCTTGGCTAAAATCCATATATCACTTTTTGCACTTTGGACTGCATTTGATCATGTGGCCATCCAGTGGTAAGGCTGCAAGGTGTATGAAAACAAGTTACGCACACACTGTCCAGTGATGCTGGAGCAACATCACTAGAGATATTCCACATGCTCTTTTTGCTATACCAAAGTGACTATTCTAAAGATTTTCCCTCACGTGAAGACCTCAGCCTTGTCTTACACCATCTTTTGTGAATTTGACTTTTTATTCTTCAAGCTATAATGCAACTCTCTGTATGCTGGCTTTCAAGTGTGTCCTCTCCTTGTCTGTCTGACCACCATTCCCCATGCCTCCCTGAGCTATAGCGCTGCTGAATTACTCCTAGAGGGAGAGAATAAACCTGCTGCCATCATGCTAGATTAGCAACTCACCTTTTAATCTCTCTAAATCCAGAGTCCACTTCTCTTTTGAAGTTGATACTTTTATAATTTCTTAATTGTAGAGTAAATTAACTTTTTGAAATTACTCTAATTTTAAACTCTACCTTGCGATTCTTTCCTTTTTACCCTTCTTGAGGAATGATCTCCTAATCTTTGACTATTCCTTTTTTTATACCTCTTATTTTTCTTTATTAATTAATTTTTGCTTAAGGGTTCTTCAGAACAACCAAAACATTATACTATAACATAGCTGCAAAAAGGGGTCTATTAGATCAATCCAGATGATAAGAAGCCAAATCATCCTACAATGGCTATGACCAAGCTAGGAAGCCATGCAAACAAGCATCTGCCCAGTGCAAGAGAAATAAAGCCTCAGAGCAATGAAGAGGACAAAGATACAATGTTACTAGGTAATGGAACACAAAAACTTCCCTGGAGAGCTGCTCATACAGTTCCATAAAGGAAAAGAACCAGCAATTTGTGCTATACTTGACAGCAGTGCAAAACAAGAAAGTTGGATTCATTCTGCCTTCTACTGTTTAGGTCCATTTTGGTCACCAAGGTGTTGGTTGGTGCTGCCCAACCTTAGGGTCGGTCTTTGCCATTTTTCTCAGTATGCTGACTATATGCCAATGGTCTTTAGAAACACCCCCCACTGACACCTCCATAAGCATGTTTTGCCTATCCCAGACATTAATGACCTTTTAAAGGCTCTACTTCCCAACACTATGACAATGCCAGACAAATTACAACAGGAGTCCCAGAGGGCAAAATCACACTCAATCCAGTACAATTAAAAACTTTTAAAATTAATATTCACATGGAGGTGAAAGAAACATAGCTAGATTAGATAGCAGAAGGAATTGAGCATCCATGCAGTTCACTGGCAGCCTCAGCTGATTCAAATGGTAATTCTAAAACTATGAAGAACCTTGAAGATGTCTCATATCAGACTAGAATTAAAATCTTTCATTGCCGTGCACTTTTTCTTATTAGATGCAGAATTCAGCAATCATAGGTCCATTCTTAGATATCCTTGATGAGAAACGAATTTTCTTAGGACACAATTTCACAAAGCCCATCTAAATGGATGAATTCCTCAGCTAACTGAATGTAGACATAGTGCTGGTTGTGACTCCATGTAGAAGGCAATGCAAATGAATCCCAGAAATATAATACTATTCTCATCAAGTGAATTCATCTGATTTTCCATGCATAAGAGGGCCCTTTGTAAAACTACTTGTTACCCAGTAGTAACTTAGTTTACCCAGGGGATAACAATGATCATAAATTAGTCTTGGCTTACGTTCATTGGCAATCTACATATTCTGTGAAAGTGGTAGATGGCCATCTAAATAAGTTAGAACCCATGATGTTGGGGGCTCATGTATAGTTTCCATTCTTGCATCATGGTACATGTAGCTGTATCATGTAGGTTGCTGACAAATTCTTGCCAGATGCTTGTCTATAGAAGATGGTGGTTATAAAGTAAGCCTGCTTCTCTTCTGTACTTCCTTTTCCTATAGTACTTTTTCTATATTTTGATGTACCACAAAGGCCTCAGCTCATATAACTACTTTATTTTGGATTTTTTAGACTCTAGATCCATGAGCTATACATTTTTCTTTATGAATTACTTACACTGTGGTTTTTGGTTATAACAGTAGAAAATTGAGTAAGATAAACATATTTTATGCTAACATTCATCATATAGTATGTTTCTGAGAAACACACCTCTGAGTGGTCAACATGTAGCAAAGATCTTATATTAAAAAATAGGTGTGACAGAGTCCATCTTAAATATAATGATTTTAAAAGTTCAAGGAAATGTTTTTATCATAAAATATGAATACATTTATAAATGAAAAGATTTATAAAAAATATAATAGCATCATATAATTATACTTGTAGAGTAGTTAAGCTAAAGCTTATTGGATAAATAGGTAAGCTATTTGACTAATTTTCAGATAAGTTTTTGTGTTAAAATGTCAGCAATAGTGATACTTCAATCCACAACTGACAGTAATTGGATCTATGTCTGAAAAGAAAATTACAAAACCTGACATTTTCACAATGTTGAAGGCACACAGGCTTTGATAAATCATATCATTTGGACAGATTTTACTGATAAAATGTGAACCCAATTCCACACAATATGGAATAGTTTTAAATCTATTACTTATAGTCTTCTTGCTTGTATTTCATCTACCATCCTTATGTTTTGAATGCTGACTTTTCTATTTGTTAAACAAAATCTCTTTATCTGCCTGATGCTAAGATATGGAAAAGGTTGACAACATTGGTCCCATTGTATTCTGTGAGCTGAAATAAGAGTTTCTTGTCACTCATGTTCTCTGGTATACTATTAGCATCTCTGAATAAAAGTGTCAATCTTTCCAACAAAGCCTCTGTGACTTACTTTAGCTATTTGTGAGTAGTGATTATTTGTTTAGAGTTTAAGTGTGATCTGCAGAGAGAGAGGATCTGTAAGGTGTTGTCTCTTAGTGTATGTAGCTACCCATGTCAACATAGTTCTGAGAGAGCACTGAAGTGTCTAATATGGTGTATCACACAGGTTATGTGACTGCTTACTGCTGGCTACTTCAGTTTTCCCAGTAGCTCTCCATTCATGTGAAATTCTGCCATTTACTATTGCATTCTGAGCTTCTTCTCAGGGCAAAAATAGTAATGGTGAGACACTGCAATTTTCAGTGTGCATCTCCAGTGTCACGGTTTCATGATGTATGGGTGAGTAGGTAGCTTCTTACACTTGTTTTTGTTTTTCATGTGGGACAAATGAAGATTGGCCATAGAAGTTAAAAAATCACAACCTTAACCTTAAAGAACACCTTCTATATGGAGCCAGTGTATCTAAGCTAGGCAAGAAAGGACAGCAGATGATAGTAGTCCTGGGAAGTGATAAGAGGGAAATAGAGAGGTTCTGTTCTGTTCATAGGACCATGTGGTAGAAATCTTTAACAATGGAACATGCAAGACTGTGAGACTATATGACTTCCAAATGTCTGAAGACACTCTTTGCAGGAGAGTAAGGATGGAGAACACACTGGCAACAGAGACGCAAACTCATGAAAGTCCTAGGAGTAAATATGGAGAGGTAGGCAGGAATGCCACCCTAACAAACTCACCAGGAATAAAATAATGTGCCCTTCTCACACATCTCCATTTCTTTGTGTTAGCCATCCATCCACAGAAATGACCTGTGACTAGGGACCTCCAGTGATCACACTGGGCTGAGAAACAAATAGGCCATTTTCACTATGCTGCTTGTCCTCGATTCTGAACTATCGACTTATTTTTTTTTCTAAAGGTGCAGAGGTACAGCTCAGAAGAGCGGGACAGGTTCCACAGCCCAAACCCTCACACACTAAGGTTCCTCCTTCCCCTCTCTGAAAGACTATTGGCCAGACTCCAGCATCTTCATGCACACTGTCTCCCATGAGGCTCAAAGTTATTGGATTCAGACATCACTCTCTCCCAATGTTTTTTAAAGAAAAGGCAACATTGGGAATTATTGCCATAGCTTGATACAAAGCACTTTTACTTACTTTTAATCCTGTAACAGGCTGTTTGTAGAAGCCCCTCCTCCCACACTATCTCCATTCCCTGAGGAGTCTATCTCTAAGTATAACCCTGGTCCCCCTACATCTTTTCCAGGCCCCCTCTTGGGCTTTCCTTCTAGCATATCTTGCGACTTTTTTGTGTTACCTGCCTATCTGCAGAGGCATTCTCTGCTAAGGAACCCACATATACCACTAACAGATTAAAATACATGGAAGAGAGAATTTCAGGTCATGAATACAAGAAATGGATAGCTTAGTAAAAGAAATGTTAAATTTAAAAGGTCCAGGAAGAAAACATATAGAACATTTGGCATTATAAAAAGACAAAACCTATGAATAATAGAAATGTAAAGGTCAAGTGCATAGAAAATACTTTTAGCAAAATCACAGAAAAAATTCCCCAACCTATAAAAGGAGATGCCTATCCAAGTATATAAGCCCCACACAGAAAATTTCAATCACAAGAGGTTAACCATACATAAGACATAAGGAATAAATAATTCTAGACAGGAAACCCCATACCATAGCAACAACAAAAACAACAAATCCCAGAACTGTAATAATTATTGATCATTGATAACTCTAAACACTGATATTCTTTAAAATTCCTGAACAAAAAGACATAGACTAACAGATTGATTTAGAAAAGAAGATCTGGGAACTGAGGAGCAGCCTGGGACAGGATCCTTTCAGTTTCCATTTGCTCCCAGAGCTGACCCTGTGCCACAGCTCTCCATACACAAATCCCACTGGAAGAGAGATGGTCTCCCAGGAGTGCTGACACATAACTTGCAGAAGAGACAAGCCACTGTCAGAGACAGCAAGACCAGCTAATACCAGAAACAACCAGATGGTGAGAGGCAAGGGCAAGAACATAAGCAACAGAAACCAAGCCTATTTGGAATCATCAGAACCCAGTGATCCCACCACAAAAAGCCCTGGATACCACAACACACTGGAAAGACTCTGATTTGAAATTACATCTCACAATGATGATAGACTTTAAGAAGGATATAAATACCTCCCTTAAAGAAATACAGGAGAACAAAGGAAAACAGGTAAAAGCCCTTAAAAAGGAAACTCAAAATCCCTTAAAGAATTATAGAAAAACACAAGCAAAGATGTGAAGGAATTGAACAAAACCACCAAGGATCTAAATGTGGAAACAGAAACACTAAAGAAATCACAAAGGGAGAAAACCCTGGAGATAAAAAACCTAGGAAACATATCAGGAGTCATAGATGCAAGCATTACCAGCAGGATACAAGAGATAGAAGAGAGAATCTCAGGTGCAGAAGATACTATAGAAAATATTGACACAAAAGTCAAAGAAAAAGCAAAATGCAAAAAGCTTCAACCCCAAAACATCTAGGAAATCCAGGACACAATGAGAAGACCAAACCTAAGGATAATAGGTGTAGAAGAGAGAAAAGATTCCAAATTTAAAGGGCCAGTAAATATCTTCAACAAAATTATAGAAGAAAACTTCCATAACCTAAAGAAAGAGATGCCCATGAATATACAAGAAGCTTATCGAATTCTAAACAGATTGGACCAGAAAAGAAATTCCTTCTGTCACATAATAATCAAAACACCAAATACTCAAAACAAAGAAAGAATACTAAAAGCAGTAAGGGAAAAAGGTCAAGTAACATATAAAGGCAGACCTATCAGAATTACACCAGACTTCTCACCAGAGACTATGAAAGCTAGAAGATCCTGGGCAGATCTCATATAGAGATATAAGATATAAGAGAACACAAATGCCAGCCCAGGCTACTATACCCAACAAAACTCTCAATTACCATAGATGGAGAAACCAAGATATTCCACAACAAAACCAAGTTTACACAATATCTGTCCACAAATCCAACCCTACAATGGATAATAGAAGGAAAACTCCCAACACAAGGAGAGAAACTACACCCTAGAAAAAACAAGAAAGTAATCTTCTTTCAACAAACCCAAAAGAAGATAGCCACACAAACATAATTCCACCTCTAACAACATAAGTAACAGAAAGTAACAATCACTTTTCCATAATATCTCTTAACATCAATGGACTCAATTCCCCAATAAAAAGACATAGACTAACAGACTGGATTCATAAACAGGACACAACATTTTGCTGTATTCAAGAAACACACTTCAGTGACAAAGACAGACATGACCTCAGAGTAAAAGGCTAGAAAATAATTTTCAGAACAAATGGTCCCAAGAAAAAAGCTGGAGTACCCATTCTACTATCAAATAAAATTGACTTTCACCCAAAAATCATCAAAAAAGATAAAGAAGGACACTTCATACTCATCAAAGGAAAAATCTACCAAGAATAACTCTCAACTCTGAACATCTATGCTCCAAATGCAAGGGCACCCACATTCATAAAAGAAACTTTACTAAAGCTCAAAGTACACATTTTACCTCTCACAATAATAGTGGGAGATTTCAACACCCCACTCTCATCAATGGACATTTCATGGAAACAGAAACTAAACAGAGATAGAGTGAAACTAACAGAAGTTATCCAAATGGATTTAGCAGATATCTATATAACATTTCATCCCAAAACAAAAGATTATACCTTCTGCTCAGCATCTCATGGTAGCCTCTGCAAAACTGACCATATAATCAGTCACAAGAAAGGCCTCAACAGATGCAACAAGATTGAAATAATCCCATGCATCCTATCAGATCACCACGGACTAAGGCTGGTTTTCAATAACAATAAAAACAACAGAAAGCTCACATATGCATGGAAGTTGAACAATACTCCGCTCAATGACAACTTGGTCAAGGAAGGAATAAAGATATTAAAGACCTTTAAGAATTTAATGAAAATGAAGGCACAAAATACCCAAACTTATGCTACAGAATGAAAGAAGTGCTAAGAGAAAAACGCATAGCTCTGAGAGCATCCAAAATGAAAGTGGAGAGCGCATACACTAGCAGCTTAACAACACACCTGACAACTCTAGAACAAAAAGAAACTAATACACCCAAGAAGAGTAAAAGACAGGAAATAATCAAACTCCGGGTTGAATTCAACCAAGTAGAAATAGAAAGAACTATACAAAGAATCAACAAAACCAGGAGCTGGTTCTTTGAGAAAATCAACAAGATAGATAAACCCTTAGCCAGACTAACCAGAGGGCACAGAGACAGTATGCAAATTAACAAAATCAGAAATGAAAAGGGAGATATAACAACAGAAACTGAGGAAATTAAAAAAATCATCACATCCTACTACAAAATCCTATACTCAACAAAACTGGGAAATCTGTATGAAATGGACAATTTTCTAGACAGATTCCAAATATCAAAGGTAATTATGATCAGATAAACCATCTAAACAGTCCTATAACTCCTAAAGAATTAGAAGCAGTCATTCAAAGTCTCATAACCAGAAAAAGCCCAGGACCAGATGGGTTTAGTGCAGAATTATATAAGACCTTCAAAGAATATTTAATACCAATACTCTTCAAACTATTCCACAAAATAGAAATGGAACACTACCTAATTTGTTCTATGAAGCCACAGTTATGATGATACCAAACCACACAAAGTCCCAACAAAGAAAGAGAACTCCAGACCAATTTCCTTTATGAGTATTGACACAAAAATACACAACAAAATTCTCGCAAACAGAATCCAAGAATATATCTAAACAATCATTCACTACGATTAAGTAGGATTCATTCCAGAGATGCAGGGATGGTTTAATCTTCAGAAATCCATCAACATAATCCACTACATAAACAAACTCAAAGAAAAATCCACATGATCATTTCATTAGAGGCTGAGAAAACATTTGACAAAATTCAACATCCCTTCATGTTAAAAGTCTTGGAAAGATCAGGAATTGAAGGCCCATACCTAAACATAGTAAAAGCAATATACAGCAAACCAGTAGCCAACATCAAACTAAATGGAGAGAAACCTGAAGCAATCCCACTTAAATCAGGGACAAGACAAGGCTGCCCTCTCTCTCCCTATCTATTCAATATAGTAATTGAAGTTCTAGCTAGAACCATTAGACAACAAAAGGAGGTCAAAGGGATACAAATTGGAAAGGAAGAAATCAAAATATCACTATTTGCAGATGATATGATAATGTATTTAAGTGTCCCCAAAAATTCCCCAGAGAACTCCTACAGCTGATAAACAACTTCATCAAAGTGACTGGATATAAAATTAACTCAAACAAACCAGTAGCCTTCCTATAATGATAGGAAAAATGGGTTGAGAAAGAAATTAGGGAAATCACACCCTTCACAATAGTCACAAAGAACATAAAATGTCTTGATATGACTCTAACCAAACAAGTGAAAGATCTGTTTGACAAGAACTTCAAGTATCTGAAGAAAGAAATTGAAGAAGACCTCAGAAGATGGAAAGATCTCTCATATTCATGGATTGGCAGGATTAATATAGTAAAAATGGCCATCTTGCTGAAAGCAATCTACAGATTCAATGCAATCCTCATCAAAATTCCAACACAAGTCTTCATAGAGTTAGAAAGAACAATTCTCAAATTCATTTAGAATAACAGAAAAAATAAAACAGGATAGCAAAAACTATTCTCAACAATAAAACAACTTCTGGAGGAATCACCATCCCTGACCTCAAGCTGTACTACAGAGCAATAGGGATAAAAACTTCATGGTATTGGTATAGTGACAGGCAGGTAGATCAATGGAATAGAATTAAAGACCTGGAAAGGATCCCAAACACCTATGGTCACTTGATCATCGACAAAAAAGCTAAACCATCCAATGGAAAAAAGACAGCATTTTAAACAAATGTTGCTGGTTCAACTGGCAGTCAACATGTAGAAGAATGGAATTTGATCTATTCTTATCTCTTTGTACAAATCTCAAGTCCAAGTGGATCAAGTATGTCCACATAAAACCAGATGCACTTAATCTAATAGAAGAGAAATAGGCAAAAAGCCTTGAACACATGGGCACAGGGGAAAAATTTCTGAACAGAACACCAATGGCTTATGCTCCATGATCAAAAATCCACATATGGGACCTCATAAAATTGAAAAGCTTCTGTTAGGCAAAGGACTGTCAATAGGACAAAAAAGCAACCAACAGGTTGGGAAAAGATTTATACTAACCCTACATCTGATAGAAGGTTAATATCCAATATACACAAAGAACACAAGAAGTTAGACTCCAGAGAACCAAATAAACCAACTTAAATATGGGAAACTGAGCTAAACAGAGAATTTTCAACTGAGGAATCTTGAATGCACGAAAAATACTTAAAGAAATGTTCAACATATTTAGTCATTAGGGAAATGTAAATCAAAACAATCCTGAGATTTCACCTCACATTAGTCAGAATGGCTAAGTTCAAAAACTCAGGTGACAGCAGATACTGGCAAGAATGTGGAAAAGAAGAACAATCCTCCATTGCTGGTGGGATTGTAAGCTGGTACAACCACTCTGGAAATCTGTCTGTGGTTCCTCAGTAAATTGGACATTGTACTACTTGAGGACCCAGCTGTACCACTCATGGGCATATACCTAGAAGATGCTCCAACATGTAATATGGACATATGCACCACTATGTTCATATCAGCCATATTTACAATAGCCAGAAGTTGGAAACAGCCCAGATGTCCCCCAACAGAGGAAATAATACAGAAAATGTGGTAATTTACAGAATTGAATACTACTCAGCTATTAAAAACAATGACTTCATGAAATTCATAAGCAAACAGATAAATCTAGAAATTATCATCCTGAGTGAGGTAACAAAAGAACACACATGGTATATACTCACTGATAAGTGTATATTAGACAAAGAGCATGGAATACCCATGATACAACTCATGAACCACATGAAGCTCAAGAGGAAGGAAGACCAAAAGGTGGATGCTTCTGTCCTACTCAGAAGGGGGAATAAAATAATCAAGGGAAGTAGAGGGTGGGAGGGACTTGGGAGGAAGAGAAGAGAGGGAGGGGAAAAAGAGGGGAAGAATCACTTGTGAGAGGAGATGGAGGAGGTATACAGAGGTTCAGAAAATTGAACAGAGGTGAGTAGCAATGGGAGATGGTGAACTCGGGGTAACAACCAGAAAGTCCCAGATGCCAGAAATGCAAGAGCCTCCCAGGACGCCACGATGCTATTAGCTGAAATACTCCATGAAGGGGAGAGAGAACCTATAGAGACCATATCCAGAGGTCAGGCATGGCCCCCTGGTTGAGGGACAGGGCCACCCACCCATCTCCAAAATTTTAACCCAGAATTGCTCCTGTCTAAAGAAATACAGGGACAAAGAGTGGAGCAGAGGTTAAAGGAAAGGCCATCCAGAGACTGCCCCACCTTGAGATCCATCCCATATGCAGCCACCAAACCCACACACTATTGTGGATGCCAAGAAATGCTTGCTGACAGGAACCTGATACAGCTGTCTCCTGAAAGGCTCTGCCAGATTCTGACCAATACAGATGTGGAGACTCATAACCAATCATTGGACTGAACACTGGGACCCCAATGGAATGATTAGGGGAAGGACTGAAGGAACTGAAGGAGCCTTATTTGGCATCAATGGGAGGGGAGACTCATGGTCCTTTGAAGGCTTGATGTCCCAATATAGAAGAATGCTAGGGAAGTTAGGTAGGAGTGGGTTGGTTGGTAGGGGATCGCCCTCATAGAAGCAGGGTAAGGGGAGATTTGATAGGGAGTTTGCAGAGGGGAAACTGGGAAGGGGGCTAACACTTGAAATGTAAATAAAATATACAATTAAAAAACAAACAAAAAGGAAACAAGATCTATCCTTCTGTTGAGTCCAATAAACAGACTTTAACATTGATTTAGACATCACCCCAGGATAAAAAGATAGAAAATAGTAATTCAAGCAAATGAACCCAAGAGGAAGCAAGTTTGCCTTTCATGTGAAAAGAAAAATAGATCTGAAACCAAAACTAACTAGAAGAGATAGGGAAAGAACACTATATACTCATCAACGGAAAAATCTACTAAGAGGGTATTGCAATTCTAAACATTAATGTACCAAATACAAAGCACTCTTTTATAAAAGCACCCATTTATAAAAGAAACACTGCCATAAGAAAACCAAGTATCACACAGTGATAATAGATGGTTTTAATACACAATTCTCACCAAAAACTTTGTCATCCAGATAAAACCAGAGAAATGCTGGAATTCAATAACATCATAAATCAAATGGTTCTAGCAGACAACTACAGAACATTCCATTTAATCATTAAAATATGTATACATTTTTCTCATCAGTTCATGGAAATTTCTCCAAAATTATCCCATACAGAGACAGAAAGCAAATTCTTAACTGAGAAAGGAAAATTGAAATAATATCCTGCATCCTATGTGACTACCACAAATTTAAGCTGGATATCAACAAGTACATGAAACTTAGGGGAACTGAACCACTTACTACTGAGTAAAAATGTGTCAAGACAGAAATCAAGAAACTAAAACTTTCTAGAATAGAATGAAAAAGTAAACACAACATACTCAAATTATGGGTGGCAATTTCATAGTACTAAATTCTTATGTAAAGGAAAGTAAACGGGAGAGATTTCATATTAATAACTTTCTGACACAGGTGAAATCTCTAAATACCAAGAAGAAATAATACCCCAACATTGTAGGTAGTAAGAAATAATCAGTCTCATGGCTGAAATTGATAAAAACAGAAACAAACAAAAAAATTGACAAAAAATGAAATTAAGCGTTGATTCTTTGAGAAAAACAATAAGTTTGACAAATCCCTAGCCAAATGAAACTAAGGACACTGAGAGAAGTTTCAAATTAATAAAATTAGAGATGAAGGGTACATCAAGGAAATTAAGAAATTAAGAAAGACTATTCTTTAAAAATCACCACACCATCTAATTGGAAAACTAAAAGAGATGGAAGAATTTCACGATATATACAACCTACCAAAGTTAATCAAGATGAAATAAGCAATTTAAATACCTATAATTTAATAACCCATGAAATAAAAGAATTAATTAAAAGTCTCCCAATCACCCCTCCCCCCATTAAATCCAGGGTCAGGTGGATTAAGTATGGAATTTTACCAGATATCCAAAGAAGAATTTACGCAAATACTACTCAAATTATTCCATAAAGTAGAAACTGAAAAAAAAATTTCTTAATGCTATTTAAGAACCCACTATTATTACCCTGATATTAAAATCACACAAAGGCCCAATGAAAATGGAAAGTTTACACACATCCATATCATTTATGAATAATCACACAAGAATTCTGAATAAGTACTCGCAATTAGAATCCAAGAACAAATTAAAGGATTGCCAACTATAATTACAGTAGCCTCATCTCATAGAACCAAGAATCCTTCAATATACACAAATTAATATCAATAGATGCAAAAAAGCTCTTGAAAAATCCAACATCCTTTCATAATAAAAGTACTGCAAAGACTAAGGGCACAAGGGACACAACTCAACATAGTAACAGTGCTTTACATAAGCCCACAGCCAATGCCATTCTAAATGGGGAGAAACTGAAAGTATTACCATGAAAATCAAGAACAAGATAAGGTTGTCAACTCTTTGCACACCTACTCAATATAGTACTTGAACTGAAGAAGATCAAGGAGATGGAATTAGAAGAGGAAAAAACAATATCTTTATTTGTAGATGATATGATTTTATACATAAAAGACCCTAAAAATTCCACTAAGATTCTTCTACAACTGACCAACACTTTCAGCAAAGTCACAGGTTACAAAATTAACACAGAAAAATCAGTAGCCTTCTTATATGCAAATAGGAGACTGAGAAATCAAGGAAACATCACCTTTCACGATAGCCTAAAAAATATTGTGGTAACTCTAACCAAGCAACTGAAAGACTTGTATATAAAATCTTTAAGACACTGAAGAAAAATATTGAAGAAGGCACCGGAAGATGGAAAGTTCTCCCATGCTCATGGGTCAGTGGGATTAACACTGTGAAAATGGTCATCCTACCAAAAGATATTTATTCAATACAATACCCATCAAAATTCCAACACTGTTTTTTAAGAAATTAAAAGAAACAAAAACCTTCAACTTTATATGTAAACACACACACACACACACACACACACACACACACACACACACACACAAGAATAGCTAAAGCAATCCTGAATAATAAAAGAACTACTAGAGGTATTCTATCTCAGATTTCAAGTTGTACTACAGAGCTATAATAATAAAACCACCATGGTATTGGCAGTAAAGCAGACATGGTGATTAATGGAATCAATTTGAAGACCTAGACATAGATCTACAAACCTACAGACTCCTGATTTTTGACAAAGAAGCCAAAAATACATGCCTGGTACTAGTCAAACTGGATAGCTGTGTGTAGAAGAACAAATATAAATAAAATCTATCACCCTGCTGAGAACTTAAAACCAAGTGGATCAAGAACTTCAGCCTACGATAAGATAGCCTAATTATGATAGAAGAGAAAGAGAAAATATGCTTGAACCTGCTGAAACAAGAAAGGATTTTCTGCACAGGATACCGAGAGCATAGACAATAAGACTTACCATTATTAAATGAGACACCATGAAGCAGAAAGGCTTCAGCAAGGCAATGGACATAATTATTTGGGGGAAAATATCAGCTTACAGTAGGAAAGAGATCTTTACCAAGTATACATCCAGTAGAGGGTTAGTATCCAGAGTATATGAATAACTAAAAAACTGAACATTAAGAAAACAAATAATACATTTTCCATAACTTATATTTTTAATTCATGATACATCCAATCATAACCCCTCATCCATTCTCTCCTCCCAGTCCCTCATTACCCACTCCTCTTCTCCTCAGAGAGGAGAAAGCCCCCTTTGAGTACCATCCCACCTTGGGACATCTAGTCCCAGCAGAACTAAGTTTCTCCTCTCCCACTGAGGCCCAACCAGGCAGTCCAGGTAGAGGTCGGGGATCCAATGGCAGGCAACAGAGTCAGAGACAGCCCCCTTTCCAATTATGGATTACAGAACTAAGCAGAGAGTTCTCAAAAGATGAAACACACAGGGCTGAGAAATACTTAAATGTTCAATATCCTTAGCCACCAGGGAAATAAAAATTAAATCTACTTTGAGAGTTCACCCTACCCTATTCATCTACTAAGAAAAGTGAAATCATAAAATTTTCAGGCAACTGGATGGAACAAGAAACAGCCAATCATCCTGAGTAAGGGAACCAAGACTCTCAAAGACCATGTTGTATGTTTTCTCTTATATGTGGATGCTAGCTTTTAAACCTTCAGCATGTGTGCTACAATCTGAATAATCAGTGAGGTTAGCTATCTAGTAAGAGCCTAAGTGGGAGAAGAGAATCTTCCAAAAAGAGGGGAATAAAATATAGTATTATGGAGAGACAAAAGTGAAACTAAAATAGGAGAATTAAACAAGGGGAGATAGGAATAAAGGGGGAAGGTGGGAGTATGGGTAGGGCCTCCTAACACTTAAGGTTATCTATATCTGTATCTATATCTATATCTATATCCTTCTATCTATCTATCTATCTATCTATCTATCTATATGGAATCTAATTGGAGTCACCAATTAATAGGAGAGACAATACTTCCAACTAGGCTCTCTTATGTCACCAATTAAAATATCTAGTGCCAGGAATAGGCTACATCTTGTTGAGTCATTGGCTGAAGGAACCCCATAGAAACCTCCAGACATCATACATTATTTTCAAGGCTTTCTACAACCTGATGTACAACACTTACTTATGTCATCAAAATGGAAGAGTTGAGCTTGTGCCTAATTAGAAGTTCTATCCCTACTGACAAGTATTAGAACGTTCTCTTCACATTACTGAAGAAAACGGTAATCATCAGTATCACTCAGATTTAGTAAGGTCCCAACCTTACTATAGTGATCTGTCTGTAGGATATGCTGGTTCAACCATGATACAAACGTTATGGGACTAACAATCCACTTAAAAAAAAAAAAACAAAAAAAAAAACCTTAAAGCCCACTCTATACAATGGAACCTGACACTACTAAAATGACTAAGAACCTGAGATTCAATAGGTTGTGGGCTTGAGGAAAAACCTAGCACTGTTTTCCTGCTAAGTGAACATCACAATAAAATGACTTCTAATGACTGCTAGAGCCATATATCAGTGCCTCAGTCACCCACGTCAGGGAGGTTTCTTGTAGTAGGTGAGAAGTAACACAGGGAACCACACCTGGACAATGTACAGAGAATAAACAACTTTGAAGCACTCAGTTCTAAATGGGGTGTCTAAGACCCACGGGTGATGTATGACTCTGAGGATATGATGCCTTCCAGACACAACAAGGCTTATGTACAAAGGAACTCATAAACACTGTCAGAATGCACAAGACCTGCATGGGTTCAAGCTGGAAGGGGTTTCTGCACTGAGAAAGAGATGTAGACGTGGGTCTCACCCCATACCAGAGTTGATCTACAGTTGATACTCCTTAGTGAAGGGAAAATCAGTTTCCTTCAGTGGAGTCTCACTGGATGTCTTATCCACTTCAGGGATACGACACTATTCCCAATAGTACTTGATAAACACAAAATTATCTTAATGGTATTTTGGAGACTTTTTATTTCACTTTGCTTTGTTTTAGCATTTTTTTTTCTTATTGGATTTTGTTTTTATTTTCATTTTGTTGGTTAATATTTTTCCTGTTTTATTTCTTTCTCTTTTTTAAAGAAAGAGAAAGCTTATAAAGTTTGGAGTATGGTGAGGTTGGAAGTATCTGAGAGAAACTGCAGCAGAGGAAACATGGCCAAGGTATACTGTATGAAAAATATTTTCAATAAAAACATCAGATAATGGAAGACAAGATTTAATTTAATTTTAAGTAAAAAGAAAAAAAACAGCAGAGTATTTCCTATAGGTTTACATATGTTTGGCTATAGTTACAAGTGTGTAGATTTCTGAGAATGACTGTGGACTTTTGAAAGATCTGAAAGAGTCTTTTTTTTTCACCATAAAAATAATAGAATTTCTATTTAAAAAATAGACAGGAAACCAGGCTTTACTAGCAGTACAGCTTGAGTTTTATTTGCTCTAAAGCATTAAGATACTGAAAGAAGAAATGTCCCAATTTTCTGCAACCTGTTTTGTTCTTAAAAAGAAGTCATATGCTTCTGGTTTTCACTTGTGAAAGGAGACCTCTGCCTGGGCCACCAGGATTCCATAGCCAAATAGTGCCTGGAGAAAGCTAGCCTCCCAGGAGGGTGGAAAAGTCCATGAGTGCGGGTAAGATGAGCAGGACCCTCCTAGAATCCTCGGGACACAGAGACTGAGGAACAGCCAGAAACAGGAGCCTTCTGGTTTCCATCAGTGGCAGGAGACATCTGCCTGGGCCACCAGGGCTCCATAGCCAAATAGCACCAGGAGAAAGCTAGCCTCCCAGGAGTGTGGAAAAGCCTCCCTGCTCAGAGGGACCCAACTGGAATACCCAGGACACAGGAACTGAGGAATGGTTTTCTGGTTTCTTTCGGCTGCTGGGGAGCTGATCCTGTGACACATGGCTCCATAGTTAAATAGTGCCAGGAGATAGCTGGTATTCCAGGAGTGCCAACACACCTTCAAGCACAGGCAAGACGACTACTTTTGTACAAATTCACTGGCTCAAGAGGTACCGTTGCAGAGCCATCAGGACACAGGAACCAAGGAACATCTGGGGACAAGATCCTTCTGATTTCTGTCTGCACCCCAGAGATGACCTTCTACCATAGCTCTCCAAACTCAAATTCCTCTCAGAGAGAGCTGGTCTTCAAGGAGTATTGACACAGAGGCTTGCAGGAGAGAGACACCACAGTCAAAGAGAGTAAGATCAGCTAACACTAGAGATAACCAGATGGCGAAAGACAAGGGCAAGAACATAAGGAACAGAAACCAAGGCTACTGGGCATCATCGGAACCCAGCTCTCCCAACACAGCAAACCCTGGATACCCCAACACAGCAGAAAAGCAAGACTCAGATTTAAAATCACATCTCATGATGATGATAGAAGACTTTAAGAAAGAAATAAATAACTCCCTTAAAGAAATACAAGAGGACACAGGTAAACAACTAGAAGCCCTTAAAGAGGAAACACAAAAATCCCTTAAAGAATTACAGGAAAACACAATCAAACAGACAAAGGAAATGAACAAAACCATCCAGGAACTAAAAATAGAAATAGAAACAAAAACGAAATCACAAAGGGAAACAACCCTGGAGTTAGAAAATCTAGGAAAGAGATCAGAAGTCATAGATGCAAGCATCACCAACAGAATACAAGAGATGGAAGAGAGAATCTCAGGTGTGGAAGATACCATAAAAAACATGGACACAATGGTCAAAGAAAACACAAAATGCCAAAAGCTCCTAACCCAAAACATCCAGGATATCCAGGATGCAATGAGAAGACAGAACCTGAGGATAATAGGTATAGAAGAGAGTGAAGATTCCCAACTTAAAGGACCAGCAAATATCTTCAACAAAATTATAGAAGAAAACTTCCCTAACCTAAAGAAAGAGATGAACATAAATATACAAGAAGCCTACAGAACTCCAAATAGATTGGACCAGAAAAGAAATTCCTCCTGACACATTATAGTCAAAACACCAAATACACAAAACAAGGAAAGAATATTAAAAGCAGTAAGGGGAAAAGGGCAAGTAACATATAAAGACAGACCTATCAGAATTACACCAGACTTCTCACCAGAGACTATGAAAGCTAGAAGACCCTTGGTAAATCTCAAACAGACTCTAAGAGAACACAAATGCCAGCCCAGGCTGCTATACCCAGCAAAATTCTCAATAATCATAGATGGTGAAACCAAAATATTCTATGACAAATCCAAATTTGCACAGTATGTTTCCACAAACCCAGCCTTACAAAGGGTAATAGATGGAAAATGCCAACTCAAGGAGGGAAACTACACCCTAGAAAAAGCAAGAAATCTTCCAATAAACTCAAAAGAACATAGCCACACAAACATAAAAATAACATAGAAAATAACAGGAAGCAACAACCACTATTCCTTAATATCTCTTAACATCAATGGAATCAATTCCCCGATAAAAAGACAATAGACTGACAGACTGGTCCATAAACAGGACCCAGCATTTTGCTGTATTCAGGAAGTGTACCTCCATGTTAAAGACAAACACTGACTCAAAGAAAGGCTGGAAAACAATTTTCCAGGCAAATGGTCCCATGAAACAGGCAGGAGTAGCCATTCTAATATCGGATAAAATTGACATTCAACCAAAAGTCATCAAAAAAGATAAGGAAGGAGACTTCATACTCATCAAAGGGAAAATCTACCAAGAAGAACTCTCAAATCTGAACATTTATGCCCCAAATGCAAGGACACCCACATCCATAAAAGAAACTTTACTAAAGCTCAAAGCACACATTGCACCTCACACAATAATAGTGGGAAACTTCAATACCCCATTATCATCAATGGACAGATCGTGGAAACACAAACTAAACAGAGACACAGTAAAACTAACAGATGTTATGAACCAAATGGATTTAATAGATATCTATAGAACATTTCACCCTAAATCAAAAGAATATACTTTTTTTCTCAGCAATCATGGTACCTTCTCCAAAATTGATCATATAATTAGTCACAAAATAAACCTCAACAGATATAAGAAGATTAAAATAATCCCATGCCTCCTATCAGATCACTACGGATTAAGGCTGGTCTTCAATGGCAACCACAACAGAAAGCCCACATACACATGGAAGCTGAACAAAACTCTACTCAATAACTTGGTCAAGGAAGAAAGAAAGAAATTAAAGACTTCCTAGAATTTAATGAAAATGAAAGTACAACATACCCAAACCTATGGGACACAATGAAAGCAGTGTTAAGAGGAAAACTCATAGCTCTGAATGCCTACAAAAAGAAATTGGAAAGAGATATACTAGTAGCTTAACAGCACACCTGAAAGCTCTAGAACAAAAAGAAGCTAATACACCTAAGAGGAGTAGAAGGCAGGAAAAATCAAAGTAAGGGCTGAAATCGACCAAGTGGAAACTAACAGAAGTATACAAAGAATCAATAAAACCAGGAGCTGGTTCTTTCAGAGAATCAACAAGATAGATAAACCCTTAGCCAGACTAATCAGAGGACACAGAGACAGTTTCCAAATTAACAAAATTAGAAATGAAAAGGGAGATATAACAACAGATTCTGAGGAAATTCAAAAAATCATCAGATCCTACTACAAAAACCTATATACAACAAAGTTGTAAAATCAGGAGGAAATTGACAAGTTTCTAGACAGATATCAAATACCAAAGTTAAGTGAGGATCAGATAAACTATCTAAACAGTCCCATAACTCCTAAAGAAATAGAAGCAGTCATTAAAAGTCTCTCAACAACAACAACAACAACAACAACAACAACAACAACAACAACAAAAAAGCCCAGGACCAGATGGGTTCAGTGCAGAAATCAATCATATCAGAACCTTCAAAGAAGTCCTAATACCAATATTCTTCAAACTATTCCACAAAATAGAAACAGAAGGAACACTACCTAATTCATTCTATGAAGTCACAGTTACACTGATACCAAAACCTCATAAAGACCCAACAATAAAAGAAAACTTCAGACCAATTTCCCTTATGAATATTGATGCAAAAATACTCAATAAAATTCTCGAGAACCGAACCCAAGAACACATCAAAATGATCATTCACCATGATCAAGTAGGCTTCATCCCAGGGATGCTGGGATGTTTCCATACCCGGAAATCCATCAATGTAGTCCACTACATAAACAAACTCAAAGAAAAAACCACATGGTCATTTCATTAGAAGCTGAAAAAGCATTCAAAATTCAACATTCCTTCATGATAAAAGTCTTGGAAAGATCAGGAATTCAAGGTCCATACCTAATCATAGTGGAAAGCAATATACAGCAAACCTGTGGCCAATACCAAACTAAATGGGGAGAAACTTGAAGCAATCCCACTAAAATCAGAGACTAGGCAAGGCTGCCCTCTCTCTCCCTATCTATTCAATATAGTACTTGAAGTTCTAGCTAGAGCAATTAGATAACAAAAGGAGGTCAAAGTATACAAATTGGAAAGAAGGAAATCAAAATATCACTAGTTGCAAATGATATGATCATATACTTAAATGACCGAAAAACTCCACCAGAGAATTTCTTCAGCTGATAAACCACTTCAGCAAAGTGGCCAGATACAAAATTAACTCAAACAAATCAGTAGCCTTTCTATACTTGAAGCAGGATGAGAAAGAAATGAGGAAAATGACACCCTTCACAATTGTCACAAACCGTATAAAGTATCTTGGTTTGACTCTCACCAAACAAGTGAAAGATCTGTATGACAAGAAGTTCAAGTCTCTGAAGAAAGAAATAGGAGAAGACCTCATAAGATGGAAAGATCTCCCATGCTCAAAGATTGGCAGAATTAATATAGTTAAAATGGCCATCCTGCCAAAAGCAATCTACAGATTCAATGCAATCCTCATCAAAATTCCAACTCAATTATTCATAGACTTAGAAAGAGCAGTTCTCAAATTCATTTGTAATAACAAAACACCCAGGATAGCAAAAACTATTCTCAACAACAGAAGAACTTCTGGGGGAATCAGCCTCCCTGACCTCAAGCTGTATAACAGAGCAGTAGTGATAAAACCTGCATGGTATTGGTACAGTGACAGGCAAGTAGATCAATAGAATAGAACTGAAGACCGAGAAATGAACCCACACACTTACAGTCACTTAATCTTTGACAAAGGAGCTAAAACCATCCAGTGGAAAAAAGACAGCATTTTCGTCAAATGGTGCTGGTTCAACTGGTGGTCTACATGTAGAAGAATGCAAATTGATCTATTCCTATCTCCCGGTACAAAGCTCAAGTCCAAGTGGATCAAGGACTTCCACATAAAACCAGATACACTGAATCTAACAGAAGAGAAAGTGGGGAAAACTCTCGAACACATAGGCATAGGAGAAAAGTTCCTGAACAGAACACCAATGGCTTATGCTCTAAGATCAAGGATCAACAAATGTGACCTCATGAAATTCCAAAGCTTCTGTAAGGCAACGGACACTGTCAATAGGACAAAACAGCAACCAACATATTGGGAAAGATCTTTACCAATCCTATGTCTGATAGAGGGCTAATATCCAATATATACAAAGAACTCAAGTTAGACTCCAGAAATCCAAATAACCCTATCAAAAAATGGGAAACAGAGCTAAACAGAGAATTCTCAACTGAGGAAACTCTTAGGGCTGAGAAGCACCTAAAGAAATGTTCAATGTCATCAGGGAAATGTAAAGCAGAAGAACCCTGAGATCTGACCACACACCAGTCAGAATGGATAAGATCAAAAACTCAGGTGACAGCGGATGCTGGCAAGGATGTGGAGAAAGAGGACCACTCCTCCATTGCTGGTGGGAATGCAAGCTGTTGGGATTGCACTCTGGAAATTAGTTTGGCAGTCTCTCAGAAAAATGAACATAATACTACCTGAGGACCCAGCTATTCCATTCTTGGGCATATACCCAGAAGATGCTCCAACATGTAATAAAGATACATGCTCCACTCTGTTCATATCAGCCGTATGTATAATAGCCAGAAGCTGGAAACAACCCAGTTGTCCCTCAACAGAGGAATGGATACAGAAAATGTGTTACATTTACACAACAGAATACTACTCAGCTATTAAAAACAATGACTTCTTGAAATTCTTAGGCAAATTGATGGAACTTGAAAATATCATCCTGAGCAAGGTAACTCAGTCACAAAAGAACGAATATAGTATGTACTCACTGATAAGTCAATATTAGCCCAAAAGTTCGGAATACCCAAGATTCACTTCACAGCAACCCTTGGACTGAGCGTGAGGTCCTAGATGGAGAAGTTGGAAAAGGGACTGAAGGAGCTGAGGGAGTTTGCATCTCCATGGAGGGAGCAACAGTGGCAACTGGCCTCACCCCCAGGTCTCCTAGAGACTGGACCAACAACCAAAGAATACATATGGAGGGACCCATGGTTCAGGCCACATGTATGGCAGAGGAGGGCCTTATTGGCCATCAAGGGGAAGAGAGGCCCTTAGGCCTAAGGGTGTTAGATGCCCCATTATATGGGAATGCCAAGGAGGGAAGATGGGAATGGGGGTGGTGGTGAGTGGAGGAATACCCTTATATAGGCAGGGGAGGGGTGAGGTATAGAGGGGTTTCAAAGGGAGAGCTTTGAAATGGAAATAAATTATATATATATAAAAGAAGAAGCCATATAAAAAAATTTGGCAGTTTTAATCCAAGTACTACTCAGCAGTAACAGGCTGTCAGCCAATGGGTTAAGAAGACTGTCTCTTGGCAAGCTACCCTATTTTAATTCGCCAGCTACCTGGTGCCATGAAACATCAGATACGTTATTGTTTTGGCTCCATATTTATGAAATAAATATTCATAAATATTTAAATATTCATAAATGTTTGAATATTAATATGAATAAATACTCGTGAATATTTAAATATTCATAAATAAATAAACATATTTTGTTCAGTATGTGCCTACAAGAAAATAATGTGTTGTTCATATGGGCTTCATGCATGCTGATCCCTGTAACAATTATTTCAAATCCTAATTAAGGTCAATTTCTGCCATGTTTATCTATCCCAGGAGCTTGTGTGATGCAAAGTGGATTTACTACTGAAATACTGAGAAAACCAGGTAGGAAACAAGTAAAAGTGCTTGCCAATTTGTGGTTCATAGCAAATTCACAGTGGTAAAGAGTACTATTTTGTGAGTCTCCCTGGAAAGCAACCAGTTCTTCTAGCAAAGTCCCTTATTACTACTGTGTACCTTGTCTGCACTTGGCACTCTCCTTTCCTGTGATGCTTTTTATGGACTGTGCATTACTTCTGGCTATCTAGAGGCTTACTTTATGGATCTTATAAACTGTTAGGCTCACAGAGAGGCTTTGCCATTCAATAGTAAGTTTTCCTAAAGTCACTTTGTATTTTTCTTTATTGAAAGGCCATATTACTGACTGGTGTCTTTCTTTAGCCTCTCTCAGGCAAAAGTTGTTGCTTCATGCATTTGTTCCTGATGAAAAGAATTTAACCATCTCCTTCCTCATTGACATTTAGCATTCCCAGCTTTCTAAGATACTGCCAGTTCCTTCATTAAGTTACTCCAATCATCTACTATTGGCAGAGTAAAATTGTCTTTGGCAAAAGTTAAGATTTTGGATGTTAACGAAAATGGAAATTCTGTCATGGGTCTGTGCTCAGTGATCATTTCTCATTGCCACAGTGGCTGATATGTCAAAAGAGTAAATAACTTGTGTTAGTGTACATGTAGGTTAGAGAAGTTTGTCATCCAAATTCGTATGTGTGTAGGCATGAGTCAACACTGTCCTGAGTAATATGATATATAGGCTCCCTATGAACAAGTCACACTGATTATGAAATGTTGCAAATGTGCAAAGCAACATTGTTTACTAAACATCATCATCAGGATCATGTGGAGTTTTGTTTTAGCGTGGTAGCACACATACTGTACTATATGAAAGGCATTCAAAGCATATAACTTACATATTAGGATTTTTTAAAAATCTGAAATATAAAAAGTTTGTACCTAAAAGCTTAAAAATAATTTTTCTAAGTTTAAAGAGAATTATTCTATGCAATGAGATAGACAGGAACTACTTTATTCATAACAAAGACTCTCACTGATTTTTAAAATATATGGTGTATTTTCTTTGGAGATGTGGGACAAATTATACTAAGATGATACTCTGGGAGAGGGGCTATTTTTCAGTTACTGTTTATATATATTATATTTCTATAATAACATATCATTAGTAAATCCCATTCTTAAATTCATTCTTAAATTGTATTTTAAGTAATTCCATGGAATTTCATTAGAAGATCCATAATTAAATGAGGTATTTCCTTATTACATTATCTTGAGAATATTTTCCTGACCATTAGTTTTTGCTAATAGTTCATCAATAGGCATTTCTTGTTAGAAAGTCTTTATAATTTATTTATAAATTTACAAATAATAAAATACACACTTCAAGCTCGTAATATTCACTGTAAGAAATATTTGGTACAGCTCCCACTGACTTGTGCTGTTACGAATTGATGCAGAAATTAAGTCCTTCAAATATCTTCAGTGCTCATTGTTAACAACTGATACATCCTAGAGGTAGGGCCAATGTAGACACCTTACAAAAGATAGTTATCTTCCTTGTGCAATAATTGTTTCATGCTAGATATCTCAGGGATAAACAGTGCTTACTTCAAATCTATTTTTTTATCAAAATAACAACCATTCTTTAAACAATAGACTTCTTTGTTCAAAGCATCATCTGTATAAATATTCATGATGTACTAGATATGAAATATTTCCATTATTAAACAATTTTTGCTTCCTTTGAAATATGATCTAATTTACATCCAAAAACCTTGCCAGAAGTGTAAATCTCTGTCAATATAGTTAAAAACATTTATTAATCTGTAAAACATTGTCTTTATTATACTGACTAGGAAACTAATCTGCACTCATTAGGAAGATACTATCGCTGTCTTCCATAGCTATATAAACATCTATTGTTTAAAGCTGAAACCAGTATAAACGTGTTGAAATATAAAGTACCAATAGAGAAATGTCTCAGTGATTAAGGTTTATTATAAAGATATACCATATGTCATAATGAAATATAGTAGTTGGTAACAATACACACCTGGCTCTATTTCAGGGCACTGTTTGGCTACATTGGTTGATTTTTCCCTAATAGCATATTCTTCTCATCATGGAGACTAGCTAGCATGCTTAAATAATGCAGGAGTGTACTGGCTGATTTTGTGTCAACTTGATACAAGCTGGAGTTATCACAGAGAAAGGAGCTTCAGTTGAAAAAATGCCTCCCTGAGATCCAGCTGTAAGGCATTTTCTCAGTTAGTGATCTGGTGGGGGGGCGGACCCCTTGTGGGTGGTACCATCCCTGGGCTGGTAGTCTTGGGTTCTATAAAAAAGCAAGCTGAGCAAGCCAAGGGAAGCAAGCCAGTGAGTTGCATCCCTCCATGGCCTCTGCATCAGCTCCTGCTTCCTGACCTGCTTGAGTTCCAGTCCTGACTTCCTTTGGTGATGAACAGCAATGTGGAAGTGTAAGTTGAATAAACCCTTTCCTCCCCAACTTACATCTTAGTCATGATGTTTTGTGTAGGAGTAGAAACCCTGACTAAGACAAGGAGTAAAATGATAATTGGAAGCAAGCATAACTGAGGAGCTATTGGCAGTGAATGGCTACTAAGAAAATGAGAATCAGTTTTCTCCAAAGATGCAGCCACTTGTAGCTCATCAACAGGGCAGTGGATTTGCCCTATAACTATGGTGTACTGCTAGCACTAAATGGACTTAGTTGGCTCAAAACACAGTACATGGAGTTGAGATGAAGATCTGAGGGGTTATGGCAAGAATTGTAAATAAGAAAGTGGTGATGGTTTTGATGAGAACACATTATA
Organism: Rhynchomys soricoides; assembly: GCA_019843965.1. Classification (NCBI taxonomy): domain Eukaryota; kingdom Metazoa; phylum Chordata; class Mammalia; order Rodentia; family Muridae; genus Rhynchomys; species Rhynchomys soricoides. The sequence goes on from JADRCH010000300.1 coordinate 682,927, forward strand.
CGCATGTATGAAAGTCTTAAGCAATTAACCATGCTTCAAAAACCCCAAGGTACAATGTGTTAGGATTATAATCAAATAATCAGAAAATAAAAATATGTAATTATAAAATATAATTATAACATTAGTCAGAGTATTTAATTGGGTAGACTTAACTCATCCATTTAAAGTCACTGAGCATTGACTCATAAAGGTAGACTTGGTACCATTATTAAGACAAAACAAACAAGAAAAGAAAACTGAGGTGTGACAAGGACCCGTGAATAGTCATACATTCCCCAGTAAGAAGACATGCATTGTCAGAGCAAAACACATCAGCAGTCAAGCAGTTAAAACATCAAGAAGACAAACAAGCCAATCAAAAATGGGAAATAGGACTAAAGAGAATTCTCAAAAGATGAAATGCTTAAAAATTGTTCAATGTCTTTAACTATCAGGGAAATAAAAATTAAAACTACTTTGAGATTTCATCTTATCCTATCCAGAAAGGGCAAGATTAAGAAAACAAGTGACAGTGGATGCTGTCAAGGGTATTAGGAAATCATACCACTGATTCTTTGCTGTATGGAGTGCAAACTGATATATATGTATGAAGGAAATCAGTATGGAAGGTCCTCAGAAAGCTGAAAATCTGCTTGAAGACCCAGCTGTATCAACCTTGGGCACATACCCAAATGACTCTTCATGAAACAGAGACTCTTACTCACCCATGTTCATTGCTGCTCTATTCATAATAGCCCGAAATCAGAAACAGCTAGTTTGTCTATTAATGGATGTATGGTGATGGAAATGTGGTGCATTTACACAATGCAATATTATTCAGCAATTAGGAAATATTAAGTCATGAAGTTTGCTAGTAAATGGATGGGGATAGAAACAGTCGTGCTGAGTGAAGTAACCCAGGCATAGAACAAAAAACATTCCACATTTTCTCTTCCGTGTGGCTTGTCACCTTTTATGGTTTACATTTTTTTATTTAAATAGTAAGGGAATGGGGTGGGGCTAAGAAGGAGATATTCCAAAAAAGAGAGATATGGAATAGTGTTATAAAGAAAGAAAGAGAAACTTAGAATAGGATGAATGTGTAGGGAAATGGGAAGGCAAGGTAGAGGAGGAAATATGGACAGGAATAACTAACACTAAGGCCTGTTGAAAAGCCACATGGAAACCTGCTATTGTAGATGCTTCCCAAAATACACGTATGTGGAATTTAAAGGAGTTATCATATAACATGGGAGAAAATGTCCCAACTGGACACTATATGCTACCAACTAAAATCTTGATTGTACAACCAGAAATAAAAATAGTACATATATTTGAAGGGCTTACCAAACAGGTCTCATGGACTCCCTCAAACATTATTGGCTATTGCCAATGCTATTGGCTATTCTCCACAACCTACTATTTCCAAAAACATCACATACTTATGTTATCAAACGTAGAGAAATTGAGCTGGGGCCAACTAGAAGCTTCACTCTTAGTGACTAGTGTTCACAGTGCTGAAATGTACTTTACATGTAACCAGAAGAGAACAGTAACCAACAATATCACCCAGACACAAAGCCTGTGAGCTACAATAGCAATCTGCCCACAAGATATACCCATGATGCAATAGTGACACAAATGTTATGGCAATAACCAATCACTTTTTAAAGTTGTATACAAGGTATGCTCCATGAGATGGAACCCACATTTGACACTGTTAATGAGACCAAGAACCTGAGGCTTGCTAGGTCACGGACCCTAGGGAAAACCTACTACAATTACTCTACATGAACATAGTAATAAAATTTTTCCTAATAATACGTTGCTATACCCATCAACCTTCATCAAAAAAGAAACTTCTTGGAATAGATGGTAATTAACACAGAGACTTTCAACTGTACAATGTGTAGAGTGAGATTCTTGGAGCACTCAGCCCTAAGTGGGATATCTTTATTATACCCCTCCCCTCAAGGCTCAGAGATCAAAATAGAAGAGGAGGCAGAAAGAGTGTAAGAGCCAGAGATGATATAAGAGCAAAATGGTGTTTTCCAGACAACACAGTACTGATATACTTATGAACTTAAGACCAGCAGCATGAACAAAACCTGCACAAATCAAACCAGGAAAAAAAAAAACCAGCATGGAGAAGGGAAAGTGGGTACAAAGCTCCCATGCCCGAACTAGATGATGATAATTAACACAGATATCCACAACAGGGTGAAGTGGAAGGTTGGGGTTGTGTCACGCGATGCAGACTCACATGGTGCTTTGCTGAGGCAAGATCCATGGAAGGACATGTGATGTTTGGAGACAGTATAAATAAGACTCAGCGGGCAGTGACAGGGTGCTTGCATAGCTAGCCTTGCAAGGGCTTTTTGTTGAGAGAGGAGTCTTGGCTGGTTCTGGTCCCTCCCTCTAACTTGTGCAGATTCAGCAGAGGCCTCGTTGTTTCTGCTGGATCCTGCCACTGGGCTAATTTGTGTTGGGTATCCTCACACTACTGAACTGGACTGCTGGTTTCCTGACAAAGATTGGAATCGCCCCAAAGAACTACTTCTAAACAGGTCCACATCCCCTTGTCCTGTTTACCATCTCTTCTCCCCTACCTTTGAATGGTGGGCTAGAAGGGGGGGTCGAAGCATTTGAGAAATTTTATTGATAGGCACCCTCTCAGAGGTGAAGGGGAGGGGGAATGGGGGAAGAGCTCTGCAAGGGGGGACCAGGAGGCAACATTTGGAATGTAATTAAATAAAATAATTACTACTTTAATAATAAAGTAATTATTAAATTAATAATTACTACTACTTCTAGTAGTAGTAGTAGTAGTAGTAGTAGTAGTAGTAGTAGTAATGTAGTTTTGAAAAATCTGAGCCTACAGCTGGCCAACAGGTAGAGAGTGAATGACTTTGAAGCACTGAGTCCTAAGTGGAGTATCTTTATAAAACCCCTCCCTGCAAGTCTTATGGATCTATGAGGAAAAGGAGGTGGAAAGATTCCAAGGAAAGACTGCAAGAGGCATTGGATGACTCCAAGGAAACCGCATCTCCCAGATTCAACAGAGCCGATACACATATGAACTCACAGCTTGTGACAGTCCCCACAGACAAAAACAAGTTCAAACTAGACAAATCTTAGTACGAAGAAGGGGACACGAACACCAAGTCTCCCTCTTAACCAAGAATCTATCTGCAGTTGTTAGCTGCTGGGAGAGGCAGGAATCAGTCTTCTTCAATGAAGTGATACTGGGAATGTCACCCACACTGCAGGGCGGCCCTCACGCTCAGGAGTTGACCGACACAACATGGATTCCATGCTGCTCATTTTTGTGGTTTCTTTTTAGTTTGGTTTTTATTTCTGTTTTTAGGAGCAATTAAAAAACAAATTATTTCTTTTTTCCCTCCCTTTTATTAAAGATAGATTTCCCTCTCATATAATATATCCTGATTTTAGTTGCCCCCTCTCTATTCACTCTTCTCAGTTCCTTTCCACATCAAACTCTCCTTTGGCTGCTCCCTCTTTCCTTCTCTCATTGGAAAACAAACATGTTTCTAAGGAATAAGAATAAAACAAATTAAAAATATAATAAAAGTAAAATAAAAACTAACACATTGGAATTGAACAAAACATAGACAGAAAGGAGCCCAAGAGAAGATACAAGAAACAGAGACCCACTCATTCACACACTCAGGAATCCCATGAAAACAATATTAGTCTCAATTTCTCAAAAAGATTAAAAATGTGAAGTTGGGTTTTTAGAGTCCAGGATTTGGGAGCAGTTGGAGGAGGTAAAAGACTATAATCAAAATATATTTTATTTAAAAAATTAAAAATAAAAACAACCCCTAAACTAAAACCATTAATCGAATTTTTTCTTTTAATAGATATTTTCTTATTTACATTTCAAATGTTATCCTCTTTCCAGGCCTTACCTCTAGAAACCCCCTCTCCCATCTCCCCTCCCCTTGCCTCCGTGAGGGTGTCCCCCACACCCACCCACCCATTCCTACCTTCCTGCCCTGGCATTCCCCTACACTGGGGTATGGAACCCCCACAGGACCAAGGGCCGCTCTTCCTACTGATGTCCAACAAAGCCATCCTCTGCTACATATGCCATGGGTCCCTCCATGTGTGTTCTTTGGTTGGTGGTCCAGTCCCAGGGAGCTCCGGGAGGTCAGGCGGGTTGATACTGTTGCTCCTTCCGTGGGGCTGCAAACCTCCTCAGCTCCTTCAGTCCCTTCTCCAACTCCTCCAAATATATTATAAACCAACAAACACCCTCTTCAAATACTGGTAAGGATAGTGAAGATCTAAACAACTTACTCTAACTGTATTTCACAATTTTAAGAACTTTTAATTCTAAAAAATAACTCTTATGAAAAGAAACAAAAACTAAAATTAAGTAATTAAAAAACCAACAAAACAATTTTCTTTCCTAGCTTGCAAGATGGCAGGTGAAAGAAGCTGAGTAGCCTAGCACAAAGGAGAAGAAATCTGCAGCCAAGAAGCCTGGCGGTTTGCGGAATGCTGCAGGTGATGCCCCTGCCGAGGGTGCAGCCAAGAAAGGTGACCCTAAGGTTTAAAAACCCAAGAAGGGGAAACCTCATTGCAGCCAAAACCCTGTTCCGGGTAGAGGAAAGGCCTGTACGAAAGGAAATATTCAGTTGCAAAGTCAAAGGTTGAAAATAGAAGAAAAGGGAGAAGAACCAGTTAGTGGTGACAAGAATGGTGGTAACTGTGTAAGGAAACTTCTAAAAATGCCTAGGTGTTACCCACAGAAGATGTGCCTAGGAAGCTGGTGAACCAAGACAAAAAGACTTTCAGTCAGAAGAAGGCTGTATGCCAGCATCACTTCTGGGACACCATCTTGATCACCTTCACTGGGGGCCACAGAGGCTAAAGTGGTTTTCCACAGTGGATTTTGCAGCTGGGCAGAGACGTGCTACTTGTGAGTGAACTTCTTGCCTTCAGTCGAGTTCCTTTGCACAGAACACACCAAAAGTTTGTCATAATCACCTCTGCAAAAGTTATCAGCAAGGTTAACATTCCCAGCTGCGCAAGCCCAGGCACAAGGAGGACCAGATCTTGGATGTGGAGAAAGAGAAATACGAGATTACAGAGCATGGAAAAGCTGATCAGAAAACTGTGGACTCACAGATTTTGCCAAAGACCAATGCTGTTCCTCAGCCCCATGGCTACCTGCGATCTCAGTTCTCCTTGACAAACCGGATGTATCCTCACAAACTAGAGTTCTAAATTGCTAACAACCTAATTAAACAGTTTCATACGTTAACAAACAAAACAAAATAGCACCTACACAGGATGCATTTATGTAGTAGTAAAAATATGGATTAAATACATAATTTCAACAAAGTAAAAGATTTTATACAGTTCATTAAATCTCCATGTCAAAGACTAGAGGTAGAAGGAAAAAAAAGAAACAAAACATGATGGTGCACACTGGTGACCCTGACAGTGCAGAGGCTGATGGTGCACACTGGTGACCCTGACAGTGCAGAGAGGCTGATGGTGCACACTGGTGACCCCTCCAGGCTGAAGCTGGAGAAGGCAAACCTCAAGACTATCCTGAAACATGTATATATAGAGAGACACTTGCAAGATAATTCCATAAGATACAAAGAAATAAATCGCAAACATAGAAACTAGTAAGATGAAGAATAGAAAAATAGTAGCCTCAATTAACCGAAACACTGTTTTGAAAAAAAAATCCAATCACAAATTTTCTCAGAAAACAAAACAAAAAACTAGAAACAGAAGATACAAATATGTAAAATATAAAATTGTAGAGGAAGGCAAACATTTTAAGAGAGATATTTTTAATTATTTAATTATACCACATTTTTTTTCTTTTTTTTAAAAATAGGATATTTTCTTTATTTACATTTCAGATGTTTTCTCCTTTCCAGGTCTCCCCTTTGGAAACCCCTTATCCCATCCCTCCTCCCCCTGCCTCTATGAGGGTGCCCACCCACCCACTCCTGTCTTCCCATCCTGGAATTCCCCTACACTGGGGCATCGAACACCCTCAAGCCCAAGGGCCTCTCCTTCCACTGATGTCCAACAAGGCCATCCTCTGCTGCATATGCAGCTGGAGCCATGGGTCCCTCCATGTGTACCTTTTGGTTGGTGGTCCAGCCCCCTGGAGCTCCGGGGGTGGGGGGTGTCTGGCCAGTTGACACTGTTGCTCCCTCCATGGGACTGCAAACCACCTCAGCTCCTTCAGTCCCTTCTCCAACTCCTCCATCAGGGACCCTGCACTCAGTTCAACGGTTGGCTGAGAGCATCCACCTCTGTATTTGTCAGACTCTAGCAGAGCCTCTCAGGAGACAGCTATGTCAGGTTCCTGTCTGAAATCACTTCAGCCATACTGTCTGGGTTTAATGTCTGTATATGGGATGGATCCCCAGGTGGGGCAGTCTCTGGATGGCCTTTTCTCAGTCTCTGCTTCACACTGTGTCTCCATATTTCCTCCAGTGAGTATTTTGTGAACATATGTGGAAACTTGAATGAAATATCTAATTTTCAAGGAAATACAGGTGACCAGAAACAACAGCATTAGAGCTATAGAATTCACACAATGCAGCTGAAGTGGAAGAACTTTCATCCTAGGGATTTGAAACTACACTTGGGGGGATTTTTCTAATCTTTCAAGCAAACAAACCCAAGTAGTCAAAAGTTTACTTCTTTCAAACAGTCTGCACTTATTTTTCCCCTTTGTTGAGAGTTGAACCAAGCTCACAAATGCTAGACAACTGCTCTGCAAATGAGGGCAATTATTTTCACAGTTTTGATATTTTATTTTTAGTGTGTATTAATTTTACTCTTTTACAAATTCCCCCTCCTCAAAAACAACAGCACAAGAAAGAAACTACAGACAAATGTGATTTAAGGAGATCATTGTAAATGTACTAAATAAATATCAACAAATAGAAATCAACAAACATTGAGAAAATAATACTGCAGGACTGTGGCTATCCTTAAGAAATACAGGGTTAGCCTAGTATTAGGAAATTCATTAATGCACCAGAGAGAAAAAGGGGCATAATATTTACATAAAAGCTGAAGTTTTACATTGGTCTACTTATTTTATCATCTTTCTTTTATTTTATATTTTATATTAAAACTAATTTTAAATTTGTAAGTTATTTTGTCTTAGGAAATTTGCTTTTAGCCCTTAAGTGAAATAGTTTTTATGGAAAAAACTAAAATTTTCCTTAGTTTCTGGAAATTTTAAGTGCTAATATTTTCAAGGCTGAGTGCTTTTCTTTCAGGATTTTCAGTTAGACCTGTTCGTTCCCCCCTTGTCTTTTGTTTCTAGCAGTTTGGGAGAACCATTTGTTCTGCTTTCTCTACTTCTGGATTAAGGGTGGGGAGGCTGGAGTAGGTGGGTGGGTGGGTGAAACACACTCATAGAGCAGGGGGAGGGGGGAGGGGATACAGGGTTTCAGGGGAGGGGACCAGGAAAGGGGATAACATTTGAAATGTAAACAAAGAAAATATCCAATAAAAAATACTTTCTCCTTTCCCACTGGCATTTTGTACTTCAGCCTAAATTTCTAAAACGGTTTTCTCCTTTTTTTTTCATCCTGAATTTCCTTTAAAATGTTTTGGGGTTAATTATTGAGCTTTTGTCTATTTCTTTTTTAACTGAAAGCATTTTTTCTTTGTTTTTGTCTTCAGTTTGAATGTTGTTGTAAGTTTTCATCTACTCCAAAATTGGCTGGAGTGAGGTTTTAATCAGTAGACATCTATTTACACTCAGACTCATTCTAGTAGTGACTGAGTTGGCTTTATAATAGTCCTATGAAGTAGATATGCTTTTCACTCCTAGGAGCAAAATCAAGTTTCTTCAGCTCATTTTATGATTGGTGCTGAGAACACATACTGCTTACTTTAGATATATAGTCATACACAGATCTAAAGTAAGCAGTATGTATATATATATATTTCATACTATATATACTAAAGTAAGCAGTATATATATATATATATACATATATATATGTGTGTGTATATATATATATTTCAATTCTGTAGATCTCCAAATTTTATTTAAATGTTTCCTCTGTTATTATGCCAAATATGCTGATTTCTTTTTCTTTTCTTTTCTAAGAATTTATAAATGTTTCTTTTCATTATAAAATTAGGTTAGAACTGAAATTGTGTATACAACAGGGTAGAAACAACACCAACTTATAAAATTATGTTGTTGTTTCAACATTGTAGACTCTAATAACAAAAGACAGAGATAAAGAATTTTAAAATTGCCTAGTGAGGACCTGTTTGGGTCCAAGAGGATGGTAGGTATTTTCCTTTGGTATTACATGTATTGTAGCATTTTGTGTAGAATGTGATAAAACAATCTTCAAAACATGGAACCAAGATAGATGATCTCAAGGGTATGGTCAACGGGAAAATTGATGATTAGAAACAAACTAATCTGAATGCAGCCGATCTCGTTTTTATTTAGTAGTTTTCTTTTCTAGAAACCATTTCTTTTAAGACTGAGAGTTCATAGAAAATATCATCCTGAGTGAGATGACTCAGACTCAAAGGACATGCATGGTATGTACTCATTAATAAGTGGATATTAGCCAAAATAGTACAGAATACCCAGGATACAATCCACAGAACTCAAGAAGGCTCATAAGCCGAAGGGCCCAAGTGAGGATGTCTCAATCCCACTTGGGAGGGAGAAGAAAGCAATCACAGGAAGGGTGGGGGAAGGAGGGACCTGGGTAGGAAAGGAGACAAGAAGAGGAAAAGGTGAACATGATCAGTTATTGAGTGGGGGAAACAGGGCTGAAGCTCTGAGGGCCAGCAGAAAGAATGGAAACAGGCAACCTTGGGAGGTAGGAGGTGGGGGGACCCTCTAGAATGTACCAGAGACAGGGAGGTGAGAGACTCTCAAGACTCAAAGGGAGGGACCTTAGATGAAATGCCCAACAGTGGGGAGAGGGAACTTATAGAGTCCACCTCCAACGGAAAGACAGGACTTCAAGTGGAGGGATAGGGTTGCTATCCCACAGACAAAAACGCTGACCAGAATTGTCTCTGTCTGAAATAACTGCAGGAACAAAAATGGGAGGGAAAGGAGGTCCAGCGACAGGCCCAAATTGGGATTCAGTTCAATGGGAAGCCCCAAGGCCTGACATTATTACTGATGCTATGGTGTGCTTACAAACAGGAGCCTATCATGACTGCCCTCTGAAAGGCCCAACAAGCAGCTGAAAGAGTCAGGTGCAGATATTTACACTCAACCAATGAACAGAAGCTGGTGATCCCTGTGGTTGAATTAGGGAAAAGCTGGAAGAAGCTGGGGAGGAGGGCAACCCTGTAGGAGGACCAGCAGTTTCAACTAACCTGGATCCCCAAGATCTCTCAGACACTGAGCCACCAACCAGGCAGCATACACCAGCTGATATGAGGCCCCCAACATATATACATTAGAGGACTGCCGGGTCTGGGTTCAGTCAGAGAAGATGCACCTAACCCTCAAGAGACTTGGGGCCCCAGGGAGTGGGGAGGTCTGGTGGGATGGGGGTGGGGGATGGGGACATCCTCTTGAAGCCAGGGTGGGGGCCTGAGGAGAGAAGGAGGTATGGGATGTGGAACAGTCAGAGGGTGGACCAGGAAGGGGCTAAAGTCTGGGCTGTAAAAAAAGATTTAATAATAATAATAATAATAATAATAATAATAATAATAATAATAATGATAATAATAATTTTTAAAAGACCAACAGCTCAAAACCACGTGTATATCCAAGTCACCTTGCTATTAACGCTTGCGCATCTCTGAATACCTTTCTGATATTTCACACTTAGAATGGTTGTTCTTTTGATCAGGGTCTTGGATCAGCCTGAGTCTATTAGCAAGTTTTACAATCTTCCTTGTGAACTTTTAACAAATGACAGCATTCATTACAGAGACTTGTGAAAGGAGAGTGAGATAGCCCTCAAGATAAGTTGACTTTTTCTTTAAGCCTGAAACTGGGCTATTTTAGGTTATTTAGTTATGGTGTTTGTAGTTTTACAGGTTTCTGAAGGATATATGTGGGGATGTGCAGGTGATAATGTTTTAGGCTGAACAAATACATTCTGGGAGGTGGAGAAATGATGTCTCTCTTTTTAAAGTTACAAGCTGTTCTTCCAGAGGATCAGAGTTCAGATTTTATCAACCATGTTGGGTGGCTCACAACTGCCTGCAAGCCCAGGCCCATGGAAGTGTATGCCCTCTTTTGGCTTCTGCATGTTAACACCAAAGAGTGATAGATGTAGACATACACATATTCACATAAAAATATTTTTATTGCTTTTGAAATAGACTTGAAATTTCTAATAGTTTCCCCTACTCTTTACCTTATACTTCAAGAGGGTTTGATAGCCACATGTTTGAAACTTAGTTTCTTCAGTGCTTGTGGGTCTAGTCTTGAGTCTCCTCTCTGCCAAGTTGGAAACATATTTTGGCTCTGCTAACCCATTTGATTAGTGGTTGGAAAATATTTACTTTTTAACCTGTTTTTCAACTACCAGAATTTATTATTAATTCTACCCTTATTTTCTCTAAATTTGGACATTTATGCCTTTCAATAATATGTATTTTGACACTTATGAGTTGGATTCGGTCAGGCATGATTCTTGATTTATGTTTTTAATCAGTGATATTTTCTTAAAGGTTTAAGGCATTTTAATATGAGATACAGAAACGACACGTCAGAGAAAAATCCCCATTATTTTATCTGAGAAAATGAGGATGTGCAGATCTTAAAGTGGATGTCCTCCTGTGTCTTAGGAAGAAAGAGAAATATAAGGTAATGGTTTAATATATACAGTCTATCAAAATTCATTACAGATTTTAAAATATGGTCTTGTGGTTCCACCTTAATTTCTCATTTAGTAGCCTTGAGCTAGGATGTATATTTTATTCTATAAATATAAATTGTTACTCTATATAACAATCATCATAATAAACACATACTGCTATTCTAGGGACTAACTTTGAAGTACAGGGAAGGATAAATTTGTAAACCACAACAACCAAAAGACCCTGAGTACCACATGTATGTGTTTTGAATTTGAATAGAATTGGTGGAATGACGCTGGAATGGCCAAGAAGCACTTAAATAAATGTTCAATATCTTCAGTTATCCGAGAAATGAAATCAAAACAACCCTGAGGTTTCAAAACTTGACACCACTCAGAATGGCTAAGATAAAAAACTTAAGAGATAGCACATGCTAGCAAGGATGTGGAGAAAGAGGAACACTCTTATTGCAAACTGGTACAACCACTCTGGAAAGCAATCTGCTGGTTTCTCAGAAAATTGGATAGTTCTACCTGAAGACCTTGCTAAACTGCTCCTGGGTATATACCCAAAGGATGCTCCACCATATCCCAAGCACACATGCTCCACTATGTTCATAACATCTTTATTAATAATAGCCAGTAACTGGATACAACCCAGATGTCCCTCAACCAAAGAATGAATACAGAAAAATGTGACACATTTACACAACAGGATTCTATTTGGCTATTAAAAACAAGAACATCACAAATTTTGTAGGCAAATAGATGGAACTAGAAAATATCATCCTGAGTGAGGTAACCCAGACCCAAAAGGACATGCATGGTATGTACTCACTGCTAAGTGGATATTTGCCCAAAGGCTTGGAATACCCATGATACACCGCATAGACCCAAAGAAGTTAAACATGAGGAAAGGCCCAAGAAGGGGGCACAAAATAGTCATGAGAGGCAGAGAGAGGGAGGGACTTGTGTGGGAGAGAAGAAGGCAAAGAGAATGTGGAGGGAGGGTGGGGCATGGAGAGACAGGAAAGTGACCTAGAGGGCCAGGAGAATAAATGGAAATATGCGGCTGCTGGGAGTTGGGGTTGGGGAAATCTCTAGGAAGTCCCAGAGATCCAGGATTAGGGAGGTTCCCAGGAGTCAATGCAGGTGACTTTAGTCCAACTGTGGATATATAGAACATGAAGAAACCACCTCCAGTAGCCAGACAGGAACCTTGGGTATAAGAATGGGGACACCAACCTACCTACAAAACTTTTGACCCAAAATTTGTCCTGCCTAAAAGAAATGCAGGAACAAAAATGGAGCAGAGACTGAAGGAATGGTTGACCAGTGACCAGCTCATTTTGAGACCCATCCCATGGACAAGCACCAAATCCCTCAAACTATTAACGATGCTATATGCTATGTTGTGCTTGCAGACAGGAGCCTAGCATAGCAGCCCTCTGAGAAGCTCTACCTAGCAACTGGCTGAGACAGATGCAGATATCCACAGACAAACATTGGTCAGAGATAGGGAACCCCTATGAAAGAGTTAGGGGAAGGAATGAAGGCCCTGAAGGAGATGGCAGCCCCACAAGAAGACCAAGTGTCTGGGTCCTGGAGTCCTGAGCCCCAACCAAACAACATTCGTGGGCTAGTCTGAGGACCCCAGCTCATATGTAGCAGGGGCCTGCCTTATCTGGCCTCATCCTCTGGGACAGGATGCACCTAATCCTGTAGAACCTTGATGCATGAGGGTTGGGGGAATACTTGGGCTGGTGGGCTACCCTCTCAGAGGTAAAAGGGAGGGGAAAAGAAGCAGAAATTCTGTGATGGGGGAACCAGGAGAGAGGCATCATTTGGGATGTAAATAAACAAATAACTCTTTATTGCTTACTTGGATATTGCTAAGGCAGAAAATGATGTGGTTTTGTACTTTTCTACATATACACATACACATATACATATAGTAAAATATATTTTATTAGTTTGTGTGTGATAATCATCATGCATAAACATATTAATAAGCAAACATGTCACATTGTGTTCCTTAATTAGACAGAATGTTTATTATTTGTCAATCTAACCTCTGTATAACTCTGTATAACTAAGAAGAAAAAGAAATAAATAGTCTGAAGAACAGAAAGTTAAGAAAATTGTCCTTGATTGCTTAGGTAAGAATTGGAAGTCCTAAGATTTATGCCTAAGCAGTCACCTTTAGAGTTTTTATTATAGCCATTGCAATAAGGTTCTTTCATACAGTGAATGGTAGCACCTGTCTATGTGAAATGATTTGAAGATCCTAGCTACAGGTTTTCCACAAATCTCTTATGCCCCTGCATTTGCTAAATCTACATTATCAACTATATATTGAATGTGCTCTTTGCTGATTAAGAGAAACAAGAAGAAAGTGTTCATCTCTATTTGAAGCAATATAGTTGTGGAGAAGTTTTGCATGCAAGAGTAGAAGGTTGTGACTTATGTGAGATTAGGAAGTCAGCTGTGCACTAGCATAGCTCTCTTAACCCATTTTCAAGTTTATATGGACTTTCCTCAGGAGAAGAAAATGCTGTTCTTTGGCCCAGATCTCTCATTTTTATGTTGCAATTGCTTTTCTTGTTTTGTCTTAATATATCTCAAGAGGTGTTCATTTCTAAACTGTGAATTGGAGAATGCCCCTGGGCAGTTTTGTGACAGACAGCAGCTACACCTCCATCATGGTTCACAGTGTCATAGTGGAAATTTCCAGATGGCTGCAATACTTTGTTTAGGATGATTTTTCACTTGTTAAGATGTTATAGATACATAACTCCTAGGCCATGTTTTTTTAGGGAGCTTTTAAAGGAGTTTGAAATAATGTCTACAAAAGAGCACACTGCCATAACTAGTTCAGTATCCCTGGGAAAGATCAAGATGCAGCCAGAGCATGTACTGTTGTACTTACTGATTCTTTTAATTGCTTACAATGTATCTAGCTTTTAAGATTAATTCAGCTTATAAAATATATTAAAAATATATTATACATTTAAATTTATGGGAACAATTTGAGGTGTATTGTTTTTGTTTTATTTTAGTCAGCTAATGGAAACTAGTATCTCATGCCAAATCTATGTTTGGGACATCAATTTCCAGAAGTGTGTGGGTAACTCAAATGATAATAGATGTCATTTTGAGCTCTTAAAAAATTCTTTCCTTTTGCTTCCATGATGATCCCTGTGCCTTGGGAGAAAGGAAAGTAATAGAGATATCCCATTTTCTTTACATACTGCTCTGTTGTCATGAGTCTCTGTATTAATTGACATCTGCTACTTGTTTAAAACATCACAGTACATGTCATAGAGCAGGTAATTGGTAACAATGGATAAAATAAACAAATATACTACTTTTCTCTTTAGTTTTTTCATTCTAGGATCTAGTTCTAAAGCCATTTCAGTGTCTATTATTCTCTGGCTCCTAGTTTGCTGTCTGGGTCTTTAGGTTTGACATTCTCATGTATCATGTTATTTCCTTCTAGTTTTTAATTAATAAAGATATATAGATATACATGTTTCTCATGTACAATATGATTTGGAATATATACATTGTGAAGTAGCTAAACTCAGCTAGTTAACATAATATCGCATAGACTTCTAGTGTATATTTAATAAAACCAAAGTATTTCTTGCTGGTCATCATCTGACTTATTGAGCAAAGAGCATGAAGCTGAATTCTAACAGGACATAAAGTTGTGAGATGTGTCATGTAAGTTAGAAGAGACCCTGAAATCACATACAAGCATTTGGGTTTGATTTAATAAGCCCTTATCAGTAGTAGAGGCCCCTGGTCCTATGAAAGCTCAGTGCCCCAGTGTAGGGGAATGCCAGTGTGGGGAGGTGGGAGTGGGTGGGTGGGTGGGTGGGGGAGCATCCTCATAGAAGCAGGGGGAGGGGGCATGGAATATGGGGCTCTGGAGGGGAAACCAGGAAAGGGGATAACATTTGAAATGTAAATAAATAAAATATCCAATAAAAACCATATTCTCATTATTTAGGATTTAAATTCTTATTTGTTAGAGCTTGTCTATAATCTTAGTACTCGAATTGTGGGTCTCAGATCATCCTTATCTGGATAATTAAAACATTATCTCAAAATAAGTAAGCTGTCATTCAAAAAATAAATTTCTACTTGTTTTTGAAAGCCTGTTTGAAGCATATTTTCTCTTTGACATTTGAAATACTGACAAATTTTCATCATCAATTATTTTGTATCCTTATGGAAAAGTTACTCTCTCTATGGTCAGCAGTGTCTGCCTTTATCTGAATGGTTTATTGCAATCTCTTAGCTGTGACTTTTAATGACTGTCAAAGAACATTGTTAAAAATTTGCAAGAGTAATAAATTATTGCTATTGTCTGATTAGATATTGTTATTTGACATTGTGGAGTGGAATTTTAACTTAGAAAGTTCCCCCAAAGAATCCTTAGATAATTAAAGTTGAGAACACTGAAATGCAGAACCTATCAGAAGTTTTGTATAAAGAATAACATGCCTTTCCACCTGTGGGGAGAGACCCCTGCCTGGGCCACCAGGTCTCCATAGACAAACAGCACAGGGAGAAAGGGAACCGCTCACTTGTGTGAAGGAGCTAGTGGAAGGGGGGCTCCAGAAGCAGGGACTGAGGAAAAACTGAGAGGTAAGAGCCTGCCTGCTTCCACCTGTGGCAGGAGACCTCTGCCTGGGCCACCAGGCCTCCATAGCCAAACAGCACAGGGAGAAAACAAGCTGCCCACTTGTGTGGAAAAGCCAGCAACAGGAGGACTCCAGACACAGGATCTGAAGAACAGCTGGAAGAGGGAACTGGTCTCCCAGGATTATTGGCATCTGAGCTTGAAGGAAAGACAAGCCACAGTCAGAGAGAGAAAGACCAGCTAATAGCAGAGATAACCAAATGGCAAAAGGCAAGGGCAACAACAAGGAACAGAAACCAAGACTACTTGGCTTCATCAGAACCCAGTCCTCCCACCACAGCCAGCCCTGGATACCCCAACACACCAGAAAAGGAAGACTCAGACTTAAAATCACTTATCAAGAGGATGATAAAGATTTTAAGAAGGAAATAAATAACTCCCTTAAAGAAATACAAGAGAACACAGGTAAACAACTGGAAACCCTTAAAGAGGACACACAAAAATCCCTTAAAGAATTAAAGGAAAACACAATCAAATGGGCAGAATTACAGGAAAACACAATCAAACAAATGAACAAAACCATACAGGAATTAAAAACAGAAATAGAAACAATAAAGAAATCACAAACAGAGACAATCTTGGAGTTAGAGAACATAGGAAAGAAATCAGGAGTCATAGATGCAAGCATCACCAACAGAATACAGGAGATGGAACAGAGAATCTCAGGTGTGGAAGATACCATAAAAACCATGGACACAAGAGTCAAAGAAAACACAAAATCCAAAAAGCTCCTAACCCAAAACATCCAGGATATCCAGGATGCAATGAGAAGACAGAACCTGAGGATAATAGGTATAGAAGATAGTGAAGATTCCCAACTTAAAGGACCAGTAAATATCTTCAACAAAATTATAGAAGAAAACTTCCCTAACCTAAAGAAAGAGATAAACATAAATATACAAGAAGCCTACAGAACGCCAAACAGACTGGACCAGAAAAGAAATTCCTCCTGTCACATTATAGTCAAAACACCAAATACACAAAACAAGGAAAATATTAAAAGCAGTAAGGGAAAAAGGGCAGTAGCATATAAAAGCAGACCTATCAGAATTATACCAGACTTCTCACCAGAGACTATGAAAGCTAGAAGATCCTGGGCAGATCTCATACAGACTCTAAAAGATCACAAATGCCAGCTCAGGCTGCTATACCCAGCAAAACTTTCAATAATCATAGATGGTGAAACCAAAATATTCTCTGACAAAACCAAATTTGCACAGTATGTTTCCAAAAACCCAGCTTTACAAAGAATAATACATGGAAAACGCCAACTCTTGGAGGGAAACTACATTCAAGAAAAAGCAAGAAAGTAATCTTTCAACAAACTCAAAAGAAGATAGCCACACAAACAATATAAACAACATCAAAAATAACAGGAAATAACAATCACTATTCTTTAATATCTCTTAACATCAATGGTCTGAACTCCCCAATAAAAAGACATAGACTGACAGACTGGATCCATAAACAGGACCCAGCATTTTGCTGCACCCAGGAAACGCACCTCTGTGTTAAAGACAAACACTACCTCAGAGTAAAGGGCTAGAAAACAATTTCCCAGGCAAATGGCCCCAAGAAACAGGCTGGAGTAGCCATTCTAATATCGGATAAAATGGACTTTCAACCAAAAGTCATCAAAAAGAATAAGGAAGGACACTTCATACTTCATACTAATCAAAGGAAAAATCTACCAAGAGGAACTCCCAATTCTGAACATCTATGCCCCGAATGTAAGAGCTCCCACTCTCATAAAAGAAACTCTACTAAAGCTCAAAGCACACATTGCACCTCACACAATAATAGTGGGAGACTTCAACACCCCACTATCAACAATGGACAGATCTTGGAAAGTAAACTAAACAGAGACACAGTGAAACTAACAGATGCTATGAATCAAATGGGTTTAACAGATATCTATAGACTATTTCATCCTGCATCAAAAGAATATACTTTATTCTCAGCACCTCATGGTACCTTCTCCAAAATTGATCATATAATTGGTCACAAAACAAACCTCAACAGATATAAGAAGATCGAAATAATCCCATGCCTCCTATCAGATCCCTACGGATTAAGGTTGGTCTTCAATGACAACAACAACAACTGAAAGTCCACATACGCATGGAAGCTGAACAATGCTCTGCTCAAAGATAACTTGGTCAAGGAAGAAATAAAGAAGGAAATTAAAGACTTCCAAGAATTTATTGAAAATGAAAGTACAACTTACCCAAACCTATGGGACACAATGAAAGCAGTGTTAAGAGGAAAACTCATAGCTCTGAATGTCTCCAAAAAGAAACTGGAGAGAACATACACCAACAGTTTAACAGCACACCTGAAAGTTCTAGAACAAAAGAAACTAATACACGAAGAGGAGTAGAAAGCAGGAAATAATCAAATTAAGGGCTGAAATCAACCAAGTGGAAATTAACAGAACTATACAAAGAATAAAAAAAACCAAGAGCTAGTTCTTTGAGAAAATCAACAAGATAGATAAACCCTTAGCCAGACTAACCAGAGGGCACAGAGACAGTATCCAAATTAACAAAATTAGAAATGAAAAGGGAGATATAACAACAGACTCTGAGGAAATTCAAAAAATCATCAGATCCTAATACAAAAGCCTATATACAACAAAGTTGTAAAATCAGGAGGAAACGGACAAGTTTCTAGACAGATACCAATTACCAAAGTTAAATCAGGATCAGATAAACCATCTAAACAGTCCCATAACCCCCAAAGAAATAGAAGCAGTCATTAACAGTCTCCCAACCAAAAAAAGCCCAGGACCAGATGGGTTCAGTGCAGAGTTCTATCAGACTTTCAAAGAAGACCTAATACCAATACTCTTCAGTCTATTCCACAAAAGAGAAACAGAAGGAGCACGACTCAATTCATTCTATGAGGCCACAGTTACACTGATACCAAAGCCCCACAAAGACCCAACAATAAAAGAAAACTTCAGACCAATTTCCCTTATGAATATCGATGCAACAGTACTCAGTAAAATTCTTGCAAACCGAATCCAAGAACACATCACAACAATCATTCACCATGATCAAGTAGGCTTCATCCCAGGGATGCAGGGATGGTTCAATACCCAGAAATCCATCAATGTAATCCACTACATAAACAAACACAAAGCAAAAAACCACATGGTCATTTCCTTAGATGCTGAAAAAGCATATGACAAAGTTCAACATCCTTTCATGATAAAAGTCTTGGAAAGATCAGGAATTCCAGGAGTATACTTAAACATAGTAAAAGTGTAATACAGCAAACCAGTGGCCAACACCAAACTAAATGGAAAGAAACTCAAAGCAATCCCACTAAAATCAGGGACTAGACAAGGCTGCTCTCTCTCTCCCTACCTATTCAATATAGTACTTGAAGTTCTAGCTAGAGCAATCAGACAATAAAAGGAGGTCAAAGGGATACAAATTGGAAAGGAAGAAATCAAAATATCACTATTTGCAGATGATATGATGGTATACTTAAGTGACCCAAAAAAACTCCACCAGAGATCTGCTACAGCTGATAAACAACTTCAGCAAAGTGGCTGGATACAAAATTAACTCAAGCAAATCAGTAGCCATCCTATACTCAAAGGATAAACAGGCTGAGAAAGAAATTAGGGAAATGACACCCTTCACAATTGTCACAAACAATATAAAATATCTTGGTGTGACTCTAACCAAACAAGTGAAAGATCTGTATGACAAGAACTTCAAATCTCTGAAGAAAGAAATCGAAGAAGACCTCAGAAGATGGAAAGATCTCCCATGTTCATGGATTGGCAGGATTAATATAGTTAAAATGGCCATCCTGACGAAAGTAGTATACAGATTCACTGCAATCCCCATCAAAATCCCAACTCAATTCTTCATAGACCTAGAAAGAGCAATTCTCAAATTTATTTGGAATAACAAAAAACCCAGGATAGCAAAAACTATTCTCAACAATAAAAGGACTTCTGGGGGAATCAGCCTTCCTGACTTCAAGCTGTACTACAAAGCAGTAGTGATAAAAACTGCATGGTATTGCTGCAGTGACAGGCAGGTAGATCAATGGAATAGAATTGGAGACCCAGAAATGAACCCATACACTTATGGTCACTTCATCTTTGACAAAGGAGCTAAAACCATACAGTGCAAAAAAGACAGCATCTTCCACAAATGGTGCTGGATCAACTGGCTGTCTACATGTAGACGATTGCAAAATGACCCATTCCTATCTCCCTGTACAAAGCTCAAGTCCCAGTGGATCAAGGACCTTCACATAAAACCAGATACACTGAATCTAATAGAAGAGAAAGTGGGGAAGAGTCTCGAACACTTGGGCACAGGGGAAATGTTCTTGAACAGAATGCCAATGGCTTGTGCTTTAAGATCAAGAATCAACAGGTGGGATCTCATAAAATTACGAAGCTTCTGTAAGGTAAACGACACTGTAAATAAGACAAAACGGCAACGTATAGATTGGGAAAAGATCTTTACCAATCCTACATCTGATAGAGGGCTAACATCAAAAGTATACAAAGAACTCAAGAAGCTAGACTCCAGAGATCCAAATAACCCTATCAGAAAATGGGGAAGAGAGCTAAACAGGGAATTCTCAACTGAGGAAACTCAAATGGCCAAGAAGCACCTAAAGAAATGTTCAACATCCTTAGTCATCAGGGAAATGCAAATCAAAACAACCCTGAGATTTCACCTTACACCAGTCAGAATGGCTAAGATCAAAAACTCAGTTGACAGCAGATGTTGGTGAGGATGTGGGGAAGGAGTAACACTCCTCCATTGCTGGTGGGAATGTAAGTTGATACAACCTCTCTGGAAATCAGTTTGGTGGACCCTCAGAAAAATGAACATAATACTAACTGAGGACCCAGCTATTCCACTCCTGGGCATATACCCAGAAGATGCTCCAATATGCTCCAATATAAAGACACATGTTTCACTATGTTCATAGCAGCCATATTTATAATAGTCAGAAGCTGGAAACAACCCAGATGTCCCTCAACGGAGGAATGGATACAGAAAATGTGGTACATTTACACAATGGAATACTACTCAACTATTAAAGACAATGACTTCATGAAATTCACAGACAAATGGATGGATCTTGAAAATATCATCCTGAGTGAGGTCACACAGTCACAAAAGAATGAACATGGTATGTACTCATTTTTAAGAGGTTATTAGCCCAAAAGTTTGAAATACCCAAGAGTCACTTCGCAGCAACAGTAGGGCTGAGTGTGAGGTCCCAGATGGAGCGCTGGAGAAGGGAATGAAGGAGCTGAGGGAGTTTTCATCCTCAGAAAGGCAACAACAGTGGCAACTGGCCTGACCCCCTGATACTCCTGGAGACTGATCCACCAACCAAAGAATACAGATGGAGTGACCCACGGTGCTGTCCACGTATGCGGCAGAGGAGGGTCTTGTTAGACATCAGGGGGAGGAGAGGCCCTTGGGCCTGAGGGTGTTATATCCCCCAGTATAGGAGAATGCCAAGGAGGGAAGACAAGAGTAGGTGGGTGGGTAGGTGGGTTGGAGAATACCCCCATAGTGTCAGGGGGAGGGCAGAGGGAATGGGGAGTTTCCAAAGGGGAGATCTGGAAAGGGGGAAACATTTGAAATGTAAATAAAATATGAAAAAAAAAAAAGAATAACATGCCATGAGAAGCTCTCTTTGAGTTGTTAGTCAGTGGTGTCCAAAGACTCCCAAAACACTAACCCGTGTCACAACACGGGTATTGCCCATGGTCGTCCCTCAAAGATGAAAAGTAAATATCAGTTGTTGAAGATAGCATATACTTCAGACACAGAGACCAGTGGGCCTTTAGCTATATCTGACTTGAATGTGTCTTGCCTTAAAGACCAGACGATGTCATTTAAGCTTCAAGAGGAGGAGGAGGAGGAGGAGGAGGAGGAGGAGGAGGAGGAGGAGGA